>CANJKZ010000383.1:255000-607500 GCA_947471745.1 Closterium sp. Naga37s-1 | reverse complement strand
GTTTGTGTTGTGCAAACCGTGATTGACCTCGAGGGCAATAAACCACTCGGGGTATTGCCCCTTGTGTATGGAAAACGGGGGGTGTCCGAACCAGCATATACGCCCGTTTGTTCAGCTACAGTATCGGAGCGTAAGCTGGGGTTGATTGGGTTTGGGCGGTAGTATACTATAGTTCGTGAATGGTGAAGGCCCAACCGCGATCCACACCACCCCCAATTTCTGGCGAGATTGTGGTAGTAAATGGTTGCAGACGACCGTTTACGATCGTGCAAGTGGTGGCATCCAAAAATCACTGAGCGCGACTGTTACCACCTGTGACCGTTACAACAATACACTTTCCTATCAGATATTCCGAAACTGCTCTTCACTTATAATGTTTCAGATTCGGATTGTGTTTGTAACCTAGCAATTTGACTTGTAGCTATATACAGACATAGTCTGGTAACCAGTATAATGACGACCTGTTACAGTACCCAGGTAACAATTCATTCTAGCAAAAGCGATTCACATTTTTTTTTAAATTGTTCATAAATCACAATTAATTTCTTAACGCTCTAATAATTAGAACTTAGTAGAAACTGATAGTTACATTAGCACTACAAAAACAAATCTACAAACCTACAAGAAACAACTAAAGAAACACACGCTCCCAACCCTCCATCTATATAGTGGATAACTACTTGAAGGGAGCTGCACAACAGGAGTGACGGTGAGTGAGATGAAAAAAAAATCATGGAAGGCTTACAGACACAATCTTGGCGTGTCTGGATTTATCATCTTCACTAGGTGAACATATTGTAGGCGACCTGCGAAACAACATCAAGAAAATAGACCATGAGCCTTAAAAAATTAGTGTGACTGAATTCTTACCGCACCTTGCAGCATGGTAGCGTGCGTATCTCCAAGCATGCGTAATTATTGCACGCCTGTAAAGACAAAAACAGTACACAACGGGACAGGTTAACCACATGATTATTAACTGTAAGAACAGTTACGCAGGCTAAACCGCACAAGGATAGCAAGATTATTAAGTAACGTAGCTTGGTCAGCGCGGACAACTACGTAACCATATGAGTCGCGAACGATGAACAGGAGAAAAAACACTCAGGAAAGACGAAACACCTACGAAAAAATTGTTAGAATGTGAGCGAATGAATGACTGAACTAGAAAGCAGGTGGGTACAAGTAGGAAACCTAAAAGTGTTGTACCCTATAAGAAATACCCCACTACAGCCTACACAGACTATAGCATATAAGTTTAACACACCCCCATAGGCAAAGTGGGGGAGAACAAGAGGTCACAAGACCAGTCAAGAAAGGCAAAGCAAGCTCAGGGTGGATCACAAAGTCACCATGCAGTCTGAGCACAAGCAAATGGCCACAAGGCCAGTTCACATGCAGAGTTATATAAAGGAAAACAAACAATACAGTGAACACAACCTAGCAAGTGTAAGCATGCAGGTATATGTATAAAGAGTACAGTACAAGCAGAGTCAAGAAGTAAGCAAGTGAGGCACAGTAGGTACAAGACCTAACACAGTACAGAAACGCTGATGATCACAAGGCTGAAGTGCCTTAGTGAAAACATCAGCAGTGTTGGCCTGAGAGGCCACGTAAGCAAGACGAAGCTGGCCACGCTGCTGCAACTCTCGAGCAAGGAAGTAGCGCAGAGCAATGTGCTTCGTTCTGTGCTCCAGTCTGTGCTCCTGACACAAGGCCAGCATGGCCTTGTTGTCGACGTACAGAACTGGAGGAGAACGAGGCGCCTCTCCCAAGTCGGTCAGCAGGTAGGTGAGCCAGCGTAGCTCCTGTGCAGCCATGGCCCCAGCGTAGATCTCAGCCTCACAACTAGAGCTGAGAACAGAAGAAGAGCGGGTAGACCGCCACGAGACAGAACCGGAGCCAAGACTGAAGGTGTAACCCTGTGACGACCGCTGCGTAGCCAAGTCGTCAACCCAAGAGGCGTCAGCGTGACCAGTGAGGACAACTCGAGCCCGTCCTCCAAGCACGAGCCCCATGCCCGATGTACTGCACAAGTATCGCAACACCCTCTTCGCAGCATCCCAGTGCACCTTTCGGTGCCTGCCGGGAGCCACGTAGCGAGCCAGAAGGCTGAGAGGGTATGCGCGGTCAGGTCGTGTGCAAGTCATCAGGTACATGAGGCAGCCCACAAGCTCTGGATACGGGCCACTCGGCTCTACGGACTCGTCCGAAGGTGGAGCTAAGAGCGAGTGACCTATAGGCAGAGGAGTGGACTGTGGCGAGGAGTACGTGAAGCCGAAGCGCTGAAGGACCTGCTGCACCACGTGTGACTGAGTCAAGGTAATGGTGCACTGTGCTCTGTCCCGGGTGATCCGCAAGCCAAGATAGCTTGTCAGCTCACCCAGGTCTGTGCACGTGTGTCTCTTCTGCAGCTCGGACTTTACGTGGGCGAGTGCCTCAGTGTCAGCAGTAGCAAAGACGAGGTCGTCTACGAACACGAGAACCTAGAACGGCGGGCACAGTGGTGTCAGTGCGTAAAATCAGAGAAGGGTCAGCAGTGGAAGGAGCAAAACCAAGAGCAGCAAGATTCGTCCTCAGTGTGTCGTGCCACTCACGGGGTGCCTGGCGGAGACCGTAGACTGGCCGCCGGAGGCTCCACTGGGTACCAGCAGGAAACGACCCAGTGAAGCCAGGTGGGCGGCGCAGCCAGATCTCCTCGTGCAGGCTGCCATGTAGGAAGGCTGTGCTGAAGTCAAGCGAGTGTAACTCGTAGTCACACTGAGCGGCGACGTGCAGCAGCACCCGAAGAGTGGTCATCTTCGGGGTAGGGGAGAAGGTCTGAAAGAAGTCAACTCCCTGTCGCTAAGTGAAGCCTCGTGAAACGTAACGCGCCTTGAAGGCAGGCGGAGAACCCGACGGCCGCTTCACCCTGAAGATCCACATGCCACTGACGATGTTCGCCCCAGGCGGGGGAACCTCGTCGACGTAGGTGCCTGTGGACTTCCTGGAAGCCATCTCGGCGTCCATGGCTGCCTGCCACTGAGAGGAGTAGGGACCCTCTATCGCCTCTGCGTAAGAGCGCGGGGTCGGGATGTCTGGTGCATCCGGGTCTCCCTCAGGGGCAAGCAGCATGGACACGAGATGAGGTATAGCAGCGGCAAAGCCTTCAAACTCCTCCTGTCTATCCTCAAGAACGTCCGTGCCAAGAGCACACTCACCCCCGACGGACGGAGGACAGACAGACGCAGACGCAGACTCAGCAACAAGACTAGTGGCGTAGTCTAGGCGACAGGCTGCAGCAAAGTCAACAAGCTCAGCAATAAGAGCAGACGCAGCAGTGGACTCAAACAAAGGGTCAGTGACAGCAGTGGCCAGAAAGCGCGTGACAGCTGGACGAGCAGCACGAAGGGAGTCAGATGCAGGGTCCGGACCGTCAGGTAGAGAGGACGCAGTAGGAGACGGCAGAGGGACACGCTGTGAAGCAGAGGAAGGACGCAGAGTCATAGAGTGAGTGCCAGGGACAGGAGGAGGACGTGGAGTACGACGATCATTGCGAGCAGTGCGGACAGGCGATGCAGAACGAGAAACAGGCTACACAGGACGCGACTCAGGCTCACGACGCTCCGTAAGACCTCTAGTCGGTCCAGAGTAAGGAGAAGGACCAGGCAGTGGAGAGGACGGCTGTAACGGCAACTGTGACTGGACAGGCGGTGGACTCAGTAAAGGAGGAGTAGGACCAAGAACCTGCTGAAGGAGCGGAACGTAGTACGGCCGCGGCCGCGCAGCGCCTCCAGAAACAGCAGAGACAGAACCAGTACCCTTAGCTCCAGGGTCTCCAGTAACAACTCCCGCAGCACCACCAGCTCCAGTACCTGCAGCTCCAATGCCTGCAGCACCACCAGCCCCAGCAGCTCCAGTACCTCCAGTACGATCACCTCCAGGACCAGCGACTCCAACAGCTCTAGCACCAGCACCACCGCCAGCAGCCCCAGCACCAGCAGCACCTCCAGCAGCTCCAGCACCAGCAGCACCTCCAGCAGCACCAACACCAGCAGCAACTCCAGCAGCACCAGCACCAGCAGCACCTCCAGTAGCTCCAGCGCAAGCAGTACCTCCAGTAGCACCAGCACCAGCAGTACCTCCAGCAGCTCCAGTAGCACGGCGACAGCGCCGAGCGTACCACTCACGAAGCCGCTGCGGAGAGAGGGGCTCCCGCCGCAATGGGACACCCGGAGAACCTCCAGACTCAGCACGCGTAGGCTCAGCACCCCCAGACGTAGTACCCCCAGGCTCAGCACCCCCAGGCTCCACACGCTCAGGCTCAGCACCCTCAGACTCCACACGCTCAGGCTCAGCACCCCCAGCCTCCACACGCTCAGGCTCAGCACCCCCAGACTCCACACGCTCAGGCTCAGCACCCCTAGCAGCACCTGAGTCGACAGCTACCTCGACCGGCTCGGCAGGGTCTACCTGAGACACACCTGAGGGGGCAGGACCCTGAGGGGGGAGGGGGTCTACCGGAGGAGTACGTGGTGCTACGAAGAGTGGCGGGGGGGGGGAAGAGAGGCAGTGCGGTAGGGAAAGAGACGGTAGTAAGACACCGACTCGTCAAACGTGACGTCTTGAGAGGACAGAACACGACGCGAGGTGGGGTGGTAGAACTGCCACCCGGGTGCGTCAGGGGGGAAGCCAAGGAAGACGCAGGGAACGGCACGGGAGGATAGCTTGTCCGCTGAAGTATCGCGGACAAAAGCTCGAGATCCCCAGACACGGAACGCGGACGCATCGCCAACCTTCCCTATCCACCTCAGAGTAGGTGTGGTCTCCGGCAAGGAGACACGAGGCTGAAGGTTGATCTAATGCGCAGCGTACTGAACCGCGAACGGCCACAGAAAATGGGGAGCAGCCGCATGGATCATGGACGTACGAGCGACGTCCATGACCATGCCAATGCGGCGCTCAGCAATCCCATTTTGCTGTGGGGAGGCCGGAAGCGTGAATGTCTGGCAGTTGCCCTCCGCACGACAGAAGGCCTTCAGGAGGTCGGAGGAAAACTCACCACCTCTGTCCAAGTGCAGACGCAGAACAGGAAGGTCCGAGCCGAAACTCTTGCTGAGCTGGCAACGAGCACCGCGGATCCAGTCGATCAACACCTCAGGGACCTCACCCTTGCTACGCAAGGGGAAGACTGTGGTGTAACGCGAGTAGTCGTCAACGACCAGCAGGAAGTAACGCTCGTGACCCTGTCCACGGACGCGGGCTGGGCCCCACACGTCCATGGAAAGAGTCTGCAGAGGAGCCTCTGTCGGAGGGAACGTGGAGGAGTGAGGAGCGGCGCGCTGCCGGCCCTCGACACAAGGAACACAGGTAGGGGCAGGCCCCGGAACAAGCTCAGCAACAAGAGCAGACGCAGCAGTGGACTCAAACAAAGGGTCAGTGACAGTAGTGGCCAGAAAACGCGTGACAGCTAGACTAGCAGCACGTAGGGAGTCAGACGCAGGGTCCGGACTGGCAGGAAGAGAGGACGCAGGAGGAGACGGCAAAGGGACACGCTGTGGAGCAGTGGAAGGACGCAGAGTCATAGAGTGAGTGCCAGGGACAGGAGGAGGACGCGGACGCGAAACACGACCAGCGCGAACAGCACGGATAGGCGACGCAGAACGAGACTCAGGCGACACAGGACGAGACTCAGGCTCACGACGCTCCGTAAGACCTCTAGTCGGTCCAGAGTAAGGAGAAGGACCAGGCAGTGGAGAGGCCGGCTGCAACTGCGACTGGGACTGGACAGGCCGTGGACTCAGGGAAGGAGGACCAGGAGAAGGCGAGGAGTCAAGAACCTGCTGAAGGAGCGAAACGTAGTACGGCCGCGGCCGCGCAGTGCCTCCAGAAATAGCAGAGACAGAACCGGTACCCTCAGCCCCAGGGTCTCCAGTCCCAGCAGCACCTCCAGAAGCTCCAGCAGCTCCAGCACTAGCAGCACCTCCAGCAGCTCTAGCAGCTCCAGCACCAGCAGCACCTGCAGTACCAGCAGCACCGCCAGCAGCTCCAGCAGCTCCAGCACCAGCAGCACCTCCAGCAGCTCCAGCACCAGCAGCACCTCCAGCACCAGTAGCACCTCCAGTAGCGCCAGCACCAGCAGCACCCCCAGAAGCTCCAGCAGCACCTCCAACACCAGCAGCACCTCCAGCAGCGCCAGCACCAGCAGCACCTCTAGAAGCTCCAGCAGCACCTCCAGCAGCTCTAGCAGCACCAGCACCAGCACCGCGACAGCGCCGAGAGTACCACTCACGAAGCTGCTGTGGAGAGAGAGGCTCCCGCCGCGACGGAACACCTAGAGCACCTCCAGACTCAGCACGCGCAGGCTCAGCACCCCCAGGCTCAGCACGCCCAGACTCAGCACCCCCAGACTCAGCACCCCCAGGCTCCACACGCGCAGGCTCAGCACCCCTAGTCCCCGCACCCGCAGGCTCAGCACCCCTAGCAGCACCTGAGTCGACAACTACCTCGACCGGCTTGGCAGGGTCTACCTGGGACACACCTGAGGGGGCAGGACCCTGGGGGGGGAGAGGGTCTACCGGGGGAGTACCTGGTGCTAGGAAGAGCGGCGGGGGGGGGGAGAGAGGCAGTGCGGTAGGGAAAAAGACGGTAGTACAACACCGACTCGTCAAGCATGACATCCTGAGAGGACAGAACACGACGCGAGGTGGGGTGGTAGAACTGCCACCCGGGTGCGTCAGGAGGGAAGCCAAGGAAGACACAGGGAACGGCACGGGAGGACAGCTTGTCCTCTGTAGTATCGCGGACAAAAGCTCGAGATCCCCAGACACGGAACGCGGACGCATCGCCAACCTTCCCCGTCCCCCGCAGAGTAGGTGTGGTCTCCGGCAAGGAGACACGAGGCTGAAGGTTGATCTGATGCGCAGCGTACTGAACCGCGAACGGCCACAAAAAATGGGGAGCAGCCGCATGGATCATGGACGTACGAGCGACGTCCATGACCATGCCAATGCGGCGCTCAGCAATCCCATTTTGCTGCGGGGAGGCCGGAAGCGTGAACGTCTGGCGGATGCCCTTCGAACGACAGAAGGCCCTCTGGAGGTCGGAGGAAAACTCCCCACCTCTGTCTGAGTGCAGACGCAGAACAGGAAGGTCTGAAGCGAAACTCTCACTGAGCTGGCGACGAGCACCGCGGATCCAGTCGATCAACACCTCAGGGACCTCACCCTTGCTGCGCAAGGGGAAGACTGTGGTGTAACGCGAGTAGTCGTCAACGACCAGCAGGAAGTAACGCTCGTGACCCTGTCCACGGACGCGGGCTGGGCCCCACACGTCCATGTGAAGAGTCTGCAGAGGAGCCTCAGTCGGAGGGAACGAGGAGGAGTGAGGAGCGGCGCGCTGCCTGCCCTCGACACAAGGAACACAGGTGGGGGCAGGCCCCGGAGGAAGGGGAGGGAGTGACCGGGGTAGACCCGAGACAAGGGCACGGGAGGCCATACCTCGAAGACGAGGCAGGGAGGGGTGACCAAGGCGGTGGTGCCAAAGGAGGGTCTCGTGCGACAGAGGACGACACGAGCAGGGGGCAGACGCAGGACTAGACCTGGACGCAGCAGCAAACACCTGACTAGACGCAGCTACCTGACCAGACGCAGAGACCGGAGGAGACGTAGTAGTCAGTGTGTACAGACTCGACCCTGGCCGACGGGTGAACGTGGCCAGGTGGCGGCCCGTCCGAGAGCAAGTGCAGTGGGTCACACGCTGACCTCCAGGGGTGAACTGGTCAACCCACACGTCCTGGAGGTCAGCTCCACTCACCAAGTTCGTAGAGAACGAGGGGAGGTGGAGTCCCGACAGCAAGCCCGACGGGGCCGCAGGACACGGTAGAACCGGGGAGGAGTGTGCAAGAACTGGGCCCCCTGAGGGGTCAGCAAGGGAGACCGCAACAGGCCGACTGAGCGGCGTGAGCGTGGTGCTGTCTCTAAAGAAAGAGCGCGAAGCACCAGAGTCAAGTGTGAAAGTGTGCAAGGACTCAGTAGGTGCAGTACCAGAGAGAGCAGACGGACCAGCACCTGGAGCAGCAGACGCACCAGTACCTGGAGCAGCAGACGCACTAGCACCTAGAGCAGCAGCCGCAATGCCCGGGTCGGGCGGGACACTCAGGTAACAGTCACCCTCAGTACTATCAGCAATAGCATACATGGCAGCAAGGATAGCATCAAAATCTAGATCAAAGACAGGCACATTCTGCAGAAACAGATCATGCCGGCGAGGGAGCTCAACGGCGTCAGGAAACTGGGCACGCCAAGCGTCAGTCAAGCGACCGAAGCAGCGCTGAGTATTGTGTGGGAACCCACACACCTCCCCACTACGAGTGCCGGTGCGAAGAACGTAAGTGCAGGGACCTGCACCCCCAGACCTCCCACGCCCAGCGTACCACTCATGAAGCTGCTGGACCGACGGGGTCTCACGGGAGCACAGCTGCTGCTGGCGCTGGCTGCCACCAAAGCCTCCACGCGGCGCGGCTGCACCTCGACCAGCACCACCGCCGCCACCACCTCCACCACCGCTGCCGCTGCCTCCACCACCTCCGCCACTGCCGCCACCACCTCCACCGCCACCTCCTCCGCCTCCTCCACCTCCTCCACTGCTTCCCCCGCCGCCCCCTCCACCACCCTTGCTCCCCTTGCCCTTGCTGTTGCGGCGTCTCCCACTAGGGGCAGACGCAGCTCCGACCTCCTCAGTGCCAACGAGGTCGGCAGCAACAGCAGAAGCAACAGAGGGGAGAAGGGGGACAGGGGAACACCCCTCAAAGAAGGGGGTGCGACGGTCGCCGCGAGAAGCACCTACAGCTAAGATACTCTTCTCAGCTGCAGCAAGGCGCTCCTCTAGCAGGTCGACAGTCAGCTCGGTGGGGCAAAGGGAGAGAAAGTGGTCCCTGACTGAAGAAAGGGAGTCAGGGAGGCGGGTGACTAGGTAGTAAAGGGTGATGTACATGGAGGGGGGGTTCTTGGCACAGAACTCAGTGGGAAGGGCAGCGCGGTAGCGGGCGTCACTAGTGCGAAGGTGAGCAACTAGGTCAGCGACTGTGGCAAAGGCGGCAAGGTCAGGGAAAAGGTATGGCAGCATGAGGCGGCTGAGGGCAGCAGTGGCAGGGGAGGAGTAGCGTGCAACTACAGCGTCGTACAAAGACTGAGCAGTCTTGTACTGGCCAAAGTGTGCGCGCTCAGCAGGCGGCAGGTGACTACGAACAGCAAGACGAGCAACATCGTCACGAGTGGTCCACTGCGAGCGAACCGTACTGTCAGCAGTGGCAGTAAGAGCAGTGGAAACACCAGACGTGTGATCGAAAAGGGATACCCCATCCCTAGAATCACACTGAAGAAAGAGCTGTAGGTCGTCAACCCACACGTCAAAGTCAACTGCACGTCCCTCAGCATCAAAGGTGAGAACGGTAGGACTAGCCATAGCAGCAGTAGGAGCAGTAGCAAGAGTAGCAGCAGTAGCAGCAGTAGCAGCAGTAGCAACAGGGCAGTGCAAGGCAGTGCTGCTCGGTAGGGCAGTGCGGCTCGGTGGGGGCGACGTGGCTCGGCTGGGCGGCGCGGCTCGGCTGGGCGGCGCGGCTCGGCTTACCAGAGATGGGTGCAGGGGCGGGCCGTGATTGCAGGGGCCGCTCCAGTAGGGGCCGGCAGAGGCTTGTCAGCAGGGGCCGGCGGGGGCGCGCCAGTAGGGGCGCGGCAGCAGGGGCCGGCAGAGGCGCCTCAGTAGGGGCCGGGAGGGGCGCGTCAGCAGGGGCGCGTCAGCATGGGCCGGCAGAGGCGCGCCAGCAGGGGCCGCGCCAGCAGGGGCCAGCAGGGGCTCGTCAGCAGGGGCCGGCAGGGGCGCGCCAGTAGGAGTGCGTCAGCAGGGGCCGGCAGAGGCGCGTCAGCAGGGGCCGGCAGGGGCGCGCCAGCAGGGGCCGGTAGGGGCGCGCCAGCAGGGGCGCGTCAGCAGGGGCCGGAAGGGGCCGCTAAGGGGCCGCGAGGAGCCTCGGAGAGGGCCGTGAAGGGCCGTGAAGGGGCCGCGAAGGGCCGCGAAGGGCCGCGAAGGGGCCTCGAAGGGCGGCAAAAGGGGCCGCGAAGGGCCGCGAGGGGCCGCGAAGGGCCGCGAAAAGGGGGGGGGGGGGGGCGCGAAGGGCCGCGAAAGGGGCCGCGAAGGGCCGCAAAAGGGCCGCGAAGGGCCGTAAGAAAAAGGGGGTTGGCGAAAAGGAGGGGGGGGGGGGGGCACGAATGGCCTCGAAGGGCAGGTGCACGGGGCGCAGCTAGGACAAACGCAAAGCGCGCTACGGGCAGGTAAGGAACAAAAAAATTTCGTAGTGGTGAGCCCTTAAAAAACAGTCCCACTAGGGAACCTGCTCTATACCATGTGAGAATAATGAGAGGAATGAATGAACTAGGAAGCAGATGGGTACAAGTAGGAAACACAAAAGTGTTGTACCCTCTAAGAACTACCCCACTACAGCCTAAACAGACTATAGCATATAAGTTTGACATATCCTTGCTGCTATGTATGCCTTGTCTGTTAGTGCTGAGGGTGACTGTTACCTGTGTGTGCCGGCTGACCCAGGTATAGAGGCTGCTGCTCTAGGTGCTAGTGAGTCTGCTCTCCCTGGTCCTGCGCCTGCTGAGGCCTTGCACACCTTTACACTTGACTCAAGTGCTTCCCGCTATTTCATCCGGTCACACTGGCTGACCCCTCAGGGGGCCCAGTTCTTGCCCGTTCCTCCACTGTTCTCCCGTGTCCGGCGGTTCCGTCCGGCTCGATGTCAGGTCTTCACCTCCCCTCGTTCTCTACAAACTTGGTGAGTACCGCTGCCCTCCAGGATGCGATGGTCACTACGACCACTCCTGGGGGTCAGCGTGTGTCGATCTGCACGTGCACACGGACAGGCCATCACCTCGCCACGTTCACCCGTCGGCCCGGGTCGAGTCTGTACACCCTGGCTACCGAGCCTCCTCAGGTAGCTGCGTCTGCCCAGGTGTCCGCGTCCAGTCTGGTAGCACCCCCCTGCTCGTGTCGCCTCCTGTCGCACCAGACTCTCCTGTGGCACCACCGACTTGGTCACCCCTCCCTGCCACGCCTTCGTGGCATGCACCCCCGCCTCCTTGTCTCTGGTCTTCCCAGGTCTCTGCCTCCCCTCCTGCCCTCGCCTGCCCCGCCCTGCATTCCTTGCGTCGAGGGGCGGCAGCGCGCCGCTCCTCACTCCCCATTTTCCCCGACGAGTGCTCCCCTACAGACTCTCCACATGGACGTGTGGGGCCCAGCCCGCGTCAGTGGACAGAGCCGCGAGTGCAACTTTCTGCTGGTTGTTGACGACTACACGCGTTACACCACGGTCTTCCCCTTGCGCAGTAAGGGTGAGGTCCCTGATGTCTTCATCCCTTGGATCCGCGTAGTCCGTCTCCAGCTCCGCGAGCGGTTTCGCGAGGACCATCCTGTCCTGCGTCTGCACTCTGACAGAGGTGGTGAGTTCTCCTCCGACCTCTTGCGGGACTTTTGTCGCGGGGAGGGCATTCTCCAGTCGTTCTCGCTTTCGGCCTCCCCGCAGCAAAATGGGATTGCTGAGCGCCGCATTGGCTTAGTCATGGAGGTCGCTCGTACCTCCATGATCCACGCGGCTACTCCCCATTTTCTGTGCCCGCACGGCATAGCACTGTATCTGGGGGTTGAGGTTGACTATGTCCACGCCTGGCTGTCTGGCGGGCGTGCGCTTGCCCCCCACGCACGACGCCAGCTTCTCCTGCAGCTTCACAAACTCGCGCTTCTCCTTGCGCAGCTCAAACGCCTGCTGCGCCTTCACTTGCTGCAGGGGGATGGTAGCGAGGCGTGGGGGGAACGGGGGGAAGGGGCCGGGGGAGGGATGGTGTGAGAGGGGCACATCACAAATGACGCCAGCTTCTCCTACAGCTTCACAAATTCGCGCTTCTCCTTGCGCAGCTCGAACGCCTGCTGCGCCTTCACTTGCTGCAGTGGTCGCGTGGGAGAGGCGTGGGGTGGATGGTGGGACGAGAGTGGTGAATAAACGTTTAGGAAAAGTTCTGGAAGGCGCCGTGAAGAATCATTGAGTCAGATGGTGGATTGGATTGAGTCGAATACAACAGTATCGAGGACACAAGAGTATCGAGGAAACAACAGTATCGAGGATACTGCACGGCGTGCTGACCCACCTGCAGGGCGATCACGTGCTTGCTGAGCTCGTCCCTCTCTGCTCTTAGCTTCTTGATCTGCGCCTTGAACTCTGCCGCCGCTTTTTGCTCCTGGAGAGCGAAGAGTGAGAGGAGAGGAGAGGAGGAGAGGAGGGGAGAGGAGAGTCGCTCCATTTCATGTCACACGCATGAAGGTGTGACGAGAGTGAGAGGAGAGGAGAGGACACGAGGTACGGTGAGATGAGAAACACGATTCACACGGGGGATCCCTCCGGTGCTGGAAACTAGGCTTGTGACTGGATCGCCTCCTCGTACTCTTTCGCACGATGATAAACGGCTGTGCTTATCCAGAACTTTCCTGCACCCATCCGCACCCGTTCCCGCCCAATCTTAACGAATTCTATCCACCTTCCTCTCTCCTCTCCCTTGCTCCCGACCCACACCCCCACCTGCGCCGTAAGCGATTGGATTTTCCGCCTGGCGACTTCCAGCTCGTCCTCTAGACGATCTGAGCGACTCTCCGCCGTCGCCAGGTCGCACATCAGCCGGTGTCGCTGCGTCGCCAGGTCGTCGCGCTGCTTCGCATCCGCCTGCCGCTGCTGCACTAGCTGGTAGATGCAGTCGCACGCCGTCGCCATTGACGCCTGCGACGGTTTGTGCGACAAGTCATGACACAAAACAAGTGCTAGTCGTTGGAGAATGGGTAAACGGCTTACGGGTCGTAGATCCACTTAAAAAGAATCCCGTTTATTTATGCCAGTCCAAGCAGCTCAGGGAACTGGAAATCAAAGAGAAACCTGCGAAGCATCACATATTAGTTATTACCTGATACGACACGAGCTATTCGAGTAAATTTTCGGGTGAGGTACTAACCGCTTCATCGGATCGAAGAGCGAGGGTCGGTGGAAGACCGAGCAGTACCAATGACTCGTTCGGGTACGCGATACAGTGGTCAAGGTTTTGCGTGTTAGCGAAACCGTCCGCCAGTTGTAGCGCATGGTCATCCTCCATTGTTCCTCGTCGAGAGCTCAGTATCCTACCGTGAAGATCCCTTAAATGATAAATAAGTCGATAAATTAAAGGTTTGTGACAATTTATTGCTCGGCGGCAGCTAACAGAGACAGCGGAAAGCGATTGCCGTCCAATAGTCTCAGCTGGAAAAGTTGTACGGAAGTGGATAATTCCTCGTGGCTTGAGGTAACGTTAAAGGTGGTGACGGGAACTCCAAGGCTGGTATGACGTCTAGGCGGCGGTGAAACCGACGAGTTAGCGGTAACTTCAAGGCGATGAACTCAGGGTGATGCTTTACTTTCTGGTTGAAGTGACTAGGGAATCGGGACAGATGCTCCTCGGTTTTGGTTCAACCAGCATCCGAAGTTGACTGGTGGTGGGTGGGGGAGTTCGAATCGCGTGTGTCAGGCAGCGGAGGAAATTCTGTCAGAAGGGAAGAAACGGGAGTCCGGTACGGTCCTTTTCAATTCATTATTTACGGTTTTCCTCGGTGCGTCACCTTTGAAAGCGGTGGAGAAGCAGGAACCCATTTTAGCGCATGTGAACTTGAACCACAGTGGATGACCCGACTTGCGCTGGGGTGTGCTCTCTCTGGGAGGATGTACACTTCGGAGGCCCTTATAGATATCTTTGAATCAAGGTTGTTCGTACGCGCTAAAAACATCCGTCAAAACCTCGGAGGGATGTCACCCGCTTCGTCCAGTCGCCTTTCTTCGCCACGCAGTTGCGAACCGACCAGCGAAGATCGCCAAGCTTCCCCAATATCTTTCACGCTGCAACCCAATCTCCTACATGCTGAACACGAATTTCGCATTTGTCACGTGTTCCGAATTCCGTTCTGCAATCCTTGCCCTCGCTGCGTGCCATTTCTGCCTATCCACGTGTCTCCCGGAACCAAAACGGGGTGACGAAAATCATCGAGCACGATAAGCAGTCGGCCTTTTGCTGACATCCTCCCATCTCCTCGAGTCTAGCTGACCTTCCTTGTGTAACGCTGGTCGCATTCTCACCGCTAAGAGCAGCCACATTCGGTGCGGGGGAGCAGCAGGAGCGGTAAATGCTGTCTGTCGCGGTCTCCGCTAGGAGCGTTTCCTCTCTCGCACACCCATGTCGTCGCGCGCCACCCCTTACGCGCCGATGTAGTGTCACCACCGCTCTCCCGCGTAGTACTACCGCTTCCGCACCTTCTTCCGCTTCCGCGTCCGCTTATTCCGCTTCTTCCGCCTCCGCCGCCGCTTCTCGCTGCGCCGCCCGTTTCTCTCCGTTCTCGTCCGCGGGTTTCCGGTCGTTCAAAAATTTCGCGCAGGCATTGCCTCAAGCGGCAAGAGCATCCCCGTTAGTAACAGTCATGAGTTACCAGCAGCACCGCCGGCAGCATCACAGCGACCGGGAATCCCCTCAGCAGCACCAAGAAACCGTTCGCGCTGCCGCCTTTCCCGTGTCTGTGGCTGACGGCCGCCGGTTCCACAACCTGCTAGCCGACTATGACCCCTCTCAGGCTGCTGTAGCGCAAGTGGAGCAAAGGGTCCGGGAACTAGGGGTCCCTGCAGGAGCAGGAGTGACAGTAACGGGGGGAGGCGGAGTGAATGTCACGGGAAAACCAGGAGTGTCTGTAACAGGGGAAGGCCGGGGTGAGGAGAGCGGGTTGGGGTCGTCACTGCCAGGTGTCGGGCCGTCTTCGGCTGTTCAGTCTGAGGAGGAGTTTCTTCGAGCAGGCTTGGAGCTTAAGGATCAGGTGGGGTTATTTGCGCCTCGTTATTTCTTTCCGAAAATCCTTCTCTACTTCCCCCAGCCCTCCCCCCCTCCCCCCCTTGGAACTCACCTCCTCCTACCCGGCCTCTCCCTCTTCTGATCTGCCAAAGCATTACCCTTCTCCCTTCGATTTGCACCTTCTCCTCTCCCATTCAATTTGCATTTGCCACGTGGAAATAAGGATCTCTTTCCCCCAGGGGGCATGCTATCCTCTATGTGGGGCTGCTGAGACAAACGTGAGTGTCTTCAATCGTCCCTCTCTCCGCCCCCCTCCCCTCTCTCCGCCCCCCTCCCCTCTCTCCCCACTCTTTCCCTTTCTCCCCACTCTTCCCCTTCCTCCCCCCTTCCCCCCCTCCCCCTTCCTCCCCTCCCACTACTCCGTCTCCCATCCCCAACACAGATAGTGGAAGCGACTGGAGGAACGGGGCGCCAGCACCCAAAATACGGGACCCATTCCTCTGTGATTCTCAGCCTGCTGCTCGTTCCCCCCTACCCTCTTGCCACGGAAACACAGGTAGTGCAAGCCAGGTGGAGGAACGGAGCTCCAGCGCCCAGGGTGCGGGACCCCTTTCTCTATGTGGGCCTGCTGGGGACAGTGTGGGTGTGCTTCATCCCTCCTCCTCTTCTCCCCCCTCTCCCCTTTCTCCCTTCTTTCCCCTCCTCCCCCGACACAGATAGTGCAAGCCACGTGGACGAACGGAGCGCCAGCTCGCAGGGTGCGGGACCCATTCCTCTATGTGGGCCTGCTGGGGACAGCCTGGGTGTGCTTCCGAGCCTATCATGCCACAGGAGACGTTGCTGACCTGGCACTTGCTGCTGACATCATCCGGGCTGCTGCTGACATGGCGGAGCGCCACCGAACGTGGGTGCTGCATTGCTTTTTACCTCAGCAAGCTAGAGCCCATTCGCCTTGTGTTAGCACCATCCCATTCGCCCCACCCTTTCAAACTCTCACTCTTCTCCTCCCCATCCCTCCATCCCCCTCCCTCTCCACTCTTCCACACCCCCCCCCCACACACACACCTCCAACCCACCCACCCATTCCCAATGCACATCAGGCATTACACGTTCTACTGCGGTCAACCAGGAATCCTCGCCATGGGAGCTGTTGTGCAACATCATCTCAATCATCACTCCCAGCAGCAGCAGCAGCAGCAGCAGCACCAGCAGCAGCAGCACGAGGAGCTCGACTCCAATCCCTACCTCCGCTCCTTCCTCTCCCTCCTCACCTCCGCCCTCCCCTCGCTCTCCCTCCTCCCCTCTTCCCCCACCGACACCGCACCAGCCACCATCCCCCACGAGCTACTATACGGCAGAGCGGGCATGCTCTGGGCCTTCCTGTTCCTACGCAGGAACCTTCCTGTGGAGATGCGGAGGAAGCTTCTTCCGCTCTCGCTCGCCCGCCCCATTGCTGCTGCCATTGTGGATGCTGGGCTGTCCCTTGCGTCGACTTATAATCATGGTGAGCACAACGACAGGAAAGTAGGGTAGGCCTGTAGAGATTGCCTTTTCGACAACTCAAAATTCAACTCGCCTCAAAGCGTATTGTGGATGCTGGGCTGTCCCTTGCCTTGACTTATGGTCATGGTAAGAGGCAAGCATGTGGGGCTTGCAGAGACTGCATAGCCATCTGTTGCATTGAATTTTGGTCCTGATACCATTCTGGCCTGATCCATGTTGCTCCATGCTGCCCGTTCCCTGCAGATGGTGACCCCCTCCCACCGCTCATGTACGAATGGTACGGAACCCGGTACCCTGCGGGCAGCACAACACACAGTGTTAAATTACCATGCATGGATGTGCAACGGTACTGTCATGCCCCACGTAACCTTCCCTGCAGATGGCGACCCCCTCCCACCCCTCATGTACGAATGGTACGACACCCGGTACCTGGGGGCAGCACATGGCGTGGCAGGGATAGCACACGTGCTGCTGCTGCTGAGGAGAGAAGAACTAGAGGAAGAACTGGAGGAATTGGAGGAGGAGAGGGGTACAACGGCCGGCGTCGGGGAAGCAGCAGTGGGAGGAGGCAGTGCAAGGGAAAAGAGAGACAGGACACTGGAGGAGGCAGCAGAGGCAGCGGCAGCAGCTCTGGAATACCTCATAGCCACTCGCCTGCCTTCATGGAACTATGCTGCGAGCGACGGGGAGAGCCGAGCGGCTGCTGCTGCACTCAGAAAAGCACATGCACGAGAAAGCAGTAGCGCTGCTGCTACTGCTTCTGGGGGTGGGAGCACGGGTGCTGGGGAAGGGGAGTTAAGGGAGGTGCGAGAGGTGGATCGGTTGGTGCACTGGTGTCACGGCGCCCCTGGTGTGGCTCCGGCTCTTGCCCATGCTGCCATGGTGAGACCCTTGGTTTATGCTCTTGAGTGGCATCAGCTCAGGGGAGGGAGAGGTGAGGGAGGTGCGAGAGGTGGATCGGTTGGTGCATTGGTGTCATGGCACCCCTGGTGTGGCTCCAGCTCTCGCCCATGCTGCCATGGTGAGACCCTTGGTTTTATGCTCTTGCTGCATGCTGTTGACTTGAAAGGCACATCCATCCGTCGGTTCCAACTTGTAGCTCTCACAAATTTGTTCCTCGGATCCAATGCTCTTCATTCCTCTCTTCTCCGTCTCTTCCCCTGTCCTCCTCGCACCAGCTGTTCCCATCCAAGCCACACCTGCTGCAAGCAGCCATCGAGGCTGGGGAGGTGGTTTGGCACCGAGGCTTGCTGCGTAGGGTCGGCCTCTGCCACGGCATCAGCGGCAACGCCTACACCTTCCTGGCTCTCCACCGAGCCACAACCGCAGGCTCGGCATCGGCCTCTGCCCCAGGCTCGAGATCAGCTGCTGCCGAGGGCACAGGAACTCCTAGAAATGCCATGTCAGCATCGCCCGCGGCTCTGACCAGAGGAGACACTGCCAAGTCAGCACTGATGACATGTCACCTCCACAGGGCACGTGCATTTGCTGGTTTCCTGCATGCCAACTACGATGCACTGTGGGGACCACCCGTTCTCCCTGATGGAAGGTCTGGGCGGCCCTGCTTGTCTGTTTCTGGACATGAGCCGGCCCAACGAAGCAAAGTTTCCTGGTTATGAGTTGTAGAGCTGGCTCTAGTGGCCTCTAATCCTTCTTGGGGTGGTTTTGCTGCATGTGCACGGAGGGTTCGAAAATTCCTGCTGATGGACAAGCTTTTTGATGGGACGATGGCCTGCTGTGCAGTGTACCGGTGGTTGTCTCTCCTTCGATTCCGCAACCCCCCTGTAACACGTTTTGAGTACCGCAGTGCGGGCTGTCAAGTGGAGAACCAGTTGAACTGCAGACATTTGATAATGGCAGCTGTTAGTAGAAACCACAAGACCATTGTCATTTTACGGTAACTTGGGGATGTACGATGCACGCTTACAATCAGGGGCTTACAATCAGAGGCGTTTTTTGTTGGGCTGAGAAAAACCCTTAGGATCGTTTTCAGGACCAAGGCTCAAAATAGTGATGTATTAGCGGAAGCGTATTAGTGATCTGGTTTAACCACCTTGCACTGGTATGTGAGAACAAGATAAGTTGATGATAGCGAAGAGATACAGCGACGACTCGGGTAACTGGTACCTTGCACCACCTTGCACTGGTATGTGAGAACAAGGCTTTATATGATTACAAGGAATATGAAAGGTTTAACTAACTGTAACGTCTGTTGCGGTTCGATACAGCGACGACTCGGGTAACTGCTCAATAGCGAGTCAGTTATGTGTCCTTGCTGTCGCGCTGCTTTTCGGCGAGTCAAAGGTCGCTGACCTTTGACCTTCACTTAATCTCTTGCTGTTGTCTTTCTGTCAACCGCTTTGGTTGACTCTCTGTTGCTTCGTCGTAGTTCGCTTCGCTTACGTTGTAGTGATCAACACATCAGAAGCGCGAACTATATGTTTCCAACATTTTTATTATCGACAGGCAATGAGGGTGCGTCCTCCAGCACACCTTGTCACAGAGCAGAGCAGCATTGCCACACAGCCACCCCCTCAGTCCCACCTGCCATTAGACCAGAGAGCCCAATATTCCCTCCAATGCACTTGAAGTACAATCGGTCAATCCACCCCATCAGTTCCTGCCCAGCTGCTCCATATCATTAGAGTTTTTAAGACGACTCAAACCAGGAAACGCCAGCCTGTCATTTCCCACCCAGCTGCTCCACCCATGAGTCAGAGCCGCCACAGGCAGCAGCAGCCCCATGCTCTCCGTGCCATCCGCCTGCCTGAACACCCTCACCAGAGCGTGGTCCTCAAACCCTCTTATCTGCTCTCAAAATACCACCGGCTCATCATTTCTCCCCCAGCTGCTCCATCACGTGAGTCAGAGCTCGGACGGGCAGCAGCAGCCCCACGCTCTCCGTGCCATCCGCCTGCCTGAACACCCTCACCAGAGTGTGGTCCTCAACCCCTTTAGGTGCTCTCGAAATACCACCAGCCCATCACTTCCCACCCAGCTGCTCCATCACATGAGTCAGAGCGCCCACAGGCAGCAGCAGCCCCACGCTCTCTGTCCCATCCGCCTGTCTGAACACCCTCACCAGAGCGTGGTCCTCAAACTCTCTTAGGTGCGCCCGCAACGTCACCTCGCTGGTAACCAGAAAGCGCGTGCGGCTGAGGGAGTAGAGCTGGGCGAAAGGCAGGGCTGGAGAAATCAGATACAATGGCAGGGGGGAAGAGTAGAGAAAGAGAGGAGGAACAAACTGATTTATCTTGCTGGTAACCATACATCACAGGATGTAAGTAAGTGTGCGATTGGTGCATCACTGGTTACCATAATTGAAAGAGCGGGAAGAAACAGTTTGAGTGAACATGTGGGACAGGAAAGGCGAAAGAGCAGGGAGAAGGGAGGGGCAGGGAGAAGGGAGAGGCAGGTAGAAAGGAGGAGCAGGGAGAAAGGAGGAGCAGGGAGAAAGGAGGAGCAGGGAGAAAGGAGGAGCAGGGAAAAAGCAGGAGCAGGGAAAAAGGAGGAACAGGGAAAAAGAGGAGCAGGGAGAAAGGAGGAGCAGGGAGAAAGGAGGAGCAGGGAGAAAGGAGGAGCAGGGAGAAAGGAGGAGCAGGGAGAAAGGGCACCTTGAGGCTGGTTTCTCTGGCCTGTACCACCACCTTCCTCCTCCCCATCCCCGTCCCCCCCACCACCACCAGAACCGCCACCAGCAGAGCCCCCTGCACTGCCTCTGCCTTTACTACCACCAGCAGCACTTGGCAGAAACGGCTGGGCAATGAGGGAGAATATCTGGCAGGCGTTGGGGGGAAGGCTGCGGAGGACCAGCAGGGCGGCTTGTGCTGCAGCAGAGGCGGATGGTGTGTGGGAAAGGGTGGCGGGGGAGAAGGCGGAGGCCTCCTTGGTGTAGGCGCCACGTGTCACCACGTGATGGGTGGCGAAGTTGAAGAGAGAGAGGGTCTGACGGTCAAATACTGGAGATATTTTGTGGGGTTGGGAACATGGGGGGTATATGTGAAAGTCAATGAGCACACGGGGTGGAAGGAGCATGTGTGTTTATGAGCGTGGATGGGCGCATGGGAAGGAGCATGGGAAGACCGGAGTGCATGACATAGAGCATGAGATATGACATAGGGCACGAGGTAGGACATAGAGTAGGACACCCAAATGCCAACTCACATGCGGAGGAGAGCACGTGGTCGACAGAGGCGATGACAGCGATTGCAGGGCAGGTGGCAAGGAGAGTGAGCAGGGAGACGCAGGCAGGCGACGTTCTCAGAGGGGGTGCGTCCAGATTGTGGACCACATGCACAGCCTCGGACTGGCATGTTCTCTGCTACAGCTGCCCAAACGCCGCATGCTACCAACTCACATGCGGAGGAGAGCACGTGGTCGACTGAGGCGATGACAGCGATTGCAGGGCAGGCAGCAAGGAGCGAGAGCAGGGTGATGCATGCAGGTGATGCTCTCAGAGGGGGAGCGTCCAGATTGTGGACCACAATGCACAGCCTCAGACTGGCGTTCCCCCCAACAGCTTGCTCCTGCTGCTTCGTTTGCTGATGCTGTTTTGACGCCTGGCGCTGCTTCCCCTGCTGCTGCTGCTGCTGCTGCTGCTCGGTTACCAGATCCGTGATCCATTGTGCCAGCTCAGCGGCGGATGCTGATGGTGTGGTAGATGCTTTTCGGCCTTTGATGGGTGTGTCTGGTTGACAAGACGAGGCAATTGCAGCTGCCATCTGGAAATGACATGTCACCAAACGCATGCATCACATGCATTCCTGGACAGCACAGCATTCATAGTCAGACACGCACGGGTTTATAAGTTAATGTGCATGCACTGCCATTCAAGCTGCTTATCGAAGCACGCACATCACACGCAAAACGAAAGCGCCAAGCGAAAATAAGACTAAGGAGCACCACGGAAACCGGGAATACAAGCATGCACTAGCGAAAGTGAAGACGCATGCACATTGAGGTTCTAAGCTGACATGGACCGGAATCAAAGGAGTGATCAGTGCGGTGCTGGTGGCATTGGCATTGGCCGTCACCAAGTCACTAGATGTCCACTAGACACTCGAGTGGGAATGCTGTAGCAGAGAAAGGAGAGGATTGGGCGTGCAGGACGAGCAGGTGTGCGTGAAACCAGGATCTAAGGATAATCAAGTTTTGAGACGTCTCAAAGCAGGTGTGCGTGAAACCAGGATCTAAGGATAATCAAGTTTTGAGACGTCTCAAAGCAGGTGTGCGTGAAACCAGGATCTAAGGATAATAACCAGCAGACTTAGCATTTACTCGTGCAGGGGTGGTGTTGGCATCGGCGCCATCGATGGTGATGACTGTCTTGTCCGCTAGACGACTCTCCGATGCGAATGCTGTGAGAAAGGCGTGCTTGGAGCCGAGATCTGAGGATAATGACTGGTGGACTCACCCGAGCAGGGGTGGTGTTGGCATCAGCGCCATTGATGGTGACGACTGTCTTGTCCGCTAGGCTCTCCGATGCGAATGCGGTGAGCAGCGCATGCTTGGACCCGAGGCCGTAGAACAGGAGGGAGAATCCGTCGCTGAAAGGACATAATACGATAAAACAATCACAGCCGTTTCTTAGTAAGATTGTGCTTTTGTAAACCTGTGAAGGAACGCTGAGAACGAATGTAATGCGGGACACTGGTTCAGCGAAGTGTCGATGCACGACAAACGAAGAGAAGACGATTCACTCACTCACTCACTCTATCTGCTGTTTCCAAAGCGGGAACTGAGACCGCAGATCCTGGATCGTCTGAACCTCAATGGACGTCCGTTGCTCCTGATCATGAAGCGGAGCTACTGCTGACTCAACGTCCATTGCTCAACGTTCCTTTCTCCTCAACGTTGTATCGCTCGTACGGTTTCAAATATTTACTTAGCGGTTCTGATCATGGAGCTCAACCACGGAATCAACGTCCATGATTCATCAATCGAGAGAAGCAACGGATCATATCCAAGGCAACCATTCCTCTTTCTCACGCATTGTCACCTTCTAATTTGAATCTAATCACAAAAGGATTCTTGACCAATGAAAGAAGAACTTAACTACCAGGAGCTCACGAATACCAAGCAGGCTCGGGAACGAATGGCTAACGAATGACAAATCCAGTGGATTTGGATCAGTAACAGGGCGTCATCGCCACGCCGCCTCCAAGTTTTGGGATGCAAATTCAAACATGTCAGAAAATGACAGCACCAACCCGCTGGGCTGGGATGCCAAAATTATGCTTCGCGGGGCATGGATTGGTAGTGAACTTTGTTGTTACAACGGAATACATGAAAACAATGTACGGTAAGTGATATCCATGCCAAAAAGGCATGATACTAAATAGCAACAACACTTTCTGCTGACGGCAATTGCACAACACAAAACACAAAACGCATATGGTTCAATAGCCTGTAAAGTCAAAACCGGCACCAACTTCCCATTATCATTGCACACTTATTGGTGCCTTCACATCACTCGTAGGTTCAGGGGAGGCAGACGCAGCAAGTCTAGCTGCTGCTGTGACAGCAACAGATGCTGCTGCAGCAGCAGCAGCCACTGCCGCAGGCCGCTTCACCTCCAGAGCCAGATCCTTGGGACTTGTGTCAAAAAGCTGCAGTGTGGTGGTGGGTACAGAGTGGTTTTCAGCAGTAACAGCACCACCAGCACCAGCAGCAGCAGAAGCAACCCCAGCAGCAGCAGCAGCAGCAATCGCACCAGACAAAGCATTCGGCACCAACGGCGGGTGGGAAAGGCTATTCTGAGCAGCTGTTTCCTGCCCACCAGACACATGCCAAGGGCCAGTAGCAGCAGCGCCCCCCGAAGGACCCGCAGCGTAGCCACCCGGAGCAGGCGTAGAGGCAGAGGCAGAGGCAGGGGTAGAAGCAGAGAACGCTGCTTGCTGTGCTGCTGCTGCTGCAGCCGCAGCAGCAGCAGAGGCAGGAGAAGGGAAATGCGAGGTGGTTCTAGGCCAGAGGAAGGATGAGTACGGGTAGTTGGAGGGGTAACCGGTGGGGGGAGAGGACGAGAGGGGACCGTACGGGTAGGTGGAGGGTGGAGAGGTTGAGAGATATGCCGATGCTGCTGCTGCAGCACCCGCAGCAGCAGAAGTAGGCATTCCGGATCGGAAAGGGGAGAAAGCAGAGCCATTACCAGCTCCCGCAGCTGCAGCGGCAGCACCAGCAGCAGCAGCAGCACCAGCAGCACCAGCAGCACCAGCAGCAGCAGCAGAACCAGAAGTAGCAGCATTTCCGCCACCCACAGCACCAGCAGTACTAGGAAAGCCCATGCCACTCTCAAGTTTTGTCCTTTTCTCCACGTTGCTGCTCCCCCCCAGCAGCATCGGACCGCCCCCATCCGCCCCTGCTCTTTCAGCAGCCTGGCTCATCCTGGCCATCCGTTGCGCCAGCTCATGGCCAATCTGGACCGTTGCTTCGTGCCCCATTCGCATCATCATCTCATGCCCAATCCTGTGCCGCGCTGCTGCCGCGTCTGCAAGCGCGCCGAGCCCCGCCCCGGCGCCCCCCATCCCAGGAACACCACCCATGCTCGTGTCCCCCCCCTGGCGCGCCAATGCCGCCGCGGCGGCCGAACTCCCCGCGCCTGCAGCGCCGCCGGCGCACATCGACCAGTCGAGCGCCATCGGCCCGCGCCCAGCCGCCCTCGCGGCGGCGGCGGAGGCGGCGGAGGGGTTGGCGGAAGGCGAGGGGAGCAGGTGCCACTGGGGGGGCTGCGAGTGCGGATGCGCGGAGAAGCCATGCGCGGAGGGGAGGTAGTGCGCGGGGCCTAGATCGACCGACGGAACGGCGGAAGACTCGGGAATGGAGGGCGGGTGAAGGGTCGGCAGGGACATGGGACGCGTGAGCGGCGGAAATGCTGCGGAAAGTGCGCCGCCACGGGTGGCGGCGGCGGCGGCGGCGGCGGAGGCGGCGGAAAGGGCGGGATTATCGTAAGGGCTTCCGCTTTCGAGCATGTGAACTGCGGGATACGACTGGCAGCGACTCAGATCGAGAAAGCCGTGCGCGGAAGCGGAAGGGGCGAAGGGGTGCGGGGATGGATGCGCGGAAGGGGAGGAGGCGGAGGCGAAGGGATGGGCGGAAGAAGTGTGCGGGTTGTAGGACGGCGGGGGAAGGGTTTGCGCGGTATTGGGGAGCTGGTACGGGCGGGAAAATGCGCGGGCGTGCGGAAGCGCCTGATGCAGCGCGTGGTGGGAGAGTGATTGCGGGGAGGCGAGCGCGGAGGCGGAGGCGGAAAGAGCGGAGATGGTGGCGGCGGAAGAAACGGCGGTGAGTCCGCCGGAAGCTCCCGAGGGGAGAAACTTGGGATCGTCGCGGAGCGACGGGAGAGACGGCGTGCTCATAGATCGCGACATGACCGTTGCGCCCGCCGCTTCCTCCGCTAGCTGTAGCGGGGGGGAAGAAGGCGGGAGGGGCGGATGGGGGAGATGGGGGAAATGGGGGAGTGGCGCAGGGAGGGAGAGAGAGAGAGGTGAGCGACGGGAGAGATGGCGTGCGCATGGATCGAGACACGAAGGAGGTGGGGGAGTGGCGCCGCAAGGGGAGTGAAAGCGAGGAACGAGTTTCAACAAAGAACGAGGACTCAAGTCGGAACAACGAGCGCACTTTAAATCACACCCAATCACGTACCACGTCAGTGCTAATATCGAACAGGCTCGACCGGCGCTTGCGCTTGTTCAGGTTGCTCTGGCGGATGAAATACTTCTGCGCGTGGCTCGCCACCTGCGTGGGCGTGCGCGTCGTCACGTAGTTACGTGAAATCCCCCGCCAGTCGCCCTTCCCCAGCTTGCTCAAACCAATCAGAAACAGCCGATGCTCCTCCTCCGTCCACGCAATCCCCTTCTTCCGCTCCCTCGACGACGATGTTCCGCCCATGTGCCCGACGCCTCCGATTCCTCCGCCGCCTCCGCCTCCGCCCCCGCCTCCGCCCCGCCCTCCATCAAACCTTCCGCCAATCCCGCCCCCCCGCCCGCTCATCGGCGCGTTCGCGACTTCACTTCCCGCGGGTTGCGGCGTGCAATTCGAGCCCTCGCTGCGCGCCGCTACCGCCGCCTGTCGCGCCCGTTCTCCGCCGCAGCCGCCGGCGCTGCCGGCGGAAGACTCGGGGTCCGCTGCCGGCCGTCCTGCCGGTCGCTGCAACGCGCCGCCACGAGAATCACGGGCTTCCCGCTCCGCTTTTCCCCCTGCGCCCTCCGCGCGCCCCTCCTCCTCCGCGTCCTCCGCGTCTTCCGCATCATCTTCGGCTGCGCTATCCTCGTCCATACTGTTCCCCACGCTCCCCTCACCCGGGCGGAACAGCGGAACCCGCAAACGAGCCGCTGCGCCCGAAGAGGCAAAATTGCGGCGGCGGCGGCTGAGATCCGCCAGCGCACTCGTGCTTGCGCACTTGCGCATGCCATCGGGGGGAGACGACGTGCGGAGCGGAATTGACGTAGGCGTCAGTTCTACCGGCCCGGCGGGCTGCGGAGGGGAATTCAGGGGTGGCTGCGCTAAGCTAACGCCAAAGATACGGAAATTCTGAACGGGATTTGCGCCATCCTCCTTTTCTTTGGTTCGTTTCTCACCGTCCGATGAAGGATCCGGAGAGACCATGGCGCGGTGTGGGATTTAAAGAGCGAGTGAGTCAACTACCTGGGGAAGGGACGCTGAGAGTTCGCGGAAAACACGAATTCAGTGCCGCTCGCGTGATGTCTGGGATTGATCACGGAACGTGTGTTTGACGGGCAGCACGCTGGGAGATGTGAGGTGAAGGCAATCCTTTTTGTTCGAGAGGCTTCAGGCACGAACCTAGGAACCTCAACAACACGATGTTGTGCAAACCCGCCATTTGTGTCCCAGAGTTGGTGGCAATGAGCAGGCATCAAATATCTCAACCCTGAATGCTGGCCAAGAGAGCAGCTGAGGATGAGTCTAGGCTAGGACCACCGAGAGTTGGGTTGGAAGGGAAGTGATGCAGAAGAGGGGGCACACATCACGTCACCGCAGATGCGATGGCCTGCTGCTGCATGCAACTGCCAGCCACACAGGCAGAATTGACGAAACCTCCTTGGTGTTCCGTTCCGCTCCGTGTGGTGCGGCGGTGTGATTCGGGAATCGGGTTTGGGTTGGGGGAACTGGGAAAAAAAAAAAAAAAAAAAAAAAACTGGTGGTGTGACAGGGCATCGGGTTTGGGTGTGCGAAGAGTAGCCCTACCGCGCCTCGCGTGTCACACGTGGATGTCAAGAAGCGGTTTAAAATGCTCTTCCGTTCACCGGGTTGTGTGCCACGCGGCAGCTTATTAAGCGGCAGATTTCCACCAATATTGGAGGTTTCGAGGTGGAACAGAAAAATACAGACACTGATTTTTTTGGCGCGCAGTATCTGGACGGTGGTCGTGTGGCATTCAGCTTCGAGATGGTGGGGTGGATAATTGGTGGTGACACGGACGGCTGATGGACCTGGTTTGGGCTTGGGCAGCTTCCAGCTCAAATGGATACACTGTAAGAACGTCAACCAACCAAAGGGCTACACCCTCTTTCTCGCCATACTGACGTCCGCTATACTGACTTCAAGAGTGAAAAAGCTCGGTTGAGGCTGGTTGATTGAGGTTTCGGTATGGTTTATTTGGGCAAATCGAATAGGACAAGGCCAGCCTGCCAGTTACGCGCGGGTCAGTGTAGCGAGAAACAGGGTGTAGCTATGAAATGAAAGTTTGACATACAGTACGTGTACACTGAACTGAACTGTGAAATTTTTGTGGGAGTGGAACGAAACTCTGGTTGGTGGATGGCGTGTGGATGAGGTGTTGTGACAACTATGGGTGTTGTGGTGTGGCTGGGCTTTCAGCTCAGTCCACCAAAACAGATCCGTCCACTCCACACATATCGCTGCAAATACTGTAATAAATAGCGTGAGCTGTATAATATATTGCACTGCCTGCGTCAGCAGGCAGTGCAATGAGTCAGCGGGAAAGAAAACAAAAAACCCACTCGGAAGGCATGCCATTCGGGAGGCATCAACCTTAAAATTTTAGGGCTGAGGCTCCCGAATGGCATGCAGTCCGAATGGGTTTTAGTTTTTTTCTGCCCGTGGTCAGAATGCTGACTCACTCAGTAGCGTCGTCTAGCGAAACGGTAGAGCGACCGAGCGCTACCGACGCTACCGAGTGAGATGTATTAAAGCCGTGGCCCAACTATCAGCTTCAACTTCGAAGTATTATAGCTTGGAACTTGGTTGTCCCAGGCAGTTCTGTGGCGAGAAGTTTGTCTTTTCCGAGATTCCATTTTTTTCATCCAATAAGGGTCTCGTTACGCACACTCCATGTTTGTCCTGCTACTGTTTCTAAGAAGTTGCACCCCGCCTTTTAGAGATTCACATCCTTTCTCGTTCACCAATTGTGTGGATTGAGATTCCAGCTTTCGTTCACTTGATCCTCTTCCCAACAGAAGTTTCTGAAATACAAGTTGCTACAGCAAGGTTGTATTTGTGACTACCCAATGGTACTCACCATTGGGTAGTTACAAAAACAATGTTATGGTCTGGCGATGAAACCCGTTCTTGCACCTTCAAGTCTACACTGCTCAACATCGGTTGGTCGGAACGTGCCTAATTTTCCTTTCATGCAGGAAAGCGAAAACAAAACAAATACTCGGCACTGAGTGTATGTTTCAGATGTCCTCCGTTGTTCACGGAAAGATCCAGATTCCATGTGCAGAATGATCGGACGAGGAGGCAGCAGCAACTCCGTGCATGTCCGAAGTCTTTGGAAGGAAAGCCAATTGTTGCAATGGACTGCACTGTACAGTACCGTATCTTGGTCAAGTAACCTTTGGGTTTTATTTGAACAGTACGGCCTGAGGACGCCGCGTCGCCACCTTTGGATACCCTGCAAATGTTCAGTATAGGTTTATTGCTTGTATCAACACCAGCTCATCACCATGTGATATTTAAAATGGAAATTCATAATATATTCTTCTCATCACCATACACCAGTACTCATATAGCCTATGCTCACAGAGATCTCTAGAGTGATAACCAGAAATAAATCGTACAGTAGAAGTGCTATTGTGGTTGTACAACTGCTCTTTGGAATTAAGCTTGCAGTCTCGTGAATGCTTAGGGGAAATAAGCATTTGTACAAGAAAGTAGCCAATTCAATAGAGTTGTTATTGTGACTACATGCAACCTTACTTCCCCTCGCCCCACTCACCCTTCACAGCACATATGAGCCACTTGCGCCGCATATGCTCACGCCTTATAATACTTGGTGGGAACAAACGGCATCTTGGCAATCACAGCATCATTAACCTTCCCCCTCACATTCACCTTCAGCTCCGTACCCGCCTTGTGCAGCCCATTCTTCACATACCCCATCGCAATGTTCTTCTTCAGGCACGGGCTGAACCCTCCACTGGTCACCTCCCCAACCACATTCCCCTCCTTATCCAAAATCTCTACATGGCTCCTAGCAGGTGCTCCAGTAGACGTCAACCCCACTCTCCTCCTTGCAGGCCCATCCGCCAGCTGCTTCAAAATCACGTCAGCTCCAATGAATCCACCTTCTGCCCGCCGCCTCTTCGCGATTGTCCATGCAAGCGCACCTTCCACAGGGGTAATCTCCTCCGTTAGATCGTTGCCGTACAGGCAGAGTCCGGCTTCCAGGCGGAGTGAGTCGCGGGCGCCAAGGCCAGTGAGCCTCACCTTGCCCTCGCTCACCTCGAGAAGCTTCTTGGCAAGTGCCAGTGCGTTCTCATTAGGCACGGAGATTTCAAAACCGTCCTCTCCAGTGTAGCTGGAAGTGGGTGGAGGGGAAGTAAGAGTGAGGAATTGGATTCGTGTAAGGATAATAGTTGACCAGCATCAGTCAAACCCTATACCGAAGCAAGAGAATGCACGCGTTATCTAGCTTTAACTGTGACAAGGCTAGAGCATGTAATTCTGCCAAATCTTCCGCATTGTGAGCATGGCTCCCGCCAATAGAATTAAGCCGTTGGTAGTTTTCGAAGCACCGTCTACATTCATCCCGACAGAGTAAAAGCGGACAGGAAATAGAATCCATGCAAAGCAGAAAATGGGCGCAGAAAGGGAGAGAACTGCTTGACTTACCCCGTCCGGGTGAGGAAGCAATCGTGGCCGTCGATCTTGAGCATGGTGAAATCGCTGAAGGACATCTTGGAGAGGTCCGTCGCCACAAGCGGCTGCAGCGTGGACGCCGCGAGAGGGCCCTGCAGCGCCAGCAGCGCGCGGTCGTCGTGAATTTGCCACGAAACGTCCTTGCCAGCCGCCTTGTAGGCCTCCAGATGAGCTCCGATGTGGTCTGTGGGACACGGATGCAAAACAAAGTGGAAAGGAGAGGGGAAGTGTGTGAGATGGAGCTGAAAGACGGACCGCCGATTCGTGGTAGGCATTGTTTCAAGATGTTGTATCGCGAGGGGGAATTGATTGGACAGTAACGGGGACATCGGGATGTGTTGAACAGCATGGTCAGGGAGATGTGAAATAAAAAAGCTGACAATGCATATCCACTCATAAAAGACTCACTCAGGTCTTTCTCGCGGCAGCCGGCGTTGACGACGAGATAGATGTGCGAAGGAGTAACCCGAGTGATGACAGTATCGTCGATGATTCCACCCTTCTCGTTCGTGAAGACCGACAGGGTCCCAGTGCCATCCTTGAGGGCCGCAATGTCGCCAACCACGAGCGTCTCCAGGAACGGAATCACATCCTTGCCCTTCAGACTAAGGCCGCACATGTGGGAGACGTCGAACAGGCTTCCGTTTGTCCGGCAGTTAATGGTGGAATCGATGATGCTGTCCTTGTACTGGATCGGCATGCTGTATCCGGCGAAGGGGACCATTTTCCCGCCTTCCGCCACGTGGAAGTCGTACAAGGGGGTACGTTTCAGATTCTCATCACTGGCGAATCCTCGGTGGAGGATTTGAGGGATGATTCCAGCGGCAGGAGTCAGGGAGGCTCCTATTGGTGCCGGAACGGCCGCTGAGGCCGCTGAATGCCTGGCCATGGCGGCGGCCAGAACACGGAGGGCTCCTTTACGCATCATGGCTGCTGATTGTTAGCTGCTGCACGTGTGCTCCCAGGAGGAAACCTACAACACAGCACGTGCCAAAAAAAGTAAAGAAACTATTTTAGCACGCACGAGCAGCTAAGCCTCAACAGCGAACCGATGATGTGACAAGCTGTCCTGTAAATGCAAACATTGAGACAAAATTGGGAGACTTCAAGGGAGGAGTTCCTTCGCCCGACATTCCAAAATCTATGGCTCCTCCTTGGGAGTGTTGGTGAATTCTGGATTCAGACATCCAGACATTTGCTGACGTGAGATGCTCATCTGTAAGGCCAGGAAGGAGATCCCAATAATGACGAGGATGACTGACGTGGAAGGGAAAGTGTGGGAGGGAGTTGGTGGTGGTGGTTGGGGAACATATCGCGAGCCCTGATTGGTAAAATGAGTGCTGGGGTGCGCCACATTTTCGTTTCGGTCAGCACGAAAAAGAACCGCGTTTCGACTAGTGCACTATGCCACGAATCAACGACACGAGATGAACTTGACTAGGCCATCACGGGCAGGAAAACCTACAGACACGCACTCTGTTCCTGGAGACGTGTATCCACCGTGGACGAGCTCCAGGTGGCATCGTCAAGTAATGGGAGATGCACCCCCCCAGGCACACGAGAACGCAGAAGAGCAGACCACCACACAAGAGTATCCTCTACACCTGTTTACTTGTGTACCTAAAACTCCAATACACGCTCCCTTCTAGCAAAAACAGTGCATCTGAAACAACCATCTTCCAGAACACCAGGAATCCAGAATCGCATGGTTTACTCAAATCAAAAGCATGGTAATAACAAAGAGGCTGGCATATCATACATGTCATGGTACAAATAAGGTTAGAATCAGTAACTGGGCATAAAATAGGTGATCCCGTCCCCGTAGCTGTGATAGATAAAACTGCTGCAGTGTCATGTGAGCACATAATGACACGCAACCACCTTAATTAGTGTTACGAATAGCAATTGATGAAACATTACAGTGCACTCCTGACAGCAGCAATCGAAGAATTTAGTACCGAGGTTGAAGACGAAAGGGCGGAAGTAACGCGAAGGGTCAGACAGTTACGAAGGGACCTGTGTCGAAAGGCTAGGCAATGGATGATTCAACTGTCGAGAGTGTTGGTACAAGAAGAAAAATCTAAGGGGTTCTACCCCACAGTGAGTACCCCACTACAGCCTATCTAACTTAAACATATAAACATATGTTTGACACACCCCCATAGGCAAAGTGGGGGAGAACAGAGGGCCACAAGGCCAGACAGGAAATGCAAAGCAAGCTCAGGGTGGATCACAACGTCACCACGCAATCTGAGCACAAGCAAGAGGCCACAAGGCCAGTTCACATGCAGAGATATATGTGTAACAACAACAGCACATTGATATCAACCTACAAGAGCAAGCATGCAGGTATACATATAGATCACAGTACAAACAAAGCCTACAGCAAGTGAGGAAGCGTGGGCACAAGGCCTAACAAAGTACAGAAACGCTGATGATCACCAGGCGGAAGCGCCTTGGTGAATATATCAGCAGTGTTGGCCCGAGTGGCCACGTAAGTAAGACGAAGCTGGCCACGCTGCTGCAGCTCTCGAGCAAGGAAGTAACGGAGAGCGATGTGCTTTGTTCTGTGCTCCAGTCTGTGCTCCTGACACAAGGCGATGGCGGCCTTGTTGTCGACGTACAGAACTGGAGGAGAACAAGGCCGCTCTCCCAAGTCGGTCAGCAGGTAGGTGAGCCAGCGTAGCTCCTGCGCAGCCATGGCTATGGCGTAGATCTCGGCCTCACAGCTGGAGCCGAGAACTGAAGACGAACGTGTAGAACGCCAGGAAACTGAACCAGAACCAAGGCTGAAGGTGTAACCCTGTGACGACCGCTGCGTAGCCTGGTCGTCAACCCAAGAGGCGTCCGAGTGACCAGTGAGGACAACGTCACCCCGTCCTCCAAGCACGAGCCCCATGCCCGATGTACTGCACAAGTAGCGTAGTACCCTCTTAGCAGCATCCATGTGCACCTTTCGGTGCCGACCAGGAGCCACGTAGCGAGCCAGAAGACCAAGAGGGTACGCAAGGTCAGGACGAGTGCAGGTCATCAGGTACATGAGGCAGCCCACTAGCTCTGGGTAAGGACCACTCGGCTCTACGGACTCGTCCGAAGGTGGAGCTGAGAGCGAGTGACCTGTAGCCAGAGGAGTGGGCTGTGCCGAGGACCAGGTGAAGCCGAAGCGCTGAAGGACCTGCTGCACCATGTGTGACTGAGTCAGTGTGATGGTGCGGCGTGCTCTGTCCCGAGTGATCTGCAAGCCAAGATAGCTGTGCAGCTCACCCAGGTCTGTGCACGTGTGTCTCTTCTGCAGCTCCGACTTCACCAGGGCGAGAGCCTCAGTGTCAGCAGTGGCAAAGACCAAGTCGTCGACGTACACGAGGATGTAGAACGGCGGCAGCGAAGTGTCGGTGCGCAGAAACAGCGACGGGTCAGCAGTCGACGGAGCAAACCCAAGAGCCGCAAGTGTCGTCCTCAGTGTGTCGTGCCACTCACGTGGCGCCTGGCGGAGACCGTAGACTGGCCGCCGGAGGCTCCACTGGGTACCAGGAGGGAACGACCCAGTGAAGCCAGGAGGGCGGCGCAGCCAGATCTCCTCGTGCAAGCTGCCCTGTAAGAAGGCTGTGCTGAAGTCAAGAGAGTGAAGCTCGTAGTCACGCTGAGCGGCAACATGCAGCAGCACCCGAAGAGTGGTCATCTTCGGGGTGGGGGAGAAGGTCTGGAAGAAGTCAACTCCCTCTCGCTGACTGAAGCCTCGAGCCACGTAACGAGCCTTGAAGACAGGCGGAGAACCTGGAGGCCGCTTCACCCTGAAAATCCACATGCCACTGACAATGTTCGCCCCAGGAGGGGGAACCTCGTCAACGTAAGTGCCTGTGGACTTCCAGGATGCCATCTCTGCGTCCATGGCTGTCTGCCACTGAGAGGAGTACTCACCCGCGATCGCCTCAGCGTAAGAGCGCGGGGTAGGGAGGTCTGGTGCATCCGGGTCTCCCTCAGGGGCAAGCAGCATGGACACGAGATGAGGCGCAGCGGCTGCAAGACACTCAAGGTCCTCCTGCCTGTCCTCAAGGACGTCCGTGCCAAGAGCACACTCACCCCCGACGGACGGAGGACAGACAGACTCAGACTCAGCAACAAGACTCGCGGCGTAGTCTAGACGACAGTGAGCAGCAAAGTCAACAAGCTCAGCGACTAAGGCAGACGCAGCAGCAGACTCAAACGACGGGTCAGTGACAACAGTGGCAAGCAGACGCGGGACAGTAGAGTGCTCAGCACGAAACAGGTCAGACGCAGGGTCAGCAACGACAGGCAGAGAGGACGCAGGGGGAGGCAGCAGAGGAACACGCGACGAAGGAGAGGAAGGACGACGAACTACAAGGTGAGGGTCGGAGACAGTCGGCTGTCTCTGACTAGGAACACGACGACCGGAACGACCAGAACGGACAGGTGAGACAGGACGCGACGCAGGCTCACGACGCTCTGCAAGGCCACTAGTCTGCTCTGTGTACGGAGAAGGAGCAGGCAGCGGTGAGCCAGGCTGTAACGGAAGACCAGTAGACGAGGGAAGACTGAGAACCTAGCGAAGTGCAGAGTCAGGTGGTGGCTGAGACGACGGGGACGGCGGAGCGAAGAACAGGCGCGGCTGAGCAATGCCACCAGCACCAGTAGCTCCAGCACCACCAGCAGCTCCAGCACCTCCAGCAGCTCCAGTACCTCCAGCAGCTCCAGGACCCTCAGCAGCTCCAGCACCGCCAGTAGCTCCAGGACCCTCAGCAGGTCCAGTACCGCCAGCAACCGCAGGACCCTCAGCACCTCCAGCACCTCCAGCACCTCCAGCACCTCCAGCAGCAACACCGCCAGCCCCAGCAGCTCCAGTACCCCCACTACGAGCACCTCCGGGACCAGCGACACCAGCAGAAGAACCCCCAGCAGTAGAGCCCAGAGGTGCAGAAGTGCGACGCTGACGGCGACGGTACCAGTCGTGCAGCTGCTGGGAGGTAAGGGGCACACGCGAACGAAGACGACTGCTCCAGGGAGACCGCGTAACAGCAGTCTCAGAACCCTCAGGCGACTCACCCCCAGACTCAGCACCCCCAGGCTCCGCACACGCAGGCTCAGCACCCCCAGACGCAGCACCTCCAGACGGAGCACCCCCAGACGCAGCACCTCCAGGCTCCTCACGCGTAGGCTCAGCACCTCCAGGCTCCACACGCTCAGCGCCCCCAGACTCAGCACCCCCAAGCTCCGCACCCCCAAGGACATCACCACTAGCAGCAGGACCTGAGTCACCAGTGACCTCAACAGGCGCAGGCGCGGGGGGGTCTACCTGAGAGACACCTGAAGGAGCAGGACCTGGCGCGGGGAGGGGGTCTACCTGGGGAGGACCTGGGCAAGAAAGAGCGGCGGGGGGGGGGGGAGGAGCAGTGCGGTAGGGGAAGAGGCGGTAAAAGGGGACCGACTCGTCAAAGGTGACATCCTGAGACGCAAAGACACGGCGCGAGGCGGGGTCGTAAAACTGCCAACCAAGCGCGTCAGGGACAAAGCCAAGGAAGACACAAGGAATGGCGCGAGGGGAGAGCTTGTCCGCAGCGGTATCGCGGACAAAGGCACGAGCACCCCAGACTCGGAAACGCGACGCGTCGCCAACCTTCCCCGTCCACAGCAGTGTGGGCGAGGTCTCCGGCAAGGAGACACGGGGCCAAAGGTTGAGCTGATGCGCAGCGTACCTGACCGCAAACGGCCACAGAAAATGGGGGGCAGCCGCATGGATCATGGAGGTACGAGCGACCTCCATGACTAAGCCAATGCGGCGCTCAGCAACCCCATTCTGCTGCGGAGAGGCCGGAAGCGTGAAAGTCTGGCGGATGCCGTGCTCCGCACAGAAGGCTGCCAAGAGGTCTGAGGAGAACTCACCACATCGGTCAGAGTGCAGACGCAGGACAGGAAAGTCCGTCTGGAACCGCTCGCGGAGCTGGAGACGAGTAGCGCGGATCCAGGGGATCAGAACAGCAGGGACATCCCCCTTGCGCTGCAAGGGGAAGACCGTGGTGTAACGCGTGTAGTCGTCGACAACCAGCAGGAAGTACCGCTCGTGGCCCGGTCCACGGACGCGGGCTGGGCCCCACACGTCCAGGTGTAGAGTCTGCAGTGGAGCCTCTGTGGGAGGGAACGAGGAGGAGTGAGGAGCGGCGCGCTGCCGCCCCTCGACGCAAGCAATGCAGGGCGGCGCAGGCGAGGGAGGGAGGGGAGGCAGAGACCTGGGAAGACCAGAAACAAGGAAGCGAGAATGCATGCTACGAAGGCGAGGCAGGGAGGGGTGACCAAGGCGGTGGTGCCACAGGAGAGTGTCGTGCGACAGCCGGCGACACTCACACTGTGTAGCAACCTGAGCAGAAGCGTGCAACTGGGGAGACAAAGGGGCGGAGCGCGACGCAGTGGTGAGGGTGTACAGAATGGATCCTGGCGCACGAGTGAACGTGGCCAGGTGGCGACCAGTCTGGGAGCACGTGCAAATCGCCACACGCTGCCGGCCAGGGGTGAAGGTGTCAACCCCCGCATCCTGGAGGACAGCGTTACTCACCAAGTTCGTAGAGAACGAGGGGAGGTGGAGACCAGACAGCTCACCAGACGGGACCGCCGGACACGGAAGCACAGTGGAAGACCGTGCAAGCACTGGGCCCCCAGAGGGGTCAGCCAGTGAGACAGGAACAGGTGCAGGGAGGGGAGTGACTGTGGTACTGTCGCGAAAGAAACAGCGGGAAGCACCAGAGTCAAGTGTAAAGGTGTGCAAGGCCTGTGCAGGCGCAGTACCAGGGGGAGCAGACTCACAAGCACCAAGTGCTGCAGGGGCTATACCAGGGACTATACCAGGAGCCGGCGGCACACACAAGTAGCAGTCACCCTCAGCACTAACAGACAATGCATACATAGCAGCAAGAATTGCCTCATAGTCAAGATCAAAGATAGGTACATCACGTCTAAGCAAGTCTGCCCAGTTGGGGAACTCAGTAGCATCAGGAAACTTGGCGCGCCAGGCGTCGCTAAGCCGAGCGAAGCAGCGCTGCTCAGTGTGAAAACCTGTGCACTGGCGACCAGCGCGGGGACCTGTGCGGATGATATAGGGGCAGCGACCAGGACCCCCAGAAGCCCCACGCCCGGCATACCAGTCAAGAAGCTGCTGGGAAGTGGGGGTCTGGCGCTGACGCTGATGCTGCTGCTGCTGCTGCTGCTGCTGCTGCTGCTGCTGCTGCTGCTGCTGCTGCTGCTGCGGCTGCTGCTGGCCCTGACCACCAATGCCACTACCGCCCCCTCCTCCCCCACCGCCGCTGCTGCCCCCTCCACCGCTCCCAGTGCCTCCGCCGCCCCCACCACCACCTCCACCGCCTCCACCCCCACGACCACCCCCACCACCTCCACCTCCCCCGCCGCCTGCACCACCGCCACCCCCACCGCCCCTGCCACCCCTGCCGCCCCTGCCGCTGCGACGCTTCCCACTAGGAGCGGAAGCAGCTCCGACCCCCTCAGCACCAAGGTAGTCGTGAACAGCAGCTGCGAAGGCGTAGGAGGGGGTGAGAGGGGAGGGGGAGCACCCCTCAAAGAGGGGAGAGCGAGGGGTGCCACGAGCAGCACCTACAGCGAGGATGTTTTTCTCTGCTGCGAGGAGGTGCTTCTCGAAGTCGTCGACAGTGAGAGTGGTGGGGTCTAGCGCTAGGAAGTGGTCCCTGACAGAGCTAAGAGTGTCAGGGAGGCGGGTGACGAGGAAATAGAGAGTGAAGTACATCGGGGGGGGGTTTGCGGCGCAGAACTCGGCTGAAAGAGCGGCACGAAAGCGAGAGTCAGTAGCACGTAGGTAAGAAACTAGGTCCTCAGCAGTGGTGAACGAGGAAAGATCGGGGAACAGGTACGGTAGCATGAGTCGACCTATGGCTGCAGTGGCCGGGGAGGAGTAGCGCGCAACTACAGCGTCGTACAGTGTCTTAGCAGTTCTGTGCTGGCTGAAGTGCGCTCGCTCAGTAATCGGCAGGTGGTTCCTAATAGCTAGGCGTGCAGCAGCATCACGAGTCTGCCACTGGGAGCGTTCTAGAGCAGGAGCATCAGCAGCAGGAGTAACGGCAGTGCCAGAGACGTAATGAAACAGGGAAACGCCCTCTTTGGCATCAGTCAGAAGGAACAGCTGGAGATCGTCTAACCACACAGCGAACTCGAGGGGACGACCGTCAGGCTCGAATGCGAGAACGTTGGGCGTCGCCATATTGGCTTAAGGCAGGAGGCAGCAGGCAGCAGGCAGCAGACAGAGGCAGCAGGCACCAGGTAGGAGGCAGGTGGCAGGCAGGCGGTAGCAGGCAGCAAGCAGGCAGGCGGCAGCAGGCAGTAAGTAGCAGGCAGGCAGCAGGCAGGCAGTAGGCAGGTGGCAGGCAGGCTGCAGCAGGCAGGCAGCAGGCAGCAAGCAGCAGGCAGGCAGCAGGCAGGCAGCAGGCAGGCTGCAGGCAGGCGGCAGGCAGGCTGCAGCAGGCAGGCAGCAGGCAGCAAGCAGCAGGCAGGCAGCAGGCAGGCAGCAGGCAGGCTGCAGGCAGGTGGCAGGCAGGAGCGGCTGCAGCAGGCAGCAGCAGGCAGCAGGCAGCAGGCAGCAGCAGGCAGCAGGCAGCAGGCAGCAGCAGCAGGCAGCAGGCAGCAGCAGGCAGCAGCAGGCAGCAGCAGCAGGCAGGCAGCAGGCAGCAAGCAGCAGGCAGGCAGCAGGCAGGCAGCAGGCAGGCTGCAGGCAGGTGGCAGGCAGCAGGCAGCAGCAGGCAGCAGGCAGCAGCAGCAGGCAGCAGGCAGCAGCAGGCAGCAACAGCAGGCAGGCAGCAGGCAACAAGCAGCAGGCAGGCAGGCAGCAGCAGCAAGCGGCTTGCTGCGCTAAGCTGCAGGCTGCGCGCGTGGCTGCGGGCAGCGCGCGTGGCGACGAGCTGCGCGCGGCTCCTGGCTGCGCGTGGCGACGGGCTGCGCGCGACTGCGTGGCTGCGCGTGGCGACGGGCCTCGCGCGACTGCGGGTGGCGTGCGGCGGCGGGCTGCTCGGGCGTGGCCTAAACGGGCTGCGCTCGGGCGGCGTAAGTGGCGCGCGGGCGGGGCCTAAACGGGCCGCGCGAGCTGCGGAAGTGGCGCGCGGGCGGGGCCTAAACGGGCCGCGCGAGCTGCGTAAGAGGCATGCGCGGCAAAAAAAAAAGGGGCCGCGCGCGGGCAGCCGAGGCGCGCGCGGGCAGTAGGCAAGGCAGGTGAGGTGGGCCCTAATCCTAGGTCCTAAGGACCTACGCTCTAGATGCCATGTCGAAAGGCTAGGCAATGGATGATTCAACTGTCGAGAGTGTTGGTACAAGAAGAAAAATCTAAGGGGTTGTACCCCACAGTGAGTACCCCACTACAGCCTATCTAACTTAAACATATAAACATATGTTTGACAACCTGGACCGTCAAGGCAGACAGTATCAGGCAGAAGTAGTGGCGAGGATTCTGCCCGGGCGGTTTTCGTAACTGTCCGGAGTTGCACGGTTGGATTTCGCTGCAATAAGGGAATGTACCCCTTAGAGTACATGGCTAGCCTAGGTCGATTCGTATCCCCTTGTACGCTTGTTTGTATTCCTGTGTTTGCATGTTTTTATTATCTAAAGCATTTTACATCCACTCTGCTATTGAGATCAAGGGCCCACCACTACTCAAAACGTGTGCGAACCTTCCTGAGGTGATCCTAGGTACGATCAACATCTGATCGCAACAATTAGCACAACCACAAACAAACCATACCGTACCGTACACCCCTTGAAGCAAACGTTCACTCTCAATGACTCGCTGCAGCGCTGCTGGTACTGCGCCGTGTCAAGTAAGATTTGTTATTTTTGGGGCTATCAGGATGTAATTTTGCCGGCAGTGTAAGCGAGCGAGTCGGTGCAGCGCCGGCGACGTACCCTGGTAGCACCATTGCTATGAGAGGGGCCATCGAGGAAACCAGGTCCCACTTCCCCTGAAGAAAAGGGAATCGTAGCAGACAAGGAAGCGAAAAAATGAAAATCCGGAACAATGCCATGCCAAGCAAGCGAGCTAAAGATGTTTATTTACTAGCATCGTAACAGCGTGAAGCAGCACAGCATTGTAACAAAATAGCCGACTCACAGAAAGAGGGCCGATGATGGTAGCATCCGTGGCCCGGAGGACGGCGATTCTTGTCTCGACATCGCTCAGCTGTTGGAGTACCATGTCCATCTCCCTCTCCTTCTCCTCTTTTGCCAGCCAGCTGGTAAGAATAGCCTGTGGAGGGAAAGGGTATGGTTGGGGAAAAGAATGAGCCAAAGTGGGTGGGGAAGCGGGTGTGGTTTTGCCTGCCAGCTGGCAAGCTGGTTTTTTATCATTCTAAAAAACACAATAGCCTGTCGAGGGAAAGGGTGATTGGGGAAGAATATGAGCGGTGGGGAAGCGGGCGTGGTTTTGCCTGCCAGCTGGCAAGAGTAGCCTGTGGAAAAGGAAGGGCAGCGGATACAAGAGGGACGCGGGAGGAGGAGGGTGGGGAGGACGAGGAGGGGGGGGGGGGGGGGGGGGAAGGTGAGCTAAGTGCAGATAAGGAGATTTGATTTGATGAGGAAGGCAGAATGAAACATTGACTTGCGTTGACCCGCCTGGTCAAGCACGTTGACTTGCGTTGACTCACCTGGTCAAGCTCCACGCCGTGACAGTCGTGACTTGCGTTGACTCACCTGGTCAAGCGCTTCGGCCTGCTTCCAAGCATCCGCAATGGCTGAGAAGAGAACATTTCGAGACACCTGCTGAAATTGCTCCTCCTCCCGCTCCCCCACTCCATTCTTCCCATTCTCTTCCCCAATCACATTCTCTCCCTCTTCCTGCTCCTCCTGCTCCTCCTGCTTCTCCCCCCTTCTCTCCCCTCTCTCTTCCCCAACCACACCCTCTCCCTCCTCCCCTTCCTTCTTTGCCCCTGTCTCTTCCCCAACCACACCCTCTCCCTCCTCTCCCCCACCTGGCACCCGAGTATTTCCAGCCAAGGCATCAGCATTGACCGTGTCCTGTCCAACCATCTCCATTCGAACCGAGTCTCCTTCAACCGTGACTTTTGTGAATAGAACGAGAGTGGCTTCTAACCCAGCCACCCTCTCTTCAGCATCTTCTCTTTCCATTGTCAGCCGCCTCACAGTCCTCCATTCCACATCAGCTTCTTCCCTCAGCACCTCGGATGTAGCCCTGAGCGCCTCCGCCTGTAGCTGCAGCACGTATAGCTCCACAGCCTGCTCCCGAGCCTGTTCTCGAGTCTGCTTCCGAGCCTGCTCTGAAGCCTGATCCCGAGCCTCCTGCCGAGCCTTTCTTCCATCACTGTTACTGTTGCCACTGCTGCTGCTGCCAGTGGTAGTGCGGTTGCTTAGTGATATTTCGCCACTACTGAAATCTATGAGCTCTGTCCCTTCCTCAGCAATGCTTCTCCCTTTGCCCGCTGTGCCGGCTGCGCTTGGTGTGCCTGGTGTTGCTGCAGCTGCGGCTGTGGCTGCAGCGGCGGCAACATGCTGGAACAGTCGACTGAATGAGAGCATTGAGAGGAGACCAGAGCCAGTAGAGACACCGGCAGAGGCAGAGGCACTGGCAGCAGCAGAGGCACCAGATGCAGAAGTCGCAGAAGCCCCAGCACCATGAGCACACACTGCTAGACTGTTCCCTGTTGCTTCTGCTGCTGCTGCCCCTGCTGCTGCTGTGTCTCTCGCTGCTGCTGCTGCCCCTGCTGCCCCTGCCACTGCTCTCGCAGCGCTATCCTCCAGACGATTCACGCCGACCAGCGACAGCTGCAGCAGCACGTGTACAAAGCCACCGCAGTGCACCGCTCTCCACGCCTTGCTCTGACCCCCGCAGTACTCAAACCCCTCCTCTCCCCCCACTGCTGCCCCCCCTCCGGACAAGACCGCATCGGACACGGGAGAAAGGGGAAAGGCAGCAGAGGGGACGGAAGCAGACTGGGGCAGAGAGGCGGTGTTGATGCCTGTGAAGCAGCGCCGGCGCAGGGGAGGGCGAGGGCCATACATTGCTGCGGTTTGGTCTAATCTGTTTCCCGCTGCTGTTGCTGCTGTTGCTGTGAGGGCACTCGCCTGTCGGCCCATGTAAGGGGACCTGCTTGCCTGCCTGGGGAAAGAAGTTCTTCTTCTAGCTTCCCTGCCTCTCTCTGCTGGACTGGCATCACCATCAACTGTCAGGAAATCCACACCTGAGGCAGCAGCATCAGCAGCAACGGCGGCAGCACCAGCAGTGGAAGTTCTGTCAGAAGTAGCAGCACCAGCAGCACCAGCATCAGCAGCCCCATCAGCAGCCGCCATCTGCTGCTGGTGATGGCGGAGCTGCTGCTGCAGCAGCAGGCACAGAGGAGACACCTCAGTACCATCCCCTGTTTCTTCCACCATGGACGATTTCTCACCCTTGCCAGATGCCACCTGTGCTGCCTCTGCTGTTCCTCCCCCTGAAGAGAACCCCGAGCCTTTAGCCATATACCCAGGGGAGGCCAAAGGGGTGGTTCCCAGAGGGGTGTTTGAGAGGCTGCTGCTGTTGCGAAGCACGAACGTGGCGGATCGGATCCGAGCCAGCACGTCCAGCTTCGGCGCCGCCGGGCCTACGCGCCTGGGATGGTGGGAGCTGGGGTTGTGAGCCCGGTCTGCAGCATGAGCGGCGGCAGAGAGCGACTGAGAGGTTGGGAAAGCGGTCAAGTGCGGTGCTTCTGGCCCAGGACCTGGTTCAGACGGTTTCAAGTCAAAGCCAGAGAAGCCTGAAGAGCTGTCAGAGGGGTCTGAGGGGTCTGAAGGGTCAGAGTCAGCTTCAGGTCCGTCCATGCTTGCTTCTCCCTTTTGTAGTATACTGTCCGTTTCAGTATCCTGTGCTGCGAGCGATGAATGTTGAGGAGGCTCCAGAATGCTACCAGCTTCAGTGGCCTGTGCTTTGAAAGACAGTGATCGAACGGACGAAGCCAAATCTGCAGCATCAGCATCAAATGATCCGTTCTGATTCAGAGAAATCGTCACCCCCTCAGATACTCCTACCCCTGCTGCTCCTCTCACAGCAGCTGCTGCAGTGGCAGCAGCAGCAGCAGCAGCAGCTGCTGCTGCCACGTCAGCCTCGCTCGCCTCCATCGCCAGCTCACGCTCCACCTCTGCCAGCTGGCGGAGCGCCTCCTGCCACGCCGCCCACTCCCGCTGCGCCATCTCAGCAGCCTCTGCTGCGATCTCCTGCTCTGTTTCCAGCTCCCGAGTCAGGTATTCCAACTCCTCCTCTAGTTGTTGCTTCTCCTCCTCCCATTGCCTCTTCTCCTCCTCCGCTTGCTTCTTTTCCTCGTCCGCTCGCCTCATCTCCTCATGCGATCGCTCCATCTCCTCCTCAGCTAGCCGCTTCTCGTTTTCCACTTGCAGTTTCTCCTTCTCCAGCTGCTCTTTCTCCCTCTCCACTTGCTCCTTCTCTGCTTCTAACCGGGCCTGAGCTCTTTCCAAACCCTCCTTCTGCTCAACCAACCGCAGCATCTCTGCCTCAGCTCGCCGCCCCTCCTCCTGCACCCGCGCTCTCTCACTCTCCAGAGCCGCTCTCCCCTCCTCCAACTCGCGAATTCTCCTCTCCCTCTCCTCCAACTCACCCCCACGTTTCGCGTGGAAAGGGAGAAGCTCCGTTGCTGCCCCCGCTGCCCCCGCTGCCCCTGCTGCTGCCCCTGCTGCTGCCCCTGCAGCTACCCCTGCTGCTGCCCCTGCTGCTACCCCTGCTGCTGCCCCTGCTGGCCCAGCAGCACCATACGCATTCCCCATACCTCTGCTATTTCCACTCACCCCATCCACCTCACCATTTTCTCTCCCTCTTCTCTCCCTCGATCCCTCCTCTTCCCTCCCCCCATCCTCCCTCCACCCCTTCTCCTTCTCCTTCTCCTCCTCCTTCTCCTTCTCTCTCCTCTTTCCCTCCTCCTGTTCCTCCACCCTATCCAGGTGAGACTCCCCACTCCTGGTCCTCCTAAGCTCCCCAGGAGGAACCTCAAACCCTCTTCCCCTCTGACTCATCAAATCCCCTGCTCTGGGCGTCTGTGCCTTCCTTTCCTTCCTCTCTTTCTTCTCTTTCCTCTCCTTTCTCTCCTTTCTCTCCTCTACGTCCTTCTTCTCCTTCCTCTCCTTCCTCTCTTTTCTCTCCTTCCTCTCTCTTTTCTCCCTCTTCTCCCTCTCCTCCTCCCCTTCCACATGTGACCCCTCGCTTCCCAGGCTCCCCTTACCATCCTCCTTTCCATCTTCTTTTCCGTGCTTTCTCTCCTTCCTCTCCCCCCGGTGCCTTCCCTCCGACGCCTCACTTCCTTCACTCCCGTCCTTCCACTCCTTTCGCTCCTTCCGTTCCTTGTGTTCGTTGCGGTGCGTTCGACCAGCATTGTCGCTGCTCGCGCTGCTGTTGCAAGCGTCCGTCACATCCCTGGGAGGGGAGTCCTCCTGGGAATGGCAGACAGAAGAGGGGGGGAGTGCTTGACTCAGAGTCTGCTCGCGCTGCTGTTGCAAGCGTCCGTCACATCCCTCGGAGGGGAGTCCTGGTAATGGCAGGCAGGGGAGAAGGGGGGGAGGGGAGGAGTAGGGTTGGATGTTTCGACTTTGACTTTTATAATTCTGCTCGCGCTGCTGTTGTTAGACCCCCCCACATCCGCGGGAGGAGATGGCGCCTGCGAAAGGCGGGAAATGGCGGAAAGGACGATTTTATTTATATATTTATGCAGGTGCTGTTGGTAAGCGTCCGTTACTGGGATGGATGTGGGTGACAGTTGGTTAGATTACGTGGGTAAAAAAAGAGGAAACGACAAAAACCAGGGGAATCAAGAAGAAGCCTGGGTGGACACGAGCTGGTGGAAATGGTAACTGAAATTGCGGAGAGCTAACGCACTCTTGAGCTTAAGAAGAAGTCTGGGCGTCGAATGCGTACATTTTCAAGAATCTCGAGGTTTTGGCCTGAATCGACTCAACATACTCTTTCTGCTTTCACTCAAAACACAACTTTTATAAATTTACCGAGAATGCACCTACATGCGTCAAAATGCGTACCATTTTCAGGGATGCCGATGCTGTGGCGGAGTCAGTTTCCAAGGCGCCTTAGAAATGGTGACACACAATGCAGCGAACCAGACACGCTGCGTACTATTTTCGAAGACGATGCTACCGCGGTGGTTTCGAAACGTCTCGTGAGCCAGGGTCCCGCATTCTTGATGATAATTAAGATTGCTGGTAGACAGGGATGCTGCCAAACTGCTCGTTTTCTTTTGTTCCCTTTTCGCCTCTTTCAGTCCATTAGTAATGGTTCGTCGCTAGCGTTCTTGCGCGAAGGAAATAAAAAGTACCAGAAAGCAAGGCTTGTAACCTAACCTACACACAAGAGCCACGGAGCTTGGTGACATTTGCTCGGCAAAATCATTTCTCTGTTTTTGGCGGCTGACACATTCAGTCACTGTGAGCACGTCAGTCACGATCCGCTCAAGTCCAGTTGTGAGTGACCTCAGGGAGCAAAACCTGAGGGAGATGGTTTTGGGATAATTGCTCCTATCCTGGAGCAGCAGGGTGAAAGCGACGCAAGAATGGCGGAGCGAACATTAGACGAGGTCTGACGAAACGGATGTTGTTACACGAGCGAACGCCGTCCAGGCGCGGCGAAATAACTGGAAACAGAGAATAGTCAACGACCAGCTTGCAGCATTTGGACCTTCGCAAAATGTTGTTTGGTGTGGATTTTGTCCTCTTCGCAGTCACTCACCGAATTGGCAGCTCGCGTCCCTGCTACAGTTCATTGAGATTGGCAGTTCGTTGTACGACGTGACTATTGACATGTATCGTAATTCCCCAGATACAGTGTAAGCGCACCTTTGGCCAATATGCTTATGCCAACAATGTCAGGTTTGCAGTAGATTTACCAGCTCACCATTAAATCGTTCAATGTAGCCACCCCCGTTTCTTTGCCTGTTTTAATACAAGCGTACCTGTGCTTCAACCTGGGGGTCAACGACTCACGGGTAAAACATAATATACCCGTAGAATTTACTCCAGTACAGTTAGTACACAAAGGCCAGTGATGGTACAAAACCTACGACTTATGCAAATGGTTGCAAAGGGTATTGGCAAGAATTTGAACGTGAAGCTTCAAGCACAGGCCGACATAATGCGCGCCATCCCCTCTAAAGACTTGGTCGTATCTGTCCTTAGTTGTCTGGTAAAGATCCATCATGGTGTACCCCTGTTGCGCCATGCGCCTGAACGCATATGCCTGGTAGAGCTCATGGAAAGTGCGCACGGTGAAATAATCCTGCCCTGTAACTTTCCCTGTAAACAAATAAAAGAAAAACAGAAGTGAAAAAAAAGGAAGAACAACTGAGGCCGATGCAAGCACTAACTTGGAAACATAAAAAACTTCTTAGCGTGTACATTAGTAGACATCCACTGTCATCATACACTGCACCTCAGGACGTTAGTTGTAGTGGGCCTTCCACCACCACACAAGGCGCCCGCGAGTGAAGGTGCCATTGAGAAGTGGATGGAATCACCTCTTATATAGGAAAATACATACAAATTTCACAACCCTCACCTAGCCAGATGTAGTGAGCTTTCCAACGGACCAGCCGCCCACGGGTGAAGGTGCCATTTAGCAGCACAATCGCCTCTTTCTACAGAACACATACAATTTACAAGCCCCACCTGGCCAGATGTAGTGAGCCTTCCACCACACCAGCCGGCCACGAGTGAAGGTGATTTTTGAGTCGACTCAAAAATCGCCTCTTCACACACGGATTATATTTTTGAGTCGACTCAAAAATCCACCACACCAGCCGGCCACGAGTGAAGGTGCCATTGAGCAGCGCGATCGCCTCCTCCGTGTCGCGCTTGAACGTGCGCACGTCCAGGTCCAGGGGGGGCCTCGTGTGCCCCCACGCTCATCACCCAACGCTCTACCTTCCCTTGCGCACTGCGCACTGCGCACTGCACACTGCACACTGCACCGCACACTTTTCACCGCACCGTACCTGTCCATATGCCCTGTGCCTCAGGTCTCACTCACCTGGCCAGATGTAATGAGCTTTCCACCACACCAGCCGGCCACGAGTGAAGGTGCCATTGAGCAACGCAATGGCCTCCTCTGTGTCGCGCTTGAACGTGCGCAAGTCCAAGTCCGGCGGGGGCCGCCTCGTCCACCCGATCACCTCGTGTGCGCCGATGCTCATCACCATGGTGTCCGGCTGCTTTGCCTTGGGGTCTCGGAACGCTTCAAGAAAGTCGTTGTTCAGATCCCTCTCTGGGGGCACCCCAGCCTGATATGGGAAAGAATGGCAGTGGGGGGAAAGGGCAGGGGGAGAGGATGAGGCTGGCACAAGAGGAAGGGTTAAGCAACCACCTCAGATGGCATGTGCCCCGATGCGGATGGCCATGTGGGGTGGGGTGGTCTGGTCCACCCGATCACCTCGTGTGCTCCAATGCTCATCACCATGGTGTCCAGCTGCTTTGCCTTGGGGTCTCGGAACGCCGTAAGAAGGACGGATGAAAAAAGGGTGGGTGGAGAAAGGGTGGGTGGAGAAAGGGCGGGGGGAGTAGGGGCAGGGGGAGAGGGGAGGCAGGGATAAGATGGCACCCGATCACCTCGTGTGCGCCGATGCTCATCACCATGGTGTCCGGCTGCTTTGTCTTGGGGTCTCGGAAAGCTTCGAGAAAGTCGTTGTTCAGGTCCCTCTCTGGAGGCACCCCGGCCTGATATGGGGGGAGGAGAGGGGGCGGGAGGTGGGAGGGTGGCATAAGAAGTGGGGGGCATCCCATCACCTCGTGTGCCCCCACACTCATTACCATGGTGTCTGGCTGCTTTGCCTTGGGGTCTCTGAACGCCTCGAGAAAGTCGTTGTTCAGATCTCTTTCAGGGGGCACCCCGGCCTAATACGGGGGAGAATGGAAGGGGGAGAAGGGGCAGCGGGAGAAGGAAGAAGGGGCATCCGAACACCTTGTGCGCCCCAGTGCTCATCACCATGGTGACTGGCTGACGTGCCTTGGGGTCTTGGAATGCCTCGAGAAGCGGCAACGGCGAGCTGTAACCATCATCCCTGTATCCATGAGGGCAATCCAGAACTTGTCCGCATCCCACGCCTTTTGAGGCGCCTCAAAACGACTTTAGAGCCGTCTCAAAAGTCATCCCCTGTATCCATGAGGGAAATACAGTTGTTCGCATCCCACGCTCTTTGTTGCCTGCTTGCTCTGCACCTGGCGGTGCTAGCAGCCCAAGGCTGACTCACAATGGGTTGCTGCTGGTGTGCCATCTTCCCCCGGAAGAGGTAAGTAATCCTCGGCAGCGGAGAGTTCTCTGTCCATGAGCGCCGTGCGGTTCTTGTCCGCGTCCCACGCCCGCCGCTGCACTCCCTCCCTCGCACCCCACCCACGCTCTCTCCACTCCACTGCACTGCACTCTCCTGTTCTGAGGCGTCTCGCACACCTTCTCTGCACGCGAGAACTCACAATGGGGTGGCGTTGGTGCGCCATCTTCCCTCTGAAGAGATAAGTAATCCTCGGCAGCGGGGAGTTCTCATCCCCATCGCCCGTGTCCATGAGGGCCGTGCGGTTCTTATCTGCGTCCCACGCTCGCCGCTGCACGCCTGCTAGGCGGGAGAACTCGGCCGCGAGGTGACGAGTGGTGGAGTCCCCGAAAAAGTGCACCCACTTGTGGCGCAGACACGCCCGCACCTCCTTCTTGCTGTACTCCCTGGTGAGTGCGGGGGGGGGGAAGTGATGGAGGTGGAAGGAGATGCTATAAGTCACAATAGAAATTGGCCGCGAGGTGGCGCGTGGAGGATTCCCCAAAGAGGTGCACCCACTTGTAGCGCAGGCACGTGCGGACCTCCTTCTTGCTGTACTCCCTGGTGTGTGGAAAGGGGGAGTAGACAAAGAAGGAAGCACTGTGAGTAATCCCAGAACCAGCAATCTCGGCACTCTTGCTGGCAGGCGGGATTGCAGTTGTGTGGCAGCTCGCTCCATCGTACCATGTGGTAGTCGTCCTGCAGGGGAGGGGAACTCGGCCGTAAGGTGGCATCCAGTGGAGCCCCCCAAGAGGTGCAACCAGTTGTTTCCGTGCCATCCGGGCACAGCAGCGGCCGCCGCTACTCCCTGCTGCTCTCCTCCTGCTCCCTCACCACACGCCTCCTCTCTCTCTCTCTCTCCCCCACTCACTCTGCTGACCCATCCTTACCAGCCCCGCGACATGAATGCAAACACTTCTTCTTGCAACGCAGCACAACAGACCCGCTCCGCACTGCAGAAAGGACTGAATCACCTGAAGCGCCAGGAGTGTAGCGCCAGGAGTGTAGCGGCAGGCATAAGGCTCCCACGTGCTGTACTCCTTCCAGTACCCGGCACAGTTGCTATATCACGACTTCCGCCTGTAAGACCTGACCCTGTCAGACCTGTAGTGGCAGCACACCTGTACCAGCTACACACCTGTAGCGGCAGGCGTACGGCTCCCACGTGCTGTAGTCCTTCCAGTAACCCGGAGCGGTGCCATCCCGACATAGCGGCCGCTTCCTCTCGCTCTCCTCCTGCTCCCTCACCACTCGCCTCCTCTCCCCCACGGACTCCGCTGCTAGGATGGCGTGTAAGGGCGACACAGGCTTGCACACACTCTCCCCTTCCCTTGCTCCCTTGCCCGCCTTGCCCTTCCCCCCCCAGGCCCCCCACTGCAAGAGGGACCTTCCCCCACCAGCTCGTCCCCCCTCCGCCTCCCCTTCCTCTGGGTCCCCTTCTTGCACCTCCCCTCCTTCCACCTCCTCCAGCTCCCTTCTTTCTGCCTCCCCTCTTACTCTCCCTTCGTAGCTGCCCCCTCCCGCCCCCTCCACTATCTCATGATCCGAACCTTCCAAATCCTCTCCGCTCCAACCCAACAAACTCCTTCTACCTGCTCCCTCTCCCACCACTTCACCTCCCTCCCCTTCCACCCTGTCATCACTCGCCTCTTCCAAATCCTCCCCACTCCAACCCAATAGATTCCTTCTTCCTGTTCCCACCACCTCTCCTCCCTCCCCATCCACCCTATCATCGCTCGGCCCTTCCAAATCATCTCCACTCCAACCCAATAAACTCCTCCTCCTTGCCCCCCCTTCTCCCTCCACCCTATCATCGCTCGGTCCCTCCAAATCCTCCTCGTCGTCCACCTCAGCAGGGGACAGCCTCCTTTGGCACGTAGTGGGGAAGGCGTTGACTCGACATGGCTTGCCTGTAGGGTTGCAGGGGAGAAAAGCAGGAGCGTGGGGAGGAGGGATAAGGGAGAGCAGGGCGGAGATGGTATGAAACAAACGAGGGTAGGGTACCAAAAAATTGAAAACAACGAGGGAAACAGGGGAAGGGGGACATTCGGACGCACGTACGGGCATCTGCATGACTTGATTTGTACCAGCAACTGAAGCACGTACCCACGAGGACGATGGTGGAGTTGCAGGGGCGGCAGGGCTGGCACGCGTCCTGCACCTTGTCCTGCACCCACTTGCCCACGCGTTTTGCCATGGGCTCTATCAGCTCCTTCAGGCGCGGGGCGTCCTGATAGTGGGTGGAACAACGAGGAAAGGGTTGATTGAATCCAAGAGGTGAGTTTGTGACAGCACTCTGTTCTCCTCTCTGTTTCTCCCCTCACTCCTGTTCCCCGGCCTGCACCTTGTCCTGCACCCACTTGCCCATTCGCATTGCCAGGGGCTCTACAAGCTCATGGGCTCTACAAGCTCATGGGCTCTACAAGCTCATGGGCTCTACAAGCTCATGTCATGGGCTCTACAAGCTCATGGGCTCTACAAGCTCATGGGATGGGCTCTACAAGCTCATGGGCTCTACAAGCTCATGGGCTCTACAAGCTCATGTCATGGGCTCTACAAGCTCATGGGCTCTACAAGCTCATGTCATGGGCTCTACAAGCTCATGGGCTCTACAAGCTCATGTCATGGGCACTACAAGCTCATGGGCTCTACAAGCTCATGGGCTCTACAAGTTTTTAACCATTCTACAAGTTCCCCATACCTACCAGACCAGTTGCACCCCCGAACCTACTAGAACCATCCCCAAACTTACCAGATCCATCCCCGGGCCTACTAGATCCATCCCCGAACCTACCAGGTGCGTCTTGCCGATGATCTCAACCAGGTCAAGAGCCACTCGCCGTGCCGGCCGTGCCAGGTCAGCATCGCCAAACGCCACGTCAGCGCCAGCACCAGCCCCGTCAGCATCTGTGGCAGCTGACGGTACCTGCTCCCTATCCAGCAACGCCTGCTGGTGAGCCTGGTGGGGGTGAGTGAGGGAGGCGCGAGGGCGAGGGGGCCAAGAGGGAGGGGGACAGGACAGGGGGGAGGGAGGAAGGTAGGGGTGAGTGAGACGCAGGAGAGAAAGGGAGAGACAGTGTGGAGGGAGAGGTAGGCAGGGGCGAGGGGGACGGAACGGGAGTATGAGAGGCGGGAGCAGAAGAGGCGGCCAGGAGGAAGATGAGCACAGGCGAGTGCACAGGCGAGCACAGCGGCATGCCTGAAATGTTCAGCTGAATGTGAGCTTATGAAGCATGCGCTATGAGGATTCTCGAAACCCAACTCACCCTGATGCTCTCTGTGAGGGCAGCCAGCTGAAGCAGAACTCCGCAGCAGCGGGTGAAGAGGGGGAGAGGCATGGTGAGGGGCAGGCAGTGGGTGAAACGGAGGCGCATGGGAGATAGGGCGTTGGGAAGGGGAGGGGGGGGGAGGGGGCGAGAGCATTGGGAATTCCAGGCATGGGGTGTTAATAGCCCGGAATAATAGAGTCATAAACTGAGAAAGTGAGCAGAGCAGAATTGGAATGGAATGAAGATTGACAGTTGGAGTGCTGGAACGCAAGCAGGAAGGCGGGCAGGAAATTTCCAGTAATCCGGGGATTGTGACAAGTAGAGTTACCTGTTGGTCTAGATGCGCCATTTGCTCATCTAGAGGCACTACCTGCATCCATGTATGCGTGCATGGATCATGGATGGATGGATGGATGGATGGATGGATGGATGGATGGATGGATGGATGGATGGATGGATGGATGGATGGATGGATGGATGGATGGATGGATGGATGGACGGACGGACGGACGGATGGATGCATGGATGCATGGATGGGAGGATGAAAAATAGCTTTCATGGGCGGAAAACGAGCAGGAAGGTGCATGACACAGCGAGTGGAAGAGAGCGGTAGAATCAGATTCCAAGAAGGATGTAGCAGCGGATAATGTTGATCCGAGGATTGGAACAGAAGCTGACCATTAGAATCCCTGGTGCGCACTATAGCACAGAATGATAGAAGTTATTTGCTTGTTTGTTTGTTTGTTTGTTTTTGTATTTTTTTTCCTCACCTTGTCATCCCACACGGCGCAAGCGGCGTTGCTGCCCTGGCCTCCTCCCCTCCCCAGCGAGCCGGCTTCCTGCAGATACAGGAGCGCCGACGACAATGCGACAATCCCGAGGGCGAACACCACCGGGAGCATCGCCGAGCGACGATTGCGACCCTGCGACGACCCGCCAGCGTCCATTGCCGCTCGAACGAATGGTCACGATTTGAGAAACCGTGGAATGACTAGGTCTTGTCCCGTGCAAAGGTCAGCAGAATCCTAAGTAAGCTGGTGATGAGAAAATGCGCTTCGCTTGAGCTGGAGACGAGGGACGAGCAACCGCGACTTATTTAACGGCAACGTTCAATTCCAGCGTACTTGAACGCGGCGTAAATATGGTCGGAAACGGGTGAAAACACCTTGTTACAATATTGATAATATAGTGACACGAGTGGCAAACGGTAAAGAAAGCTCAGCAAGCACAAGCTCTAAGAGCAATGCGACCAGTTACCTAACGCTCGACGTACGAGACAAAGCGACAGCTAAGCCTCTCACATTCACGGCCCTTACGTTCCGTTCCGTGTTACCACACGAGATTACCCCATTGACTGGTGGAGAATTCTTAGAAGGATCAGCAGCAGCATTTGGGTATTGGTCAGTGCGTCATCAGGCGAATATCTACCTTCCCCAGGAAAAAACCACCAGATATGACATAGAGTAGGCCTGACGTAACAAACTCAGATTTCACCAACTACCGGATATCCGCGTACTAGCTGATCCCTTATAGCGAATTCACGTACTGCACTTACACAGATACGGTGCTTCTGAAGTTCAGTGCGTGAGTGAAGAAACTCTACACGCATTCTCAAGTACTTACCACATTACGTTGAATCCCTACTCTACCCTACCGTTTTCTGTTTGCACAAAACCTAGGTATTAGGTGGTCATCAATATGCAGGGCCAGTTATTCACATTCCATGTGGGGTCACGTTACGCCACGACGAAGAGATTTGATAATCCAACCTTCGTGTTCACATCACACCACAATGTGGTACTGTACCATATTTCTTACCGTGACTGCACACCAAATTATCGACCAAAGATACTGTGAACACACCCCATGCATCAGATCATATTTAGAACCCTCCTTTCAAATGCTCAAAACGGTCCATATTCCCTTCCCTTCCCTGACCCCCCCTCCCCATGTCAACCCCACCACCCCCACGTCCTCCTAGCTGTGGCTGCACCACGCCTCCCACTTTAGTCAGCCCCACACTCGCTAGAAACTCCGCTTCCCAATCCTTCTTCCACGCCTTTGCCCCGCCTCCTGCTGCCTGCTTCTCCTGGTTCCCACCCATCCCACCACCACCACCAGCACCACCAGCGGCACCAGCAGCACCGCCAGCGGCAGTTCCTCTGCTGCTCATTCGCCCCTGAAACTCCTGCAGGGCTGAAAGCGACACCACCTCTTCCGCATGCATCCCCTTCCCCGCACCTGCCGTCTTGCTTCGGACCAAGGCTCGGAGATCCTCCTCGTCGCTGTCCCCATCCAAGCCTCCTCCCGCACCTCCCGCTGCCCTCGTTCCCCTCTCAGACGTTTTACTCCTGAGCAGACTCCTGATCTGGTCCCCAGATGCTTTCACTGTGAAGGTACGTACCAAAGTCGGCTCCTCATCCTCATCATCCTCCTCTTCCTCCTCCCCATCATCATCACTCTCCCCATCGTCATCATCATCATCAGCAGCAGCACCACCCCCCCTTTTCCCTCCTCTCTTCCCACTCCCCTGCTCGAGTGATTCTTCCGAGCTGCTTCCTCTCAGCCGCTCGTACCGCCGACCCTGGCGGCCAGGCTCGGGCTCGGCCAAGCTTTGAGATCCGGGCAGACCTGGGCCGCCATTGGCTTTGGGCCATGTGGCTGCCAGGGAAGCTGCTGCTGCAGCTTCAGAACCTGCTGGGGCACCTTGGGAGAAACCCATCTGCCCGAACTGCCCGAACAGCCCAAACTGGGCAGCCTGAAAGGCTTGCATGCGGGGGGAGAGGGGAGCGGGCATACCCCCTCCAAACCCACTGGTACCCCCTCCAAACCCACTGGTACCCCCTCCAAACCCACTGGCACCCACACTGTTGGTGTTACGAGGGGAGAGTAAAGAGGCAATTAAAGCCGTTGCTGCTGCTGACTGTGCCGACACACCACCACCCGATGCCCCAATCCCTCCCATCCCTCCCCCCATCCCTCCCATCCCTCCCCGGCCCATCCCCTGTTGCGCTAACACCTGCGGCGTGGTGAAGTTCTGGGGAAGAAGGAACGGCGAAGTAAACTCCGCAGGGATGGGATAAGACATCTGAGGAGGGCCCCCTTCCCCCACAGTACGCCCACCAGCCCTGGTAGCCCCAGGCACCATGGTGGGAGCCTCAGTTACTGCTGTTCTGCTCGGTCGCATCGCCGCCGCCACTGCTGCTGCCGACAATCCGTGCCCCAGGGAGCGGGATCTTGACTCTAAGTGCCCGCGCCCCTGCTGCTGCCCCCCTCCTCTCTGCTGCCGCTCCTGCTGCTCCTCCTCTAGCAGCTGCTGCTGGTACTGGCGGGAGGTGTACGTTTTGGATTTTGCCATTCCGAACATGGCTTGCCTTGCCGCTTCCTCCTCCTCGTCCTCATCCTCATCCTCGTCCTCCTCTTCCTCACTCTCATCATGACCCATAGCCCCCTTCCCCGCCCCTGCCCTCTCCCCCACCCCTCCCCTCGCCCCCGCACTCTCGCCCCTGTCCCCACCCTCTTCATCACTGCACCCCTCATCGCCCCCGCGCGTGCCTTCCAATCGCTCCCGAGCCGACACCTGCGCCCAAATCTCCTGCATAGTCATTCCCCGCATCTCCCCTCCCTGCTGCTCCGCCCCTCCCATGCCTCCTCCCCCCCTTCCTCTCCCACTTCCGGCCAGCCCCCCTCCTGTCTCCTCCTCCTCCTCTATCTCCTCCTCTCGCCTCCCCAGCTCCCAGAGAACCCCTGCTATGTCTGACCGCTTGGAACTTAGCTTCCTCAAATCACGAGCCTCATTCGGATCGAATTCTACTACAGACCCTGACTCGCTGTCACTCTCACCATCACTATCATCAGCACCATCACCACCACCACCGCCACCACCGGCACCACCACGATCACCACCAGTACCGCCGTTCCCATCGCCCCTGTTATTTCTATCCTTGTTATTGCCATCCCTGCTACCGTCTCCGCTATTGCCCCCGCCGTCCGCATTCCCAAGAGCTCTCCTGCTCTCCTCCTCCCTCTGCCCCAACTCCACTAGAAGCTCTGCTATATCTGACCTCTTAGCACTGAGCTTTTTGGGATCCCTCACTTGCACCACCGACCCATCACTATCACTCCCTGCTAGCTCTTCCTCCTCCTCATCATCCATCTCAACCACACTCCCCCCTTCATCCTCACTCTCCTCCTCCGCCCCAGCTGCAGCACCGCCCATGCCAGCAGCAGCAGCAGCAGCAGATGAGAACGCCTGTTGAGACAAGCCAAACTGCTGCCACAGCTCCCGCTGCTGCTGCTCCTGCTGCTCCTGCTGCTCTTGCCACACTTCCTGCTGCTGCTGATGCATTGGGTCAGACGTAGCAGCGGTAGCAGCAGCTACAGCCTGCAATGCATTCGCCAGAGCAGCGGGGTCACAGCCTTGCAGAGCCCCAGCAAGTTCAGGGGGTAGAGACTGCATCGCACTCGCCATCAGCAGCCTTTGCGCCTCGAAATCCCCTGCTGCCGCCGCCGCTGACACTGCTGCTGCTGCCGCTGCTCCAGGTGAAAACCCAGGTGCCCGGTCAGGTGCCGCTTCAGGTGCCGCACTGCCCCGGTGGTTTCCCAGGTGGTGGAAGGGAGGCTGGTTGAGAACCACTGTCGAGCCGCCTTGCGCCAGGCCCTGCATCCACGCCTGCAAGTTGCTGGCAGTGCTGCTGTCCTCGTTTTTGCCATACTCGTTATCAGCATGATCATCATCGTCATCATCCTCATCATCAGATTCGTCAGAGGACGGGGCTGCTTCCAGGAGCACCAGGGAGGCTGCGTGACCTGGGAGCACGTAGGGCGCCAGCACCTCCAGACGATGCCTGCAACGGTGGAGTTGGGATGGGTTGAGTCGGGTTAGGATTGAAGAGGCATGGTGGTGTAAGCAATCAGTGCTTCCAGGAGCACGAGGGAGGCCGCATGCTCTGGGAGCACGTAGGGCGCCAGCACCTCCAGACGATGCCTGGGAGGGTGGTGATGGGGGGTTAGGGATGGGTTGGGTTTAGGGTTGTTTTTGTAGGAGGTTGAAGGGAAAGGGAATGATGCAAGGCTTGAAGAGGCATGCTGGCCTGAACCGTCAGTGGATGGTGCTGCTTCCACCCTGCAACACATGTAAGTGTGTCAAAACTCACTCACCCAATCACCAGGTGCAGGTCTTTCATCTGGAGCGGCGTGTGAGGCTCCTCGGAATAAAAAGATGTTCAGACGTTTCGGACCTCACCTGATGACCATGTGGAGGTCCCTCAGTCGGAGCGGCTTGGGAATGAAATAGTCCATGCCAGCAGCTGTGCACCGCTCCTCCTCCTCCTCATCGTTCCCCGTCCCCGGAGTCAACGCCACAATGCACGCCCGCGCCACCACCGTTCCCCGCCCTCTTTCCCACTCCCTACGCTTCCCCACCCCCACCCTCTCTCACCTGATGCCCTATGAACGTCCCACAACTCACCTGATCAGTATGCGTACGCCGAAGTCAGTCAGTCCTCACCTGATGACCATGTGGAGGTCCCTCAGTCGGAGCGGCTTGGGAATGAAATAGTCCATGCCAGCAGCTGTGCACCGCTCCTCCTCCTCCTCATCCTTCCCCGTCCCCGGAGTCAACGCCACAATGCACGCCCGCGCCACCACCGTTCCCCGCCCTCTTTCCCACTCCCTACACTTCCCCACCCCCACCCTCTCTCACCTGATGCCCTATGAACGTCCCACAACTCACCTGATCAGTATGCGTACGCCGAAGTCAGTCAGTCCTCACCTGATGACCATGTGGAGGTCCCTCAGTCGGAGCGGCTTGGGAATGAAATAGTCCATGCCAGCAGCCGTGCACCGCTCCTCCTCCTCCTCATCGTTCCCTGTCCCCGGAGTCAGCGCCACAATGCACGCCCGCGCCACCACCGTTCCTGGGCCCTCTGCTGCTGCTGCAGCAGCTGCAGCCGCGGCGGCAGCGGAGGGGCTTCTGCTGCTGTTGCTTCGGTTGCTGCTGCTCCTGCGGAGGTGTTTCTTCAGGGCGATGTCGACCTCTAGCTGCCGGAGGAGCGTGGCTGTGGCGAACCCGTCCACAGGGCCGTTCAGGTAGCAGTCCTGAGAGGAAGGAGGGGGAAGGGGGGGAAAGAACGGAAGAGATGGGTAGTAAGTGGAGGTGTTTTTTCAGGGCGATGTCAACCTCTAGCTGCCGGAGGAGCATGGCTGTGGCGAACCCGTCCACAGGGCCGTTCAGGTAGCAGTCCTGAGAGGAAGGAGGGGGAAGGGGGGGAAAGAACGGAAGAGATGGGTAGTAAGTGGAGGTGTTTCTTCAGGGCGATGTCAACCTCTAGTTGGCGCAGGAGAGTGGCTGTGGCGAAGCCATCAACAGGGCCGTTCAAGTAGCAATCCTGAGGGGGCGAGAACATGGGCGAGATGGGGGAGATGAGGGAGATGAGGGAGATGAGGAGCTGTCTCGGGACCAACGGATCAACAGTCAAAGGCATCTCACGAGCAGGACAAGGAGGGACAGCGACCCACCAGCAGCACGAGGTCGAAGGGGCGGCGCTCAAAGAGCGAGAGCGCTTCCTGTGAGGAGCTGGCGACGTCAACGGAGGTAAGTGGTACCGACCATGCGTACCAGCAGACCAGCACACCAACAGTCAACCGGCATCTCACCAGCAGCACGAGGTGGAAGGCAACTCACCAGCAGCACAAGGTCGAAGGGGCGGCGCTCAAAGAGCGAGAGCGCTTCCTGTGAGGAGCTGGCGACGTCAACGGAGGTAAGTGGTACCGACCATGCGTACCAGCAGACCAGCACACCAACAGTCAACCGGCATCTCACCAGCAGCACGAGGTGGGAGGCGACTCACCAGCAGCACAAGGTCGAAGGGGCGGCGCTCAAAGAGCGAGAGCGCTTCCTGTGAGGAGCTGGCGACGTCAACGGAGGTAAGTGGTACCGACCATGCGTACCAGCAGACCAGCACACCAACAGTCAACCGGCATCTCACCAGCAGCACGAGGTGGGAGGCGACTCACCAGCAGCACAAGGTCGAAGGGGCGGCGCTCAAAGAGCGAGAGCGCTTCCTGTGAGGAGCTGGCAACGTCGAAGGAGACCCCTGTGGAGCGAAGCATGGACAGCGCCATCTGGCGGTGCATGTCGTTTGCCTGGGTGGGGGAGGGTTAGGGGTGGAGGGGAGAAGGGGGAGAGGAGGAGAGAGGGGCGATATGTAGGCAGGAGACAAGAGCGTGACACCCCCGTGGAGCGCAGCATGGACAGCGCCATCTGGCGATGCATGTCGTTGGCCTGGGTGGGGGGGAAAGGGGGGAAGAGAAGGGGTGGTGGTGTGGTGTGGGGTGCTGCAGTGCGGTGAGGTAAAAGGTGAAACTCACATCGACAATGAGTATGCGTGCGTTCGGAAGCTCTGTCCACACATCCATATCCAACGGTTGGTTCGGATTCAGGTCCTCTGGAGTGCTATCCTGGCACGAAGCTAGCGGCACCGAAGACAACCAGCCCCAGAGAGAGACAGACACACACAATCACTCGCATGAACACACTCACATCGACAATGAGAATGCGTGCGTTGGGGAGCTCCGTCCACACGTCCATATCAAGAGGCTGGTGCGGATTCAGGTCCTCAGGAGTGATATCCTGGCACGAGGCGAGCGGCACCGGCAGGAAACACACCACAGACGTGCCCCTCCCCACCTCACTCTGCAACTGCACTGCCCCTGCTCCCCACCCGCCCACCACCCCCACCCCCGCCGCACTCGAATAACTACTCGACCTGCTAAACGTCCCCAGCCCTCCTCCTGCTCCCCCGCCAGCTCCTACCCCGCCTCCCCCTCCCCCGGCTGCCCCCCCTGCGATTGAAGGGGCGATGGCTGCGAGTGCGGCGGCGGCGGCGGTGCCGGGGGCGGGGATGAGGGCGTGGGAGATGAGGGCGTGGACTGTGCCGAGGCCTGTGGTGGCGAAGGGGCGACCCAGGAGGAAGGACGCCAGGGAGGACGGGGATGGCTTGCTCTGGAAGGAGGGAAGGGGAAAGGGGGGGGATGAGGGCGTGGGAGATGAGGGCGTGCACTGTGCCGAGGCCTGTGGTGGCGAAGGGACGACCCAGGAGGAAGGACGCCAGGGACGAGGGGGATGGCTTGCTCTGTGGAAATTGCAGTGGGTGTGGGTGGGGGAAGGAGGGAGAAACGGAACCCGTGAGACTAAAGAAAACAACGCAGCAGCAGCTGCGGCAGCAGCAGCAGCAGCAGCAGCAGCAGCGAGAGCCAGCATCCAATTTTTCCAGCTTTTGCACGAGAGCAGCCAGCAGCTCAGAGCTTCAGAACCAGCCCTACTAAACAGCCAACTCGTTCTGAAAGCAACCTCCCCCCGAACCCACCTTCTCCAGCTCTTGGACAAGAGCAGCTAGTAGCTCTGCATTGATCCCATTGCCTGTGTCCCACACCTCAAACCGCAGCAGCACCGACCCTGCCTCGCCCTCCCACCCTGTCATATCCCACTCCCCCTACTCCAAGCACCTACCTTTTCCAGCTCTTGAACAAGAGCAGCCAGCAGCTCCGCATTAATCCCGTTGCCCGTGTCCCGCACCTCAAACCGCAGCAGCACCGACCCTGCCTCGCCGTCCCGCCCCGCACCATCGTCTCCCGCTCCACCCCCTCCCCCTATCCCCACGCCTCCCCTGCGAGTGCTGCTGCTGCGTCTCTCCAAGAAGGTGGCTACAGCAGCGCTGTCCTTGCGGCGTTGCTTCACACGATGCTCCTCTGCTTCCTTGTCTGATGCCAGTCGCACTGACACTGTCACGTCGCCCCTGGGGAAGAAAGAAAGCATCCAGGCAGAGCAGTGAAAACACGAGGGGGGAAGGGAGAGGGAGTTATAAAGGGAAGCGGTGACCTTGCGCCGATGCTTCCACTACCATGTCGCGGACAGTACCAACCACCCACCTATCGGTGTGCTGCACGGCATTAAATATGAGGTTGTGGAGCACTTGGCGGATGGCAGGGCCGTCAGAGAGGATGAACTGCACCACCTATTGAGGCACCTCACCAGTCATGAGCTGTCAGTCAGTACCAGGAGCACTGCAAGCAGCACCACAATTACCCACCCACCTATCGGTGTGCTGCACGGCGTTGAAGATGAGGTTGTGCAGCACTTGGCGGATGGCAGGGCCGTCAGAGAGGATGAACTGCGGAGCTTATTGAGGCACCTTACCAGGCATGAACTTTCAGTACCAGGAGAACCACAAGCAGCAGCACAATCACAACTACCCACCTGTCGGTGTGCTGTACGGCGTTGAAGATGAGGTTGTGCAGCACTTGGCGGATGGCGGGGCCATCAGAGAGGATGAACTGCGGCACGGCGGAGTCGATTCCACACAGCAGGGCCAGGCCCTTCTCCTTGGCGTGCACGTCCATCAGCCTCACACACTCCCTAACCTGAAAAGGCACGCAGGAGGGGAAGGGAGTGGGAGTGGGAGAAGGCGAGGGAGAGGGAGAGTTTGAGGGAGAGAGAGGGGTAAAGAGGCATCGGAGGGGACTGGTTTGAGGCGCCTCAAAAGGATGGCGGGGCCATCAGAGAGGATGAACTGCGGCGCGGCGGAGTCGATTCCACACAGCAGGGCGAGGCCCTTCTCCTTGGCGTGCACGTCCATCAGCCTCACACACTCGCGCACCTGATGGGCGAGGGAAGGGAGAGGAGGGCGCATAGGAGGGAGAGACACGGGAAGCATGTGAGTCGATGGCACACAGGAAGGCCAGCCTGAGGGAAGGGGAGAATGAGAGAGAGAGAGAGAGAGAGAGAGAGAGAGAGAGAGAGAGAGAGAGAGAGAGAGAGAGAGAGAGAGAGAGAGAGTAAGAGGAGGGGTGAGAGGTGGCAGGGCCGTCAGAGAGGATGAACTGCGGCACGGCGGAGTCGATGCAGCACAGCAGCGCCAGGCTCTTCTCCTTGGCATGCACGCCCATCAGCTGCACGCACTCCCTAACCTGAAAAGGTAAACACGAGGGGGAGAGAGGGAAAAGATAGTCAGAAAGGGAAAGGTTGGTGGAGATGCCACAAAGAAGCGCGAGGCCCTTCTCCTTAGCATGCACGTCCCATCAGTCTCACGCACTCCCTAACTTGAAGGCGAGGGAAAAGGGAGGGGCTTCGACAGGAGTGAAACACTAAAAAAAAACTTTGCGTGAAAACCCCATCTCACACCATTTATCCTCTTTCCCCCACCTACCCATCCCACCCTCTCTCCTCTGCCTTTCCAACCCTCTCCTCATGCTCTCTCACACTCTCCTCCGCCCACCCTTCCCTCTCCCCATTCTCCTCTTCTTTCCCTCCTCCCCAAGCCATACCTCTCGGTGCAGGTCCGTTTCCCGAAGCTCCAGCCTCGGAGGCTCGTCATCCTCGTCGTCAGATTCGGGAACAGCCTCGGGGTCAGCCTCGGGGGACTTGAGAAGGCGGGCGAGGGTTTGGGAGAGGCTTTCAGCAGAGGAGAGGAGGAGCTGTACGAGGGACCTCTGGTCAGGTGTTAGCGCACGAGAGTTGAGAAGAAAGTCTGACACACTAGCCATGGCTGGGAGGGGGGTTAGGGGGAGAGGGAGATGGGGAGGAGGGTAGGGGGAAAGGTGGAAGGGGATTGGAGGAAGGGACGGGGGGGAAGGGGGAATGGGGAGCATGGAAAGGGGGACGGAAGGGGAGAGGACGGAAGGGGCATCAGCAGAGGGGTTTGGGAGAGGCTTTCGGCGGAGGAGAGGAGGAGCTGGACGAGGGACCGTTGGTCAGGTGTTAGCGCGCGAGAGTTGAGAAGAAAGTCTGCCACACTAGCCATGGCTGGTGGGGGAGAGGGGGAAGGGAGGGAGGTGTGGGGATGATTTTTGAGTCGACTCAAAAGGAGTTACACTAGGGACCTTTGGTCAGGTGTTAGCACGCGGGAGTTGAGAAGAAAGTCACACTTGCCATGGCTGAGAGGGGGAGAGGGGAAGCGGGAGAGGGAAAGGGGGAGAGGGAAGGGGAAAGGCGGACGGTATGTTAGAGGCTTTCGGCAGAGGAAAGGAGGAGTTGCACGAGGAACCTCTGGTCAGGTGTTAGCGCGCGAGAGTTGAGAAGAAAGTCTGCCACACTTGCCATGGCTGGGAGGGGGAAGGGAGAGAGGTGTGGGGATTGGGAGGGGGGAGAGGGATGGGGGGCGGAAAGGTGGAAGGCGGAGGGTTGGGGACAAGGGGGAGAAAGGGGAAAGGGGGAGAAAGGGGCAAGGGAGTGAAAGGGGCAAGGGGAGAAGGGGGCAAGGGAGTGAAAAAGGCAAGGGGAAGAAGGAAACAAGGGGAGAAGGGAGCAAAGGGAGGAGGGAGCAAGGGGAAAAGGGAGCAAGGGGAGAAGGGAGCAAGGGGAGAATGGGGCAAGAGGGAGTTGTGGGCAAACAGGGTTCAGGCACTTTAACGAAATGACATTCTTTTCTCTCCATTCCCCTCTTCCCTTCCCACCTTTTCCCCCTCCCCTCTTCCCTCTCCCTTCTTCCCTCTCCCCTCTTCCCTCTCTCCTCTCCCCTTCCCCCATTTCCTCACCATCCCTAGCCTACCATTCAGGGGCATCGCAATCTCCCTTGTCAGCGAAGCCATGAGGGCAGCATGCTTTGTCTTTAGCTCCTCCTGCAGCTCTTCCGCCGCCCGCTGCCTTGCCTCCCGCCCCACCTGTTCCTCCACCTCCTTCCTCACAAGGGCCTTGAGCACCTGTAAATCCTCCTCCCCTAACTGTGACAGAGACACAGCACCAGGGGGAAGGGGGGGCCCTGCTGCTGCAGGAGCATTAGGAGGAGGCCCAGAAAGGGTGTATAGGTCGGTTATATTGGGGTGGTTTTTGCCGCTGCCTGCTGCACCGGCAGTGGCAGCAGCAGCGGCATAGAGATCTGCGAGACCCACTGCCCCGCTGCTGCCCCCTCCACTTGCCCTCCTTCCTCCCTTTTGCACTGCAACCGCAGTGTCGGCAGTAGCACCACCAGCAAGAGATGCAGTACCACCAACAGTTGGCTTCCCAGCAGCAGCAGCAGAGGTAGAAGGTGCAGGTAAGGAGGGGCAGTCGCGGACTAGTAGAGTGACAGTATCCCCACCAGGTTCAGGCGGTGGGACAGTTAAAGCAGCACTACCACCACCACCCACAGCAGCAGCAGCAGCAGCAGCAGCGCCAGCGGCAGCAGCAGCAGCAGCAGAAGAAGAAGACGATGAGGTGGAGTGGGAGAGGGTGAGGGGCGGCACAGCCACGAGCTGGACAGAGACGGCAGCGCCGGCATGGCTGGCGAGGGTGAGCTGTAGCGGGGGAGGTGGCTTCTGGTGCAGGTGGGGCGGCAGCGCTGCTGAGTGCATCATCTGCGCTACCAGCAGCAGCCACGCCTGGGGTGAGGGGGAGGGGGACGGGAGAAGGGTGGAAGGCGGGAAGGGGAAAGGAGGGCAGGAGAGGGGGAAGGAGTGAGGGGGGATGAGGTGTGACAGTGCAGGTTGAGGGGGAGTGGAGAGCTGCTGAGTGCACCATCTGTGCCACCAGCAGCAGCCACGCCTGGGGTGAGCGGAAGGAGAACGGGGGCGGGCGGAGGAAGAAGGTTGAAGCGGGAAAGGGGAAGGAGTGAAGGTGAAGGGGGGTGGGGAGAGGGGGAAAGTGTGAGCGGAGCAGGTTGGGGTGAGCTGTGGTGCAGGCAGAGAGGGACTCGCAGAGCGAGCTGCCCCACAGCATGTCTTCACTGGGAGGCATACACTCGTAGTAGGACTTGGGCGAAATAAGGCACGCCTTGTACTCACCTCTAATTTAGGCACGTGGCTTGGGCAGATTGATTCACAGAGGGAGTTGCCCCACAGCATGTCCTCGCTGGGGCATCTCAGCACAGCAGCGGCAGCAGCGTTGCAGCTGATGACTCGCGAGAAGACCGCTGGCGACACCAGCAGCTGTAATTGACCTATGGCCGAAGATCCCGATCTGAGGAGAGAGGGGTGAGATGAGAGGGAGATGCGGGGGGAGAGGGCGAGGGAGGGAAAAGGATGCAAACTTCTAGGTCATTCACATGCCCCCGGCTGCAGCCGGCCTATGGCCGAGGATCCAGCACTGGGAGTGGGGATGGGAGTGGGAAAAGGGATGAGAATGGGGAGGGAGATGAGAGGGGAAAGCGAAAGCAGCCGCAGCAGCAGCAGCAGCAGAGAAGAGGGGGGTAGACCATACCTGTAGAGAGTAAGGGCGTCATCACCACCAGGCGCAGCATCAGAAGCATCAGGCGCGTCAGCTGCATTACAAGCGTCCCTAGAGCTGCCAGGCAAAGCAACCACACGATCCCCTTTGCTGGCCTCCCCGCCCGCCTCTGAGGCTGACGCCTTCTCTAGGCCATTCCCCTGGCCCTGTGACGCTGCCCGCCTGTGGGTCACCATCTCCGCCATGAACCCTGACTTGGTCCTCCCGCTCTTCTTTCCCCCACTCTTCCCTCCCTTTCCACCCCCGCCCCCTCCTCGCCCCCCCTCCCCTGCACTCGAATCACGAGCATCTGCTGATCCTCCGCTTGAACCCTCCCCTCCGTCTCTCCTCCCTTTCCCCTGCACCTTCCCTTCTCCCCTCGCCCCTTTCTTGCCTTTTTGGGGGGATTTCGATCTTGGCGCGCTTTCAAACCCTGTGGCGTCTAGCTCGCCATCCCCGTTAGTAGCTGACTCGTTTCTGTGAGTCCCGTTAAGAACATCAGTTGTGGCAAGAGCGGTAACGCCGGAGCTGCTGAAACTGCCGCCAGGGAGGGGGCTGTACAGGTCTATGTCTAGCCGAGCTGCAGCAGCACCTGAAGCACCTGCTGAGGCACCTGGAGCACCTGAGGCACGTAAGACGGTCACAGTAATACTACCAGCAGGCTCTGATTCTATGTGTGGCGCAGTTGCAGCAACGAGTGGCTTGTTCCCTGCTGCCCCTTCCCCTCCACTGGTTTCCCTCCCACTTCCCCCACCTCCTCCCCCACTTCTGCCTCCTCCCTCTCCGCCATCCGCCCTTGCACTCCCTTCCCCCGCTCCTGCTACAACTCCTGTTACAGATCCCGCTACAACTCCTGTTACAGATCCCGCTACAACTCCTGTTACAGATCCCGCTACAACTCCTGTTACAGATCCCGCTACAACTGCTGCGCCCCGAGTGCCAGAGGCTCCGCTAGCATCACTGGCAGCTGAGCCAATAGACGACGCTGACAGCCTTCTCATGCGCTGACCCTGCTGCTGCTGCTGCTGCTGCTGCTGCTGCTGCTGCTGCTGCTGCTGCTGCTGCTGTTGCTGCTGCTGCGGACCCTGCTGCTGTTGCACTGCCCCTCCTCTGTCACTAGCACTAGCGCCAGCACTAGCACCAGCGCTAGCACCACCACCAGCACCCGTACCAGCACCAGCAACAACGCTATCCCTTTCGCCTTCTCTTACACGTGAGCCTGGTCCCGCTCGTCCCCCTCTTCCCCCCATCCCCACCCCCCTCCCTAATACCTCACCCCTCCCACCTCGACCGCCCCTCCCTCCTCTGCCTCCCAATCCCCCTCCCGCTCCCCCTCCCGCTCCCCCTCCCCCCGCGCTACCACCAGTACCAGCAGCGCCTGCGCCTGCGCCAACAGCACCCGAACCAGCACTACCCGAACCAGCAGCTCCTGCACCTCCAGCACCCGAACTAGCAGCGCTGCTCCGCATGCTCTGCTGCTGCTGCTGCTGCTGCTGCTGCTGCTGACCCTGCTGCTGCTGCCCTGACTGCTGGCGCTGCTGTTGCTGCTGCCCTTGCAGCTGCACGGCTTGATGAGCCTGTTGCTGCTGGCCACTGCCAGCCTCCCACGTTCCCTCCACCGCTCCCATCCCCCCCCCTTCTGACTGCAACCGCGGCCCTGCCCTTTGAACTGGAACAAGCGCCTCCCCCGACCCAATCCGCTGCATTCCCCCCTTAACTGGTGAGCCCACCTTCTCTGTGCAAAGATCCAAGCTCCGCCTCCGTTCCGCCTTGAACACGCCCTTGTTCTGCTGCTGAAACTGCGGCATGGGTCGGTATCCCGCGCTAGTCACCCCCCGCCCAGTCCCCCCCCCATCAGACGAGGATCCGTCCTCCCGTTCCGCGGACCCGCGTTCCGCGTTCCCCCTCTGCGCCTGCGCCTGCGCTTGCGCCTGCGCCAGCCTACTCGCGGCAGCCATTCGCGCAGCAACTGCGCCCGCAGGGGGATTCATGGCGGAAATCCTGTCCCTGTCCTCGTCTGATACAGACCGCGGGTGCAGCGGCGGCGGTTGCTGCAGGTAATGCGGACTTGACACAAGCGCGGGCGCACCGCCGCCGCGCCCAGGACTGCCCACTCCGCCCATTGCCCCCCCTGCGTTTCCCCAAGTTCCGCCTGCGCCACTTGCGGGTCCGCTGGGCACTCCCCGCGCCCAAGGCGGGGCTTCTTCCGCCGCGCTACCCGAGCTGCTTCCGCTTCCCCCCGCCCGTGCGATCCCCGCGCTGCTCTGCTTCTCGCTGTGGGTTCTCCGCATCTTGTTGAGCGGGGGGGCGCTTGCGCCTGGCTCTGCGCTGCTGGGGGAAGAGCGGGTTTAAGGGAAAAGGGGCAATTGAGCGAAGGCGGGAAGGAGAGAATCGACACGGGAGAGGGGGGGATAGGGAATAGCGGCAATTGAGCGGAGGCGGGAAGGCGAGAATTGACACGGGGGACGATGTGCCTGATGCACCTCAAAACAAGTGGTTGGTGGGCAAGGTGCGCGAAGAAAGGAGAGGGAGGAGAATGGAGGAAGAGGGGAGAAAAGGGGAAAGTTAGCAAGAGGAGAAGGCGTAAGCGGAAGGCGGAGAGAACGGAGGGAAGCTAAACGGTGTTAAAAAAATCACGGCTGCTTCTTGACCCTTCCCGCGTGTTTCGGCGCGTGCCTCTACACGACAAAGAACCAAATCAGCTCATACGCGTGCCGATACAGATTACACGCGTATGCAGCACCGACTTTGCTCATCGTGCCGGTACTCTTTAGTGCCGACATAGCTCGTCATACGCGTGCCGACTAGAATGAGCTTAATCAGCGCGCGTAACTACCCATTACCGACTCAGCTCATAACGCCATTACCGACCCAGGTGACTGATTCCGGCATTTTCTTTGTTCAACTTGAAAATCAACGACGCAGTACCGACTCGACCGATCGTACGCGTACCCAGGAGTCTGATTTCGACCGCCTCTACCGCCAACCAGAGGTCGGCCTGAAGTCATGACCTCCTGATTGGGACCATTCTGCGACCGCTGCCGCATGGATGCAGGTTGCAGACTCTCCGGCTGCTGTTGCTGCTGTTGGCGTTGAGGCGACGGGGGTTGCCTTTGCATGAAAATCGGCTGCTTGTTCGGCTGGGAATGCTGCATCCGCTGCGGTCCCGCCTGCATCTGCTCCTGCTGCGGCTGCATTTCACTCCAATGCCGCGACTCTTAACGCTTCGAATTTCGTATAAAGTTGGGCCCAGAATGGATACTTAAGGCCATATCTTGCGGAACTTACTGGTGAAGGAAGCCTGCACGATCATCAGACAGTTACACTTGCTTGCTATCAGTCTCGTATGGGACATAGGACAGCATCGGCCGCATCATACCGTCACAATTCTCATATAAAAAGGCAGGTGTGATGAGGAAGGCTCATGTCGTATCCATGTCAGCCGCGGCCGACCTTGAGCAACGGTGAGGAGTTTGGAGGAGATAAGGCAGCCTGAGGTTAATCCAGGCAACCTCTAGGTCCTATAAATGCAACTCGAGGTAGTTGCCTTGAGATTATCCTGCTTCGCTCTTGGCTTGGCCAACCAACTTCATCTGCCTGCCATAGGTGTTGGTTTGTCCGGGCCGGGCCGAAAAACCCCAAACCAAGGCAGAAGGCTCGGCAGAATCCAAAGCACCGATGAGCTTGACTGTGGAGGGAGGTTACCACCAGGGAGCCTGTCAGTCCAAGATAAGCAAGTTGACGGCGAGACAATCTTCGTCATTGGATAGCAGTGGGAAATTATCAGATTGGGGCCCCAGAGCTCTAGAAAAGTCGCCGACTTGGGGCCTCGTGTGTCGCAAGGAGTCGAGCCTAGGCCGGACCTGTGCCCAACCAATTTCTAGCCTCATCCACGCGCTCCGTCAGACCTGACCACACAAGGTGACGAATTCCTCCTTCACGAACGAAAAAATTGACTCGACATCTAAAAATTGACGAATTTTCCTCTCACGCCTTCGAAGGGGCCTTAGCCCTAAACATCTTGCCGCACGGTATTTAGGGTTGATGCTTCCCCAATCATATGCCATCCGAATGGGGTTTATTTTTTGTGCCATTGCGTTGTTGTTGTTTTTGGGTTAAAATGATTGTTTTTCTGGGTAATCTACGATGACGAGTCACTAGCGAATTCCGTCAACCCCAGGCCAGTAGGTGGTGACCTGGCGAGAAGGCCAGGCTCGGCCTAACTGACCAGGTGTGCTGGTTGCTTCGGGGGTACGTAGTAGGGGCGCGAATCACGAGGCCCCAATTCGGCCACTTTATTGCTTCTCCGGGGCCCCTTTTTGATCATTTCCCGATAGCGGTTGACAACCAAAACATGTCACTGTGTAGGTGAATGCGATTGAGTGAATACATACAGTTTCACTGACCTGACCGTCCTACACCAACCAATCACCAGTGACCCGTAGTTCCGATACGCGGTTCACAGTCACAAGGCTGAACATGGGGATGGTTTCGGCGCCCGTGTCATACTTAGGTGGGAGTGCGAGAGAGGAAGCGGTTTTGAGGACCTGAAATTGGGGCAGTTTGGTCGGGAGAAAATGCGAACTTGGGTATTCGTCTCGGTTGGAAGCTCGGGAAATTAGACTGGAACGAACTTCCACTAGGCCCTAGCCGTTGACATCAACGCGAGGTCTGCCATTTGGTAACCGTTGCAATAAGCGAAAGTAGAAACACCATCCAAGCACCATTACATGTGTTCACCACCCCCTTCTCCAAACACTATCGAAGCACCTTTCCGGAGAAAAACCGAGGTAGTTTATGAAACTGAGATATACGGCATTTTTAACCCTAACCAAGTCGCAAATACACTCTATCCCCCTTGACTTAAGCTCCTTCAGAATACCTCGAGATAATCGCCGCCAGAAGATCTAGCCACGTGCTCCCTTATCTAGCCACTCCCAAGTCACAAAGCAGGTCTGGCTTATTCCACACGCGTTCAGCTTCCTGAGTTAGCTGCTCCTCCGATCTGCGTGCAGACCTATTCTGCCACTCCGAGCCGCAATGTCGGGCGGATCAGCATCAGGTAGATAGTGTAACGAGCCTTCCTTTTTTTTTCTTCTAATCTGTAGTAATACCCTACAGGCCTGAGATTGATCTCCTGTTGAATGTGCGATTCGTGAGCAGGAACGGAGCTGGAATGGCCGGCGATGCGCGTGCGCGACACGTTTCTGCAGTTCTTCAAGGATCGCGAGCACGCGCACGTGCCGTCCAGCCTCGTCGTCCCGCTGGACGACCCCACGCTGCTGTTCGCCAACGCCGGTCAGTGCGCTTAAGCTGCAACAACGACAGTTAGTATTCTCGTCGTACAGGAACCACGGTCAGTGCCTGCCGGACCTCCGCCTTCGCAAGTCGTTGCTCTCGCTGTAGAGAATCGTCAGTAGTGTACTCGCTATACAGGAGCGTCCCTCGCTGTCATTGGATTCGATTTCACAAAGTCACCTGGATCTGGCTGTACGCTGCGCTGCCAGCGTCAGTCGTCCTCATTATAGAGATTGCTAGCGATCTCGATGTAGGCGTACTGCGGTGTGGAAGTACAAAAGCGGGTTTCTTAGCGTTAGATGCGCCGAGGGATGTCATGCACCGACTGTGGGATCTCAAATGCTCAAGGATCGTACACTCACATGGGTCTCTCATGTTCAACATGGTCAGATTCTTGAGGCGACTCAAACCCCGTGCACTTATTATTCAATCATCCCGTACACGTGTCACGCTTTTCGCGATGGTCCGATTCACCAAATCGACGGCTGTGTACTCGTGGCGTTTGGCAACTTTGACTTCAGAGTCGACTGACAAGACAAGACAAGGACCAACTTTGAACGTCAGGTGGACCAAGTCGGCGGCTGTGTGCGCGCCTGGCATGTCGGGATGCATGCCGCATCGTTCTCCGTCTTGTCGTGCGGAAACGTCGTCAGAATCACTTCGTTTGGCCTTCGGGTTCCGTTCGAGTTGATGCACACTTGTTCCAATCACAACGTCCGCGCTGGTTAAAACTCAATTGATCTAAGTATCTCGTGTTTTTATTGTCGCTCATCTCTTTGATCCCGTCCGTTACTCCACCTCCCCCTCGCTCCCTCTGTTCCTTTCCCTTTCCCACCCTCCCCCGCCAGGCATGAACCAGTTCAAGCCCATTTTCCTGGGACCAGAGGACCCGCGCAGCCCCCTGGCACCAATGAAGCGCACGGTGAACTCGCAGAAGTGCATCCGGCAAGCACAACCACTCAACCTCTCCCCTCCCCCCACCTTCCCCACCCCTCCCACCCCGCCAGGCATGAACCAGTTCAAGTCCATCTTTCTGGGCACTTTGGACCCGCGCAGCCCCCTCGCGTCCCTAAAGCGCGCGGTGAACTCGCAGAAGTGCATCCGGCAAGCACAACCACTCAACCTTCCCCCCCCTCTCCCCTCCTCCCCCTCCCCCTCCCCCTCCCCCTCCCCCTCCCCCTCCCCCTCCCCCTCCCCCTCCCCCTCCCGCGCCAGGCATGAACCAGTTCAAGCCCATCTTTCTGGGCACTGTGGACCCGCGCAGCCCCCTTGCCTCGCTCAAGCGCGCCGTGAACTCGCAGAAGTGCATCCGCGCTGGCAACCACTCAACCCCACATCCCCCCTCCCCCCGCCAGGCATGAACCAGTTCAAGCCCATCTTTCTGGGCACTGTGGACCCGCGCAGCCCCCTTGCCTCGCTCAAGCGCGCCGTGAACTCGCAGAAGTGCATCCGCGCTGGCAACCACTCAACCCCACATCCCCCCTCCCCCCGCCAGGCATGAACCAGTTCAAGCCCATCTTTCTGGGCACTGTGGACCCGCGCAGCCCCCTTGCCTCGCTCAAGCGCGCCGTGAACTCGCAGAAGTGCATCTGCGCTGGCAACCACTCAACCCCACATCCCCCCTCCCCCCGCCAGGCATGAACCAGTTCAAGCCCATCTTTCTGGGCACTGTGGACCCGCGCAGCCCCCTTGCCTCGCTCAAGCGCGCCGTGAACTCGCAGAAGTGCATCTGCGCTGGCAACCACTCAACCCCACATCCCCCCTCCCCCCGCCAGGCATGAACCAGTTCAAGCCCATCTTCCTGGGAACGGTTGACCCGCGCAGCCCCCTGGCGTCGCTCAAGCGCGCCGTGAACTCGCAGAAGTGCATCCGAGCGGGCGGCAAGCACAACGACCTGGACGACGTGGGCAAGGACACGTACCACCACACCTTCTTTGAGATGCTCGGCAACTGGTCCTTCGGGGACTACTTCAAGCAGGAGGCCATCACGTGGGCCTGGGAGCTGCTTACCCAGGTACTTGCGTCTTCCTTGCCTTGTTTCCGCTCTAGGAATCCCCTCCTTTGCCCCCCTTCGCCCCCCTCCCCCAACTTGGGGCGGCAAGCACAACGACCTGGACGACGTGGGCAAGGACACGTACCATCACACCACCTTTGAGATGCTCGGCAACTGGTCCTTCGGGGACTACTTCAAGCAGGAGGCCATCACGTGGGCCTGGGAGCTTCTTACTCAGGTAGGTCTCGGCTGGCCTAGCTGCCCACGCAGCAGAGGTAGGTCTGGCTGGCTCATTACATTCGGTCTTTGGACAAGGTCTTTGTGACTCTTCGTCTCTTCACTATTTGGTTGGTGGTATGGTACCTTCCAGTTTTTGGTGGCGCTTCTCTTTTTTTGTTTGTTTTTTAACACTCCATATTGATGGTTCTCAGCATCCATGCCCCTTCCCCCCCTGCCCGGCCGCTTGCGTGCGGGTTTGACGACCTGTTTTCGTGCATCAGGTGTACGGTTTTTCCAAGGATCACCTTATGAAAATATTATTCTGTTTGCTTTGTCTGTTTCCCGGTTTCCCTGCATCAGGTGTACAAGCTTCCAGAGGATCGCCTCTACGCCACCTACTTTGGCGGGGACGAGAAGCTAGGCTTGGAACCGGACCTGGAGGCTCGGGACATCTGGCTCACCGTGCTCCCAGCCAGTCGGGTGCTGCCGTACGGCTGCAAGGTTCGTTTCGTTCTCGTTATAGACGTCCCTGGTACACTGCATGGTTATTCTTGGATGGCCCACTGCCCGTCCACATATGCTTTTGTGGCTCATGCTCTCACGCAGTTTTGTCTGCACTGGAATGTCAGCTGTGCTCTAAAGCATGCTGTTGCTCACGGGTATCTGCACCCATGGACCCATGCACCATGCATGCATGTGCGAGCAGGATAACTTCTGGGCGATGGGTGACATGGGGGCCTGTGGGCCATGCACAGAGGTAGTCCACTTTGAACGCCCTGATGGGCGGGATGCTGCAGCATTAGTGATTTTTCAGTTTCTAATAGCCATTTCCTTCCCATCCCAACCACCCATCCCTGCGTGTGTGCAGGACAACTTCTGGGAGATGGGTGACACGGGGCCGTGTGGGCCGTGCACAGAGATCCACTTTGACCGCCTGGGCGGGCGCGATGCTGCTGCTCTTGTTAACGCTGATGACCCCACGTGCATTGAGATCTGGAACAACGTGTTCATCCAGGTGCGAGCTTGCTCTAAACGAGTGTCCTTTTAGTGAGTATGCTAGATCTGGAACAACACCTAATGGATGGGCTTTGAGCGCCTGACATGCTTGCTTTTCGTAATGCCATACATTCATGCTTCACCTCACCCCACCCCACCCCACCCCACACCTCCTTCACAGTTCAACCGCGAGGCAGACGGCACGCTGAAGACGCTGCCGGCCAAGCACGTGGACATGGGGATGGGCTTTGAGCGCCTGACGTGCTTGATGCTCCTTGGAAGCGCCTGCTCCACTCCAATATCTCATCCCACCCCACCCCACCGCACCTCACCCCACAGTTCAACCGTGAGGCAGACGGCACGCTTAAGACGCTGCCGGCCAAGCACGTGGACACGGGGATGGGCTTTGAGCGCCTGACGTCCATCCTGCAGGGCAAGCTGAGCAACTACGACACTGACGTGTTCATGCCCATCTTCGAGGCTATCCAGAAGGTGGGTGGGAAGCTGTGGAGAGGGGTTGAGCAGGGTTGGGTGGGGTTGAGCAAGGCTGGGTAAGGTGAGGGAAGCAGTTTGAGTGGGCTTTGAGCCGCTGACGTCCATCCTGCAGGCCAAGCTGAGCAACTACGACACTGATGTGTTCATGCCCTTTTTCGAGGCTATCCAGAAGGTGCAGGGTAGGGCAGAGAGGGGGAGAGAGGGGAGAGAGGGGAGAGAGGGGAGAGAGGGAGAGAGGGGGGTGGGGTTTGAAGGGAGGGCAAGCTGAGCATCGACGACACTGACGTGTTCATGCCCATCTTTGAGGCGATCCAGAAGGTATGGAGGGGAAGAGAGGGTTGGGAGAGTGGGGAGGAGTTCGAGTGGGCTTTGGGCTTTGAGCGGCTGACGTCCATCCTGCAGGGAAAGCTGACGGCGCCTCCATGCATCCACTTGTGCTCTGTCAGACAGACGCTGCTTGTTTGCCTGTGTTCTTTCAAACCCTGGTGCATCGCAGGTGACGGTGCAGGGATTTTTTGAGAATTCTAAAAAAAACTTTGACGGCGCCTCCATGCATGCATCCACTGGTGCTTGTGCTCTGTCAGACAGACGCTGCTTGTTTGCCTGTGTTCTTTCAAACCCTGGTGCATCGCAGGTGACGGGAGCAGCACCGTACGAGGGGAAGCTTGGCAAGGAGGACACGGGCAACAAGGACACGGGCAACAAGGACACGGGCAACAAGGACATGGCGTACCGAGTGCTGGCAGACCACATCCGCACTCTCTCCTTTCAACCAATTCCTGCTGCCTTTGTTTGCCCTGTCATACCTTCCCCCCTGCCAGGTGACAGGAGCGGCGCCTTATGAAGGCAAGCTGGGCAAGGAGGACACGGGCAACAAGGACATGGCGTACCGAGCGGTGGCGGATCACATCCGCACTGTCTCCTTTGCCATGGCTCACCACGCTTCTCATGTCCTTGTCTTCTACCCAACCCTGCTGATTGCCTGCCTCTCAGGTGACGGGAGCAGCACCGTACGAGGGAAAATTGGGCAAGGAGGACACGGGCAACAAGGACATGGCGTACCGAGTGGTGGCGGATCACATCCGCACTCTCTCCTTCGCCATCGCTGACGGCGCCAGGCCCGGCAGTGACGGTCGCGACTATGTGCTGCGCCGTATCCTGAGGCGAGCCGTGCGCTATGGACGCGACGTGCTGGGCGCCCAGGAGGGTTTTTTCAGCACGTGAGTGTGTGAGATCGTGAGAGTTTTATTGGTACGTCTCAACAGTCAACTCTCAAAGCAGCGACGGTCGCGACTAAGTGCTGCGCCGCATCCTCAGGCGCGCCATGCGCTACGGCCGCGACGTGCTGGGCGCTCAGGAGGGCTTCTTCAGCACGTGAGTGCCCTTGGCATGTGGTTGTGCAGCATGTGCATCGGTCCTGAGCAGTGACGGTCGCCGCCGCATCCTGAGGCGAGCTGTGCGCTACGGCCGGGACGTGCTGGGCGCCCAGGAGGGCTTCTTCAGCACTTGAGTGTTGTTCTGGGTTGTGACTCGTGAGTGTCCTTACCTCGTGAGCGTGTGTGAGATTGTCAGTGTTGTTTTGGGGGGTCCCGAGTTCCAAAGTTCTGACGGTCGCGACTATGTGCTGTGCTGCATTCTGAATCCGTTCCGCACGATGTGCTGGGAGCTGAGCTCAGGACGGATACCTTAGCTTGTGATTGCTCTTGTCCATGAGTGAATGGACGTGGGTGTATATGATATTTCTAAAAAACTTTGTGAGCGCTCTTGTGAGTGACTGAGTGGGTTTATTTGATTCTCAAAAACATTGTCAGTGCTGTTGTGTGGCTCCCTCTCCCTTTGCCCCGATTCTCTCCCCCTGTAGCTTGGTGCCGGTGTTTGCGGACCTCATGGGGGACACCTTCCCTGAGCTGGCCGGCTCATTCAAGACATCATCAGTGAGGAGGAGACACGTCCCCCCACGCCTCCCCTTCCCTACCCCCTGCCCTCCCTTTTCCCCCTTGTAGGTTGGTGCCAGTGTTCGCTGACCTCATGGGAGACACCTTCCCTGAGCTGCGCAAGCACGGCCGGCGCATTCAAGACATCATCAGTGAGGAAGAGGCTGCTTTCGGCCGTACCCTCCAAAAGGTGGGTGACTTTTAGACTCCACCTCTCTAGTCGATGATTTTGGGTTGAAAGAGTGTGTGCATGCTGAAGTGGGTGAACTGCGCAGATTTGTTTTAGAGACTTTCACAATGCCTGATCAGTACTCGAGTGATCACACGGTTTGCCTCACTCCTTTTTCGACCCCTCCACTACTTCCCCCTTCTCCCCTTTCTTCTCCCCTCTCTCCGCTGCTCCTCCGACTCTTCTCCCCTCTCTCCGCTTCTCTTCCCGCTCGTCTCCCCTCCACCCCCTCCTTTGCAGGGCCTGCAACGGTTTGAGAAGGCTGCCTCTGAAGTGAAGGACGGCAAGCTGAGTGGCCAGGTGCGGTGTTACGGTGTGCAGTGATGTGAGATGCGGTGATGTGAGATGCGGTGATGTGAGATGTGTGTGCGAGTCTTGATCTCTGCTCCTCCCATGCCACTCTGCTGCTTCCATGTCAGTTTGTTCGTTCCTAAAGGCGTTCTTTCCATCGTTAGTTATCCCATCCGCCTGCCTTTGTCCTCCGAGATGACTTTTGAGTCGACTCAAAAGTCATCTCAGTTTGTTCGTTCCTAAAGGCGTTCTTTCCATCGCTAGCTATCCCATCCGCCTGCCTTTGTCCTCCACTCCTCCCTACCCCGTTCTTCTCCCCCGCCCCCCTTTCCCCTTCTCCCCCTCATCCCTCTCTTCCTCTTCCTCTCCCTCTCACCCCTCCCGCGTCACACACAACACCGTTGTGCCCTGGGACACCTTGTTGAGTCGATTCATATTCTGCTCTTCTGTACTGCCTCTGCTCCTCTCCTTATCTGCCTATCCGCCTCTCCTCCCACACACAGGACGCCTTTGTTCTCTGGGACACCTTCGGCTTCCCGGTTGATCTTACCCAGGTACGCCTGCCTGTTCTTCTGCCTCTGAATTTGTTTTATGAGGTGCCTCAAAACCCTGGTATGCCTTCCTGTACGTCTGCTCTGCTTGGCATCTCCTTCAGCCTCTGCCTCTGCCTCTGGCTTTGCCTTAGGTGAGGCCCCCTCCCCTCTACTTTCCTTCATCCCTCTCTCTCCTCCCCTCACATCAGTTGATGGCGGAGGAAAAGGGTTTGACAGTGGACATGGCATCATTTGAGAAGGCGATGACAGACGCCAGGGAGATGTCACGAGGAGCCAGGAGCAAGGTGAGAGACAAGGGGGATGGGGAATGGCATGGGTTGGGCTCTGGGAGGGAGTGGGGGTGCACTGAGACGTGGCAGCATTCGAAAAGGCGATGACGGACGCCAGGGAGATGTCGCGAGGGGCCAGGAGCAAGGTGAGGGTTGGGGGAATCGGGGGCGCTATATTGAAATGAAGAATGAATCCAGTTAAACCCGAGACAATTTCCTTTGTTTTGCCGAAAACATTGCATACGTGCATTTTCCCTTTTCAGTGCGGGCGGGGTGGGGTGGGGCAGGGCGGGGGCGCTGGTGATGGAGACAGAGGTTCTTTTAAAAATGTATAGCAGATTGAAATGTCCCAAGTATTGTTGTTGGCATTTCTCTCTTGTCTTCCTGTTCAGGGCAGGGCAGGATAGGGCGGGTGCGCTGGTGATGGAGGCAGAGGTGCCTCGATATTTTTTATGGAGTCGTCATTGCGGGGACGGGATTTAAATCTAATGGGTTTTCCTTCTTGTGGCTGGCATGGCAGGGTGGGGCAGGGGCGCTGGTGATGGAGGCAGAGGCGACAGCAGAGCTGCAGATACTTTCCATGGGCCTAAGTTATTGAAACTTCTTTTCTCTCTGCTTGCTGTTGTGGCTTGCAGGGCGGGGCAGGGGCGCTGGTGATGGAGGCAGAGGCGACGGCAGAGCTGCAGAAGCGGGGCGTTGATCCCACCGATGACTCGGCCAAATACGTGTGGCACCAGGTGAGCATGACTTTAACAAATAATTCCTCCTTCTGCATTACTCTCAGTAAGGTCCGGTCTGGGAGCTCACATATGTGAGTGAGGCAGAAGCGAGGCATTGATCCCACCGATGACTCGGCCAAATACGTGTGGCGCCAGGTGAGCACCATTCCAGACAACTTCTGCGTGTCTCCTGTGTTACTCTTGCACTTCATTCCACACCACGTCCACACCAAACCTTCCACTCCCTGCTTCTCCAACCTTTAGTATACACTAACCCCCTTTTTTTTGCTCCTCCCACTCGACCCTTCCCCTTTCTTCCTGACTACCCTTCTCCACCCCCCAACCCCCATGTCTTACTTAAACTTCCGCCCGCACACCTTCCGCAACCCTCTGTTGCTCCTGGTCTCTCCCTTGTTTATCTTGAACGTGCACACGCCTCCTCGCGTTCCCACCTCCTTGTCTCTCTCACCCTTCTTACCATGAATCTCCACACATCTCCCTCCGTCCCCACTCCTCCTGATCTTCCTTCAGGATCAACCAACCACAGTGCGCGCCATCTTCACCCCGTCCGGCTTCGTCCAATCAGTGTCCGCCACGTCAGCAGACGCATCCACGGAAGTGGGCCTCGTTTTAACCAGCTCCAGCTTCTATGCAGAGCAGGGCGGGCAGACTTTCGACACCGGTGCCATTATCAAACCTGCTAATAACGGGGATGCGAGGTTCGAGGTCCGGTCGGTGCAGGTGTATGGAGGTTACGTGGTGCATGTGGGCGTGGTGACAGGTGGCAGCGTGGCAGTGGACGACGCGGTGGTGTGCCAGGTGGACTACGATCGGCGGGCGCTGGTGGCACCGAATCACACATGCACGCATCTGCTGAACCATGCGCTGAAGAAGGTGTTGGGAGATCACATCGACCAGAAGGGTAGCCTTGTGGCTGAGGACCGACTTCGATTCGACTTCTCCCACGGTAAGCCCCGTTCTCTCCTGTCCCATATGACAGTATGACGTAGCAAAATCACACGGCCACGCATCTGCTGAACCATGCGCTGAAGAAGGTTCTTGGGGATCATATTGACCAGAAGGGCAGTCTTGTGGCGGAGGACCGACTCCACTTTGACTTCTCCCACGGTCAGTGCTGTGCTCTCCTCTCCCTCTTGATGTAGACAATGCAAGGTTGACGGCTGGTTCCTCTGGTGCCTATGGTGCCTCTGGTGGGTCGTTTGGCCCTGGTGGTGCCGAATCACACGGCCACGCTTCTGCTGAACCATGCGCTGAAGAAGGCGTTGGGGGACCACGTCGACCGGTAGGGCAGCGTTGTGGCAGAGGACCGCCTTCGATTCGAATTCTCCCATGGTATGTATGAACGGCGCTGCCTTGTGCTTGCATGGTATAGTGTTGGTTTTTTTAAGCACATAAAAAAAAAAATATATATATATATATATATATATATGTAAATATATCTCCCTGCTCCCTTCTCTGTATGTGTGCAGGCAAGCCCATCGACCCCAAGGATCTGGGGAAGTTCGAGGGGGAGGTGGTGAAGCGAGGCAATGCAGGTCTGAAAGTGTGTGCTTCCTATCCCCACCCACTTGTATGTTTGTGTGCATGTGTACAAGCAAGCCTATCGACCCCAAGGACCCGAGGAAGATTGAAGCAGAGGTGCTGGGCCGAGTGAAGGCAAGGCTGAGACAAGGCCCTCTTGACATACACTCGATTTTTGAGTCGACTCAAAACTCTCCTCCCTGCTTCCGTGTGATGAGGCGATTTTTGAGTTGACTCAAAACTCTCCTCCCTGCTTCCGTCTGTGCAAGTGCAGGGAAGCCCATCGACCCCAAGGACCTGGGGAAGATCGAGGGGGAGGTGGTGGAGCGAGTGAAGGCGGGTCTGCCCGTGTACGCTCTCGAGTCCAGCCTCGCGGACGCCAGGCGTATCATGGGTCTCAGAGCAGTGTTTGGAGAGGTGAGTGCGGTGAAAAGCGGTGCGAATGGTCACTCTAGGGTGGTGGAGCGAGTGAAGGCGGGTCTGCCCGTGTACGCTCTCGAGTCCAGCCTCGCGGACGCCAGGCGTATCATGGGGCTCAGAGCGGTCTTTGGAGAGGTGAGCGCGGTGGAAAGCGGTGGGAATGGTCAGTTGTTTTTCAGGTGTAACTCGACCCAGTCTGTATGTCTAGGGTTGAGGCAGAGTGGTGGAGCGAGTGAGGGTGGTTCTGCCCGCACTCGAGTCCAGCCTCACGGTCACCAGGCGCATCATGGGGCTCAGAGCGGTGTTCGGAGAGGTGAGAGCGGTGGAAAGCGGTGGATAGTGGTGGAGAGCAGTGAGACTGGTCAGCGCTTTTTTTTAGGTGTAATTCGACCCGGTCTGTGTGGCGAGGATCTAGGGGGAGGTGGTGGAGCGGGTGAAGTCAGGTCTGCCCGTGTGCGCGCTCGAGTCCGCCTGCCTCTCCATGATCTTTCTTCCTGTCCCGTTATCCCCTGCTTCTCAGGTCTACCCCGATCCAGAGCAGGTGGTATCAGTGGGCGCGCCAGTGGAGCAGCAGCAGCTGCTGCAGGACCAGGAGTGTGTTACTGTTATTGTGTGGCCCTCTGTCTCTCACAAATCTCCCTGCCTCTCCATGCGATCCTCCTCAGGTCTACCCCGATCCAGTGCGGGTGGTGTCAGTGGGCACGCCAGTGGAGCAGCTGTTGCAGGACCCGGAGAACCCCCAGTGGGCCAACAGCTCCATCGAGTTCTGCGGTGGTGAGTTGTGTGGTAGTGAGTTGTGTTCTGCGGCTATATATGGCAGGGAGTAGTGTCATTGGTGGTGAGTAGCGCCAGTGGAGCAGCTGTTGCAGGACCCGGAGAACCCCCAGTGGGCCAACAGCTCCATTGAGTTCTGCGGTGGTGAGTGCTGTGTGTAGTAGTGAATTGTGCTGTGTGTAGTAGGGAATTGTGCGTTTGATCCATGTGTCTCTGTATGCCAGAGTGAGTATTGTCTTTGTCGATGAGTATCGCCAGTGGAGCAGTTGCTGCAGGATCCGGAGAACCCCCAATGGCCCAACAGCTCCATCGAGTTATGTGGCAGTGAGTGCTGCACACTCATCCATGCTTGTGAGTTCAGCCATACCTTCAGCTGTGGGTAGAGAGGCCTTACCTCTCCATGAATGTTGTTCCTGTATACGACCCCCAGTGGCCCAACAGCTCCATCGGGTTCTGTGGCGGCGAGTATCGTATTTTTGAAAAAAAAGTGAAAATCACCCTGTGGCTTTGAGTATTGTGTGTGACATGAGTGCGCTCGTACATGTAATGTCATCTCACCCCCAGTGGGCCCTTGTACGAGTTACATGTGATCTCATACTTGTATATGTTCCTCCCCTTCCCCTCCCCTCCTCTACACCCCCCCCTCCCAGGCACGCACATCAGCAACACGACTGAGGTAGAGTCATTCGCAATTATCAGCGAGGAGGGTATCACCAAGGGTGTGCGCCGCATCATCACCCTTTTCCCCCCAGTCCGTTACCCTCTGTCCGTTGCTCCTCCTTTCCCTGCTCTGCTCTCTTCTCCCCCCCAGGCACGCACATCAGCAATACGACTGAGGCAGAGTCATTTGCGATCATCAGCGAGGAGGGAATAGCCAAGGGTGTGCGCCGCATCATCGCCTTCACCACTGCCAAGGCCAAGGAGGCCATTGCCCTCGCCGACCAGTACGCCGCCCGGATCGAAGCGGCCGGCAAGCTGTCCGGCACGGCATTGGAGAAGGAGGGGTTGTTATCCCCTGCTGACTTCTGTTGACCTCCGTTGACCTCCGTTGACCGCCGTTGACCTCTGTTGACCTCCGTTGACCGCCGTTGACCTCCGTTGACCGCCGTTGACCTCCGTTGACTGCCGTTGACCTCCGTTGACCGCCGTTGACCTCCGTTGACCGCCGTTGACCTCCGTTGACCGCCGTTGACCTCCGTTGACCGCCGTTGACCTCCGTTGACCTCTGTTGACCTCCGTTGACCACCGCAAGGCCATTGCCCTCGCTGAGCTAAAGGAGGTGGCAGCCCTAAAGGGGTCAGTGGATTCAGCGGTGATCCCCGCGGCCTACAAGGCGCAGCTCAAGGCATCTCTGCTGAAGCTGCATGACCGCCTGCGCCAGGCACAGCTGAAGCCCACTCCTTCTCTCCCTCCTTCCCCCTTCCTGTCCCCCTCTAACAGGAGGTGGCAGCACTTAAGGGCTCGGTTGACTCTGCTGTCATCCCGGCAGCGTACAAAGCTCAGCTGAAAGCACCGCTGCTGAAGCTGCACGACTGCCTGCGCTAGGCACAGAAAGCAGCCGCCGGAACCAACCTCAAGCTCGCCATTCAGACGGCTGTTGAGACGGCAGGCACCACCCTGTGTTGGCACTCCCACTTCTGTTTTCTCATACCCCATCCCTTTCCCCTGCCCCTCTCACTTTTCCAACACAAACAGGAGGTGGCAGCACTGAAAGGCTCAGTCGACGCAGCAGTCATCCCTGCGGCCTACAAGGCACAGCTCAAGGCATCGCTGCTGAAGCTGCATGACCGCCTGCGCCAGGCACAGAAAGCAGCTGCTGGGGCGAATCTCAAGCTCGCCATCCAGACCGCTGTGGAGACGGCGGCAGCGACCGCGGCGGCGGGGGAGAGTGTGTGTGTGCTGCGGATTGACGTGGGGCTGGACCCGAATGCGATCAGAGAGGCCGTGGTGACTGTGCTGGGACAGCAGAAGGTGAGAGTTGGGCGGGGGATGGGGGAGAGAGAAGGGGCAGCGAGGGGTGTGGGTGTGGGGGAATTTGGTGGTGTGTCATGGTGGCTATGGGAGAGAGTGTGTGTGTGCTGCGGATTGACGTGGGGCTGGAACCGAATGCCATCAGAGAGGCCGTGGTGACTGTGCTGGGACAGCAGAAGGTGAGACCTGTGGGGGGGTGGGAAATGGTGGTATGTTATGGTGGCTGCGGGGGAGAGTGTGTGTGTGCTGCGGATTGACGTGGGGCTGGACCCGAATGCGATTAGGGAGGCCGTGGTGACTGTGCTGGGGCAACAGAAGGTGAGATCTGGAGCAGCAGAAGGTGACAGTTGGGAAGGGGGGAGATAGAAGGGGGTATGCTGCGGATTAACGTGGGGCTGGACCGGAATGCCATCAGAGAGGCCGTGGTGACTGTGCTGGGGCAGCAGAAGGTGAGAGTTGGGTGTGTGGGTGGGGGGAATACGGTGGTGTTCAATGGCAGGAGTTGGGGGGGAGAGTGTGTGTGTGTGCTGCGGATCGACGTGGGGCTGGACCCGAATGCGATCAGGGAAGCGGTGGTGACCATTGTGGGACAGCAGAAGAAGGTTAAATTTTGGGGAATGGGGAGAGGGAGGGAAAACAGGGGGTGTGGGTGGGGGGAATATGGTGGTATGTAGTGGTAGCAGTTGAGGGAGTGTGTGTGTGTGTGCTGCAAATTGACGGAGGGAGGAGCAGGTGTGAGCGTGGGGGGGGTAAAGCAGGGTTGATGGAGGCATATATCCCTGCACTCCCTCGCCTCGCACCTTCAACCCTTCTCCCCCCTTCCCCCCATCCCTAACCAGGAGTTGGCGGTGCTGATGGCATCAGAGGAGAGGTATTTGTGATGCTGTAGTGGCGTCACACATACACCTGTCCTCTGATACCATCAGCACCGCAACTCCAGCACACGGACTGCCTGTGCTGGAGTGGCGTCAACCCCCCTTTGTTGCCTCCAAACCCCACCTCTCCCCACCACACCCCACCTTTCCCCACCACACCCCACACTCCCCACACCCCTCCACCCCACACCCCCCACACTCCAGGAGCTGGCGGTGCTGATGGTATCAGTGGATGAGGAGAAGGGCAAGGTGCTGTTGTATGCGGGTGTGCAGAATGTCATAGCAGCAAGTGGGCGCTCTGTGTTGGAGTTTCTTCAATCCCCCCCTCCTCCCCACCCCCTCACCCCCCAACCAGGAGCTGGCGGTGCTGATGGTATCAGTGGACGAGGAGAAGGGCAAGGTGCTGTTGTACGCGGGTGTGCCTGATGCTGTGGCAGCGCGCGGCCTGTCCGTGCTGGAGTGGCTGCGGGCGGCGCTCGTGCCCGTGGACGGCAAGGGGGGCGGCGGCAAGGGCGGGCTGGCTCAGGGGCAGGTGAGGAAGCAGAGATGAGGTCTTGTTGGTTTGAGGATAGGTGTGGCATGGGGGAGTTGACAGAGAATCGGTGAGGCGTGAGGGGGGAGGTGGGGCATGGGACAGTTGACGGGAGTTGAGAATTCTCGAAGGGGTTGCATGATGGAGCCATTCCAGTTTGCTGTTGAGGTGTTGTGTCGTGCGTTTACAATAAATACAGGTCTCACAGCTTGTGCTCCGGTTCTATGCCCTTTCCGCTTTTCTTTTCAGGGCAACAAGGCTTCGGGTGCGAACGAGGCGATGGAGGTTGCTAAGAAGTTTGCTGCAGAGAAGTTGGGAAAGTAGCTACACGCCCAGACGATTTCTGATTTGTCCTGTCTGACATCATTGTGTGATTATGATTCGTTTGTCAAACTACTCATTCTCATAACAAGTAATCGTATCACTTGCGATTGTATATCCTCATTAGTGTACAATGTTGTTGAGTCATCTGGTTGACCGGCCAGTTTCTGTACGACCGAGCCACACCATAGGGACGGACGGTTGCCATAGACTCAAATTCTTGTCGTTTCCCGCATTAACGGCGAGTCGCGAAACCGGAAACGAATCAAGCAGGAGAGAATCGACCCTTTCGCTAAAGCTAGTAAGCGCCGCGTGATGCGGTGCTCCTACGACAACGACCTCGATCTTTCGCCTGCTGGTAACATGTCAGGGACCAACGTCTCGAGCACACAAACGAACAAACGAACTTCTCGTTGTCTCGCTAATGGAAATGTTTCTCGCATTTTCAATGCGTTGCCCACCGCTTCCCGAAGCGCATCCAGCCTGGCAGTCATGACTCACGACATCACATCACATATATATTCTCTCTCCTCTCCACGTTCAACTCATTGTCTACTGCTCCAGCTTCCAGTCTCAACTCATCACTCAGCTCATCTGATCAACTGATCGACTTATCGACTTCCAAATTCTTCGTTTGCAATATGGCCTTTAAATATCTCCTCATCGCATCGTTGTTCGCAGCGCTTGTGATTTCATGTGAGTTGCAACGAATGCCAGTCCACGTTTCCGTCATCTCCTTTTCAGCACCCGAGTTAGCAGCAACAGTGCCACTCTCATGTGCTCTGACACATCCACTACATTGAGCCTACTCATCCCTTTCGAAGGCTTTTCAAGACATCTCTACTTACTGTTAGTATGCATAGGAGCTAAAAATTGTACGTGGTCATCCGTTCAGGTGCCGCTCATCGCGGAGGTCGCTTTGGAGGCGGCGGATTTGGCGGTGGCGTGTGGCGTGACGTCATCAGCGGCAAACTCGGCACTCCAGTTGGTAAGCACAAAATTCTCATCCATACAGTGCTGTTTACAACGGTACGGATGGGTTCTAATAAACACCAGTTCCCCCCATAACTCTCTCCCCACGAGCAGGCTCCCTGAGGGCGTTTATGAACGGATCGCAGGTGCTCGACGCGAGCGACGCGGCCGTGGGCGACGCGAACGCGACGGGGGTGATCGGGCTGGTGGTGCTGAAAACCGACACCGACTACAACATTCTCTACCAGGCGGGCGTGCGCGTGACTGATGCCGGCCTCCCCACGTCCATCGCCATCAACTCCGCCGCCGCCGGCGCCGGCGGCTCCTCCGTTATTGAGTTCTCCGATACCGAGGCCGCGTGGCAGAATTACACGTGGAACGGCACGCGGTTCGGGCAGGGCGGAAACGGCAGCACCGGCGGCGCGGGCGGCGCTGGGCGCGGCGCGATGCTGAAGGCGGTGCTGCAGGCGCTGGCGCAGTTCTTCCCGAATCTCAATGCCACCAGCGCGGGATCCTTCTTCGGCGGGCGCGGCGGGCGCGGGGGCCCGCGCGCCGGATTCGCTTATGGATTTTCCGGTGTTTGGTACAACGCGAGCACGATCACCAACAGCGCGGGGCGCAGCTACGCGGACGTGGTGGCTGTCGACATGCTCGCCGCGCCCAGCAGCTTCTTCGGCGTGGTTACCACCGACGCCTTCGCCGATGGCGTTGTCGGGGGACCCTTCGCAAACCACACCCGCCAAGCCGGGGGCCGCGGTGGCGGCATGCGCGGCGGTAGGCGCGGTTAGGCTGCAGCTTCCGGAAAGTTGAGAGAGCTGAGGATGGGTATGCTGGAGATTTGGGACTGGTAACTTTGTGAAAGCAACGGAGAGGATGACTATGAAATCACTTGGACTTTCAGAGCTGGAGTTAGGAGTTTAGAGCGCATGGCATGGAGGTCAAGTCTGGCGAATCTGCTGCTTGCTGTCTGTCTGCAGTGCCTGTGGTTGGCACCCACCGTGCTGCCACAGTGCGTGAGACAGTCACACTGCTGCAGCGCTAGACTTGCTCTCCATGTCGTTGCATAGTACCGTGCTGGAAGATTGGAAGATTGTGTGTCTGCCTGCCTCTGCGATCCATGCTTATCTCGTGCATGGTGGTGTTTGGATTGGAAGTAGCATTTTTCAGCACGGAACATCGCTTTCCTTGTGATTCACCACCCCGGATCATTGACCTTCACCAGAACTTTCCAAAAAATGAACCTAACAACGAGAAAACGAGCCTTGGATAGATTTAGGGAGTGGAATTGAGCCTAACAAGGCATGAAAGGGAATGTCTGACAACTCTGTTTTGAGAATGTCCGGCCTGCCAGGCCACTAGGCATGTACGGTATGTACGGTAGTTGCAAAAGGACCAGGTCTCACAGAATTTGCAGACTTCTCATTTCAATCCGCCATGCTTCATTCCACTCTGAATCGTTACAGAATGTGAAAGAGCTACGTATCTTCATGGTGGTGTCACCCTACAGACTGCTGCCACTCCTGCACCTTCCCTTCTCCAGGCCATCTAAACAAGAGCCAGGGTGACTACTTATAAGAACTCCCTCTAACGATAACCAAACTACCGGTAGCTTTAGCTGCGCTGCCAGAACGTGTCGGGGGTCGGGCGGGTGAAATTCGCAAACTGACCGCGGCCAGCTCCATCCTCAAATGCTTCAGTCTTCACAATCCCAAAGTACCCACCTGGGTTCGCCAAGAGCAGATTCGCCACCTCGAAATAGCTTTGCCCATCAGAGTTACTGTACTGCGTGGCATTATACCAAACACCAGAGAACCCATACACATAACCGGTACGAGCAGCCGGGCGGAAAAACCCAAAGTATTTCGGAACGGGAGCGGTGTGCCTGCGGCCGCGGGAGTCCCTGCGGGTGCCATTCCAAGTTATGTTGGCCCACGCTGCTTCGGTTGCGGAGAACTCGAGAAGGGCGGCGCCGCTGTCAGCCGAGCCGGCAGCGCCGGTGCTGATGGCGATGGAGAGAGGCGCTCCGGGGGCGGTCAGGCGGATGCTGACGCCGTAGCGAATGTTGTAGTCGCTGCCACTCCTGATGGGGGTGGTGCAGGAGAGGGGTGAGATGCAGCAGGAGGGGATGAGGAGGTGGTTGTCATGTCAGTGAGAGGTGGGGCTTACTGGAAGGCAGCGAGGGAAGCAGGGGAGTGAAGAGGAGGTGGAGTGAGAGATTGATTGGCAATGCGAGGTAGAGCCTCTTACTGGAAGACGGCGAGGGAGATGACGCCTGTGGCATTCACATCCCCAGCAGCGCTGGTGATCTCCGTGCCGTTCAGCCTCGCCACCACCGCTCCTGGCCAGATGAGGGGCAGGCGGGATGAGGAGCAGGAGGGATGGAACAGGGGAGATATGCAACAGGGGAGATATGCAACAGAAGGTTGGTTGGTGACTGAGAGGAGAGCAATACATCAGCTTTGATGAAGAGACATGCCCGTCTTTGTGTCGTTCAGCCGTGCAAGCTAACAATCCAAAACCAACGAGACAGAGAATGAAGCGTTCGATTCTGACTCACCCACGCGGGTGCCCAGACGTCCAGTGCCATTGCGCCGACCGCCGCCAAATCCGCCGCCAAACCCGCCGCCTCCACCACCGCGTCCGCCTTCGAAGCCGCGTCCTCCGCCACCCCCGCGTCCGCGCCCACCGCCGCCGCCGCCATGAGCGGCGCCTGTTGCGGTATTCGAGGTCGAGGGGGAATATCGTTAGAGGCATCAGAAGGAGCGATTCCAGATGCTTCACTGCAGATTAGTGGAAGGCGTGAAAGAATGCATTGGTTCGCAAGCATGCTCTTAAAACGGATATCGAGGCGGTGCTTACAGGCGACGACGAGGAGAGCTAGCAGCGACGCGGCGAGAAGGTGGCGAAGAGCTGTCGTCGTCGTCATCGTTGATTGGGTAACGAGCGTTAAATGAAGAGCAATGACTCGATTAGAGGCGAAAATGAGGACGACTGTTCGACTATATGTTCAAGCTGATATCGGTGATCACCGTACGAGAGGAGGCAGAGGAGAATTATGAGATATCCTGAGAGATTATTGGGTGCTTTTATAGACCTACTCCCAGGACTGCTCCTCTGCGCGATAGTACATCGCAGCCATGAGCTAGGCTAGGCCACTAACGGGCAGGAATTGGGGAAGGCTGCTCGCAATGCACAGGAAGACTGGTCAGGGACATTCACGGCGGTGCGAGGAAGGCACACCGAAGCTTCTGTGAGCAGTACCAGTCGGACACGCTCGGGCCCGCGGCTAGTACTTTACTGCAGGTCGAGCTGATACAGAAGCACATTTTCGCGAGGCGCGCCAACGGGCGGGAAACACACGAGCGAGAGTTACTCCGACGTCGTCCCGACACAGTTAATTTGATCATTTAATTTTATCATTAGGTCGTCCTGACAGGCGAGGTGGGCCTGGGGGAAGCGACACCCGCCGCCGACCGGATGAGACGACCTTGTTGGCACCAGGGTGGCGGGAAAATTTTCACGTGGCGAAAATTTTCGCCATAGTTTCCCCGTCAGCCAAAATTAGAATCTGCAAAGGGCATCTCCCAACATTACCCATTCGCCACTTCATCATCCTTATCTCCAGTCAGCAAGGCACACTTCCATTTTCACCCAATACAAATCCTTCAATCCTCCACCTCATATCTTCTCCAATCCTCCTCAACCTTCTCCTCCACAAATCAATCCAAAGATTCCCTACCAAGCCTTAAATCAAAGCCCCATTCATTCCAATCACCAAGCCTTAATTTCAAGGCCACATTCATTCCACTCACCAAGCCTTAAATTCAATGCCACATTCATCACCCCCACCTTATCCACCTTAACCAATCACAATCATTCATTTCCTCGTCTTCTTCATCCAACCTCAAGCTCCACCAAATACAAAACAAAGGGTCCACCCCATTCTTCAAATATACTTTACAAGCAAGTTTTTACCTAAGCTCTTCACAAGTTCTACTCCAAGCTCTCACAAGGCCACTTCAAAGTCCTCCTCCTCATGCCCAGCTCCTAAGGCTCCACTCACCACCAACCTCTCCCAATCCAAGCTCATAGCCATGTTCTCCAACTCTAGAGAAGCTTATGCTTCATAGTCTTTCTACTAGATTGTTATCAATGGTTGTTCTTTAAGTCCATCATGTACCTCCTTTGGACTAATGCATTTTAAGTTTTGAGGCCTCAACATCAACCTTAATCAAGACTCAAGCTTCACCTTCAACACTCAAGCTTGGAGGTTCTTCTCTACACAATAAACAAGATCTACACCTCAACACTCAAGCTTGGAGGTGCTTCTCCACTCAACAATCAAGATCTACTACTCAACAATCAAGCTTGGTTCTCACTCTCCTTCCAACAATCAAGATTCACAATTCAAGCTTGGCTTCTTCAAGTTACAAAGCTCCTTCAAAATGACAAGTAAGACCTTTAAGGTAAGTCACCTCCTCCTTTCACTCTTGTCAAGTTTCTCAATGAAAGCTTCCCTATTCAAAGCCTCTTCATTCTTATCAAGTCTCCTTTCTTCTCAAATCTTAGTTTCCATTATCAAGTTTGTTTAATTTTCAAGCTCTTTTACCTTCTCATCAATCACCCATTCAATATCTTTCTTTCAATCAATTGTTCTCTCCCTTTAATGTTTTCATCATCTTCCTTTCAAGTTTGTTATTTTTATCCTTAACCTTATTAGCCTTTACATTCTTACTCAATCTCTTCTTCATAGATTTCTTTATCTTATCAATTTTGTCTTACTTCACTCTTAACTCCTTCTATGAGTTTTCTTTCTCTCTACTTGCTATTTACCCTTCCTAATCCTTTACTTCAATTTCAAGACTTCTCCATGAGCCGAGCCGTGGAAGCAGCTGGCAGTGTTGACATGACAACGTGGCTTCGATTCCGAGATTTACGCTGAAGTATAATCCATTCTATGACTCAGACATACGAGGGAGGATCCTGAATGGGGGAGGATGGTCGGTGGACAAAGGGAAGGTATGTAAAATGCAAGGTGATGTTCGATGCTGTGTGTATGAAGGTTGATTCGTGCTTCGTTTCTTCTGATGGTGAAACCCTGCTAAACCTGACTTCAGCGCTCCCAACCTCCCAGTACGTTCAAGAACCACCTCTCCGTTCTGTTCAGTTGTGGATTGTAGCGCGCTCCACTCTTCGTGGCGTACGCAACGAGACTACAGTACCGACTGAGCGGTATCGAACGACCCCCAGAAAGTGCCGGATGGGGCGGGGCGAACTGGTGGCGAAAAATCTGCTATGCGACGCTAAGCACGAAAACCCTCCCACTTCAAATATCCCGCGCGACTTTCCCCCCTCTTCAGCTGGTGATGCTGTTATACCTTGTTTCACCCTGTGCGAAAATTCGTCGTTGACCAGTCATCGCATGGGTCGCATGGCATCCCCACATGCCCTGCTGTACACTTCCAGTAGATTCTTTGAAGTCGCCAGCTCTATCGTCGTTGCTCTATTAGAGAGTTCCCCTTCACCAACTGAGAAATGGCATAGTGAGACTTGGAATTAATGCGTTCTACTAAATGCAGACTATCATGGTTGCTCTCATCCTTCAAAAGTCATCACATTTTACAAAATAACATTGCAAAGCACAGCACGTCATGGTTGATTTTTTCATCCGCCTTGCAGTCTCCCGCTCTCCCCACTTCTAGCTAAATGCCACTCCATGCCGCCGCTCCTCCCATCCCACCGTATCGCATCAGCAACTTCTCTCACTCCATAGGTGCCTCAAAATTCAAAACTTTGGACTGAGCAGGTGGAGCACGGAAGCAGCGGGGTATTCACAGCAGAGTAATTGAGAAATCTTGCTTTCTGTTCCTTGTAATTTGGCATCGTTCTTCTTGCAACTGGCTTATTACAACATATGCATCGTTCTTAAACACATGCTAGTACATACTGAACTAAACTAACTATGGAGCCATCCGTCCAAGTGACTGTGGTGCGTTAGATGGTACTGGGGTGGGTGGTGGTGGGAATGTTGATAGAGCCGTTGAAAATAGAGAAAACGTGGGTGGAATGAAATGAACTACAGCCTACGGTTTTTGTAGTTGGAGAAGGGCGTTTAGCGCGCTTCGACGCTGCCAAATATTCGGTACAGGCACCTTCGCTTTCACAATACACAATTTTTCAGAATCCCAACCACTAGACCATTGGGATAAAAGGGCTTATTAAGTAGCGGGTCAGTGCGCCCATAACCCCCCAGGCCAACATGCCTGTAACCCTTCCCTAGGATCAATCGGGGATCACCAGTGGACCTCTGACACCCCCCCGCACTGGGATGCCCGAAGTGCACACACTGGGATTCGAACCCGAGACCTTCGCTCTGATAATATGTCAGCATCCCAACCACTAGACCATTGGGATAAAAGGGCTTGTTAAGTAGCGGGTCAGTGCGCCCATTGTCAGATATATATGTCTTAGCCTATGTAGGCTGTAGTGGGGTAGACACTAAGGGGTACAGGTTTCATATTTGTATCTCACACTTTCCTAGTTCTCCCCATTCCTGTTGATTTTCACATGGTATAGAGCGGGTTCCCTCATGGGACCGTTCCTTCCTAAGGGCCCACCATAACAGATTTTTTTTTAGTTGCCCGAAGCGAGTCTCGCGCCCTGCCCTAAAACTTTTTTTTTCGCGGCCCCTACGTGGCCCCTTCGTCGCCTAGCGCGCCCCTACGCGGCCCCTACGAGGCCCCTACGCGACCCCTACCCGGCGCCTAGCGCGCCCCTACGCGGCCCCTACGCGGCCCCTACACGGCCCCTACGCGGCCCCTACGCGGCCCCTACACGGCCCCTACGCGGCCCCTACACGGCCCCTACGCGGCCCCCACGCGGCCCCTACGCGACACCTACCCGGCGCCTCGCGCGCCCCTACGCGGCCCCTACGCGGCCCCTACGCGGCCCCTACGCGGCCCCGTACCTGACCTGCCCCGGCCCCGACCCTGTCGCGGCCCCGTCCCTGACCTGCCTCGGCCCCGTCCCTGACCTGACGCGGCCCCTACGCCGCCCCTACGCGGCCCCTACGCGGCCCCTGCGCGGCCCCTACGCGGCCCCTACGCCGCCCCTACACGGCCCTGTCGCGGCCCCGTACCTGACCTGCCCCGGCCCCGACCCTGTTGCGGCCCCGTCCCTGACCTGCCTCGGCCCCGTCCCTGACCTGACTCGGCCCCTACGCCGCCCCTACGCGGCCCCTACGCGGCCCCTGCGCGGCCCCTATGCGGCCCCTACGCCGCCCCTACACGGCCCCGTCGCGGCCCCGTACCTGACCTGCCCCGGCCCCGACCCTGTCGCGGCCCCGTCCCGGACCTGCCCCGGCCCCGACCCTGTCCCGGCCATACCCGGCCCCGTCTCGGCCCCGTCCCGGACCTGCCCCGGCCCCGACCCTGTCCCGGCCCCGTTGCTGCCCCGTCCCGGACCCTGCTCGGCCCCGACCCTGTCCCGGCCCTGTCCCGGCCCTCCCTCGACCCCGCCCCTGGTAAGCGCATAGCAGGGCCGAGCCGCGCTGCCGAGCCGCACTGCTTTGCCGAGCCGCCCTGCCGCGTCACGCTGTCCTGCCTAGCTCAGTTGCACTGCTGCCGCTGCTAGTCTGCTGCTGCTCCTATCATGGCTAGTCCTAGTCTTCTTACCTTTGATGCTGAGGGTCGAGCGGTTGACTTCGATGTCTGGCTAGATGATCTGCAGCTTTTCCTTCAGTGCGATAGCAGGGATGGTCTCTCACTGTTTGATCTTACGTCTGGCGCCTCTACTGCCCCTGCTGCTGATGCTGACAGTACTATTCGCTCGCAGTGGCTCACGCGCGATGCTGCTGCCCGCCTTGCTGTGCGTAGTCACCTACCGTCTACTGAGCGCGCGCACTTTAGTCAGTACAAGAGTGCTAAGACTCTGTACGACGCTGTAGTTGCACGCTACTCTTCCCCTGCCACTGCTGCGCTTAGCCGCCTCATGCTACCGTACATGTTCCCTGACCTCGCCGCTTTTGCCACAGTCACTGACCTCATTACGCACCTCCGCACTAGTGACACTCGCTACCGCGCTGCGCTTCCTGCTGAGTTCTGCGCCCAGAACCCCCCCCCCATGTACATCACCCTCTACTACCTAGTCACTCGACTCCCTGACACTCTTCGCTCGGTTAGGGACCACTTCCTCTCTCTTTGCCCTACCACCCTCATTGTCGACCTCCTCGAGGAGCGCCTCCTGGCAGCAGAGACTAGTATTACCGCTGTAGGAGCCTCTCGTGGTGACCCCCGTACCCCTTTCTTTGAGGGGTGCTCCCCCGTTCCTCTTTTGCCCTCCGTTGCCTCTGCTGCTGCTGTCGACCTTGTTGGCACCGAGTCGGCCAGCGCTGCGTCTGCTCCTAGTGAGAGGCGCCGCACCAGCAAGGGCAAGCGGGGCAAGGGTGCTGGAGGAGGTGGTTGGGGCGGCGGTAGTGGCGGTGGAGGCGGAGGAGGGGGTGGGGGTGGGGGTGGTGGCCGAGTTGGGGGCTTCGGTGGCAGCGGTGGAGGTTGAGGCGGCGGTGGCGGTGGCGGGAGGGGTGGAGGAGGCGGAGGCGGCGGCGGCGGAGGTGGAGCTGGTAGAGGCGGAGCTGTGCAGCGGGGACCTCAGCAGCAGCAGCGCTCTCGTGAGACCCCGTCGCCCCAGCAGCTTCGTGAGTGGTACGCGGGGCGCCAGGGGTCTGGGGGTGCTGGTCCCTGTACTTACGTCCTGCGCACCGGCGACCGCACTGGAGAGCAGTGTGGCGGCCTGCACGCCACCCAGCGCTGCTTCGGTCGCCTGACAGACGCCTGGCGTGCCCAGTTCCCGGACGCCACTGAGATCCCTCGTTGGGGTGATCTGCTCAGGTCGGGTGTAGCTATCTTTGATCTTAACTTTGATGCTATTCTTGCTGCCATGTATGCTGTGTCTATTAGTGCTGAGGGTGACTGTTACGTGTGTGCTCCGCCTGACCCTGGTATTGAGGCTGCTGCTCTAGGTGCTCGTGAGTCTGCTGCTCCAGGTACTCGTGAGTCTGCTGCTCTAGGTGCTGGTGAGTCTGCTCTCTCAGGCACCGCGTCGGCACAGGTCTTGCATACCTTCACCCTCGACTCGGGTGCTTCCCGCTCCTTCTTTCGAGACCGCACCACCCTTACGCCGCTCAGTCGGCCGGTTGCGGTCTCCCTTGCAGACCCCTCTGGGGGTCCTGTTCTTGCTCGCTACTCCACTGTCCTCCCGTGTCCGGCGGCCCCGTCTGGCTCCCTGTCTGGTCTCTACCTCCCCTCGTTCTCTACGAACTTGGTGAGTGGTGCTGACCTTCAGGATGCAGGGGTTGACCAGTTCACTCCTGCGAGTCAGCGAGTGACCCACTGCTCGTGTGCTCAGACGGGCCGCCACTTGGCCACGTTTACCCGTCGACCGGGGTCGAGCCTGTACACACTGACCACAGAGTCTCCCCCGGTTGCTGCGTCTGGTCAGGTAGCTGTGTCGAGTCAGGTGTTTGCTGCAGCGTCTCGGTCAGGTCCTGAGTCTGCCTCCTGCTCGTGTCGCCTCCTGTCCCACCAGACCCTCCTCTGGCACCACCGCCTTGGTCACCCCTCCTTGCCTCGTCTCCGAGGCATGGCCTCCCGTGTCCTTGTCTCTGGTCTCCCCCGGTCCCTCCCTCCCCTTCCCCCGGGGCCTGCCCCTACCTGCGTTCCCTGCGTCGAGGGGCGGCAGCGCGCCGCTCCTCACTCCTCCGAGTTTCCCCCGACAGAGGCTCCGCTGCAGACTCTTCACATGGACATGTGGGGCCCAGCCCGCGTCCGTGGACAGGGTCACGAGCGTTACTTCCTGCTGGTGGTTGACGACTACTCGCGTTACACCACTGTCTTCCCCTTGCGCAGCAAGGGTGAGGTCACTGAGGTGTTGATCGACTGGATCCGCGTTGCTCGTCTCCAGCTCAGAGAGCGTTTCGGCTCGGACTTTCCTGTTCTGCGTCTGCACTCCGACAGAGGCGGAGAGTTTTCCTCCGACCTTCTGCGAGCCTTCTGTCGTGCGGAGGGCATCCGCCAAACGTTCACGCTTCCGGCCTCTCCACAGCAAAATGGGATTGCTGAGCGCCGCATTGGCATGGTCATGGATGTCGCTCGTACGTCCATGATCCATGCGGCTGCTCCCCATTTTCTGTGGCCGTTCGCGGTTCAGTACGCGGCGCATCAGATCAACCTTCAGCCCCGGGTCTCCCTGCCGGAGACCTCCCCTACTCTGCGGTGGACGGGGAAGGTTGGTGATGCGTCTGCGTTCCGTGTCTGGGGATCTTGAGATTTTGTCCGAGACTTGTCTGCGGACAAGCTGTCCTCCCGTGCTGTTCCTTGCGTCTTCCTCGGCTTCCCCCCTGACGCGCCTGGTTGGCAGTTTTACCACCCCACCTCGCGTCGTGTTCTATCCTCCCAGGACGTCACGTTTGACGAGTCGGTTCCGTACTACCGTCTCTTCCCCTACCGCACTGCCCCCCTCCCCCCCCCGCCGCTCTTCCTTGCTCTCGGTCCCCCCCCGGTAGACCCCCTCCCCCCTCAGGGTCCTGCCCCATCAGGTGTGTCCCAGGTAGATGCAGTCGAGCCTGTCGAGGTAGCTGCTGACTCTGGTGCGTCTGGGGGTGCTGAGCCTGAGCGTGCGGAGCCTGGGGGTGCTGGGTCTGGGGGTGCTGAGCCTGAGCGTGCGGAGCCTGGGGGTGCTGGGTCTGGGGGTGCTGAGCCTGAGCGTGCGGAGCCTGGGGGTGCTGCTTCTGGGGGTGCTGAGCCTGGGGTTGCTGGGAGTGGGGGTGTGGAGCCTGCCGGTGCTGGACCTGGCGGTCCTTCGGGTGCTTTGTCCCGGCGGGAGCTTCCCTCTCCACAGGAGCTGCGCGAGTGGTTTGCTCGGCGCTGAAGCCGTGCTGCTGGAGCTGGAGGTGCTGCTGGAGCCGGTACTGGAGGTTCTGCTTCTGCTGGGGGTGCTGGAGCCACGGGTCCTGGAGGTGCTCGTCCTGGAGGTACTGGAGCTGCTGGGCCTGGTGGTGCTCCTGTTGCTGGAGCTACTGGTGGCGCTGGTGCTGGTGGTGCTGCTGGAGTGGGTACTACTGGAGGTACTGGAGCCGGAGCGGCTGTGTCTGCCGGTGGTCCTGCTGGAGCTAGAGCTGCTGGAGGTACTAGAGCTGGTGGTGCTGCTGGAGTTGGAGCTGACGCTGGGGGCACTGGTGTTGTCCCTGCTGGTTCTGGAGGTGCTGCGCGGCCTCGGCCGTACTTCGTTCCGCTCCTTGAGCAGGTTCTTGGTCTTCCGCTTTCTTCTAGTCCTGCTCCTTCCGTAGAGTGTCCTCCGCCTGTCCAGTCCGAGTCACAGTTACAGCTGGTCTCCCCTCTGCCTGCTCCTTCTCCCTACGCTGGTCCTACTGGAGGTCTTGCTGAGCGTCGTGAGCCTGAGTCGCGTCCTGCGTCGCCTGTTCGCACTGCTCGCACTAGTCGTCGTGTTCCACGTCCGCGTCCTCCTGCAGTCCCGGGCACGCATCAGATGGCACTGCGTCCTTCCACTGCGCCACAGCGTGTCCCTTTGCCGTCTCCTCCAGAGTCCTCTCTTCCTGCTCTTGCTGACCCGGCGTCTGACTCCCTTCGTGCTGCCAGTCCTACTGTCACGCGTTTCCTAGCCACTGTTGTCACTGACCCTTCCTTTGAGTCCACTGCTGCGTCTGCCTTACAGGGCAGTCTGCACGAGGAGATCTGGCTGCGCCGCCCAGCTGGCTTCACTGGGTCGTTTCCTCCTGGTACCCAGTGGAGCCTCCGGCGGCCAGTCTACGGTCTCCGCTAGGCGCCACGTGAGTGGCACGACACACTGAGGACTACGCTTGCGGCTCTTCGGTTTGCTCCCTCCACTGCTGACCCGTCGCTGTTTCTTCGCACCGACACTTTGCTGCCGCCGTTCTACATCCTCGTGTACGTCGACGACTTGGTGTTTGCTACAGCTGACACTGCTGGACTCGCCCACGTGAAGTCTGAGCTGCAGAAGAGACACACGTGCACAGACCTGGGTGAACTGCGCAGCTATCTTGGCTTGCAGATCACCCGGGACAGAGCACGGGGCACCATTACCCTGACTCAGTCACACATGGTGCAGCAGGTCCTTCAGCGCTTCGACTTCACGTACTCCTCGCCTCAGGCCACTCCTCTGTCTACTCGCCACTCGCTCTCAGCTCTGCCTTCGGATGAGTCCGTAGAGCCGAGTGGCCCGTACCCAGAGCTTGTTGGCTGCCTCATGTACCTGATGACCTGCACTCGACCTGACCTAGCATACCCTCTGAGCATCTTGGCACGCTATGTTGCTCCTGGGAGACACCGACCAGAGCACATGGCTGCAGCGAAGAGGGTGTTGCGCTACTTGTGCAGTACTTCGGGCTTGGGGCTAGTGCTTGGAGGGCGGAGTCCAGTGGTCCTCACTGGTCACGCAGACGCGTCTTGGGTTGACGACTTGGCTACGCAGCGGTCGTCACAGGGTTACACCTTCAGCCTTGGTTCCGGCTCTGTTTCGTGGCGGTCTACTCGCTCGTCTTCTGTTCTCAGCTCCAGCTGTGAGGCTGAGATCTACGCAGGGGCCATGGCTGCACAGGAGTTACGCTGGCTCACCTACCTGCTGACTGACCTGGGAGAGCCGCCTCGTTCTCCTCCAGTTCTGTACGTAGACAACAAGGCCATGCTGGCCTTGTGTCGGGAGCACAGACTGGAGCACAGAATGAAGCACATTGCTCTTCGCTACTTCCTTGCTCGTGAGCTGCAGCAGCGTGGTCAGCTGCGCCTTGCTTACGTGGCCTCTCAGGCCAACACTGCTGATATCTTCACCAAGGCGCTTCAGCCTTGTGATCATCAGCGCTTCTGTACTATGCTAGGTCTTGTGCCTACTTGGCCTCACTTGCTTACCTCTTGACTTTCCTTGTACTGTGATCTATATATACCTGCACTTGCTTGTTTACCTTTATATATGAACTTGCATGTGAACTGGCCTTGTGGCCTTTGAACCGGTGCTCGGAATGTGTGGTGACGTTGTGATCCACCCTGAGCTTGCTTTGATTTGCTTTGCTTGACTGGTCTTGTGACCCCTAGTTCTCCCCCACTTTGCCTATGGGGGTGTGTCAGATATATATGTCTTAGCCTATGTAGGCTGTAGTGGGGTAGACACTAAGGGGTACAGGTTTCATATTTGTATCTCACACTTTCCTAGTTCACCCCATTCCTGTTGATTTTCACACCCATAACCTCCCAGGCCAACATGCATGTAACCCTTCCCTAGGATCAATCGGGGATCACCAGTGGACCTCTGACACAATTTGAAAATCACGAATGTGTTTAAAAAAATATAAATTTACAGCTTCTGTATGACCTCATACAAAAGGTGTCAAAGAATGCACTTCTAGTGCTGTGGTCTATACTAGGGTATATTGTAGAGGGGATAAACCTTTTAGGGTTTACTACTCGTATCCCCATCCTGCTCAAATGCACACGTTCATGTTTCCTCATTCTGACATGGTATCAGAGCAGGTTTGTTCCCTAGGGCCCACCGAACGTTCCGCCCTGCCCGGCATTGTTATTTTTTTTTTCTGCCCTCCTGCCCAGCATGCTGCCCTGCCCACGTGCGCCCTGCTGCCCTGCCCGCGTGCGCACATTGCTGCCCTGCCCGCGCGCCCTGCTGCTCTGCCTGGCTGCCGCGCCGCCCTGCCTGCCCGCACGTCGCGCCCTACTGCAGCCCGCACGTCGCGCCCTGCAGCCCGCACGTCGCACCCTGCTGCCCCGCGCGTCGCACCCTGCTGCAGCCCGCGCGTCGCGCCCCACTGCTGCCCAGCGCCGCCCTGCCCACGCGCGCTCTGCCTGCGCCACGTGCCCTGCCCTGCCACCGCTCCACGCGCTCCGCCCTGCCTGCGCCAAGCGCCAGCGCCCTTCCCTGCGCGCACTAGCGCCCTACCCTGCCTGCGCCACGTGCCCTACCCTGCCTACGCCACGCCCCCTTCCCTGCCTACGCCACGTGCCCTGCCCTGCCACCGCGCCACGCGCCCTGCCCTGCCTGCGCCATGCGCCAGCGCCCTGCCCTGCGTGCGCTAGCGCCCTGCCCGCGCCAGCGCCCTGCCCTGCTTGCGCCAGCGCCCTGCCCGCGCCAGCGCCCTACACTGTCTGCGCCAGCGCTGCCTTGCCCTGCCTGGCTGCCGCCAGAGCTGCCCTGCACGCTACCCCGCGCTGACCTGCCCTGCGTGCTCGCGCTGCCTACGCGCTCCTGCCCTGCCCCACGCGTACCGCCAACTGCCGCTACCACATGCTCACGCTCCTACAGTTGCTACCGCTACTGCTTCTACCACTGCTGCCACTACTCCTACCGTTCCAACTACCGCCACCGCAGTAGCTACTTTCCACCTTGCGCCGCTGCTGTTGACTGACACTGCCTACCATGGCCACTATCACTGTCATACGTCAGCGGCAGCCGAGTGCGCAGGAGTCTCTCTCGCCGCAGCAGCTTCGCGAGTGGGCTATCTAGTGGGGCAGCCCCGGTGGCGGAGCTAGCCGTGCTCGTCGGCGGAAGCCGCTTTCGCCACAGCAGCGTCATGAGCGGGCATTCCGGTGGGGTGCTACTACTGGAGGTACCTGTGAGTCTACTCCTGCTGGTAGTGTCGCTAGTAGACGCGAAGGTTCTGGGGGTGGACAGCAGCAGCAGCAGCGTCCGCTAGAGACTCTCTCCCCGCAGCAGCTTCGTGAGTGGGCTGTCCGGTGGGGCAGCCCCGGTGGCGGAGGTTTTCGGGGTACTCGTACTGGGGGTGTAGAGGCACCTAGTGGAGTAGAGGCTACTAGTCTCTGTGCGTGTGACTCAGCTAGCGCAGAGGCAGAGCCAGAGGAGGCCTTACACACTTTTATTCTCGACTCAGGCGTGTCTCGTTGCTTCTTCCGCGACAGCACCACAGTCACACCGCTCACAGTCCCTGTCCCTGTCACACTGGCCGACCCCTCTGGGGGCCCGGTAGTCGCGTGTGGCGCCACTGTTCTCCCTTGTCCGGCGGCCCCTTCCGGCCTCCTCACAGGTCTCCACCTCCCCTCGTTTGCTAAGAACTTGGTGGCTACCTCTGTCCTCCAGGACCAGTGGGTCACTGTCACCCAGCCTGGAGGCGAGCTCGTGGCGATCTGTACGGACTCGCGCACAGGTGAGCACCTCGCCACGTTCACTCGGAGGCCTGGGTCTGGCCTATACACACTGACCACTGAGTCTGCGCTGGTAGCTGAGTCAGGTCAGGTAGCTACGTCGGTTGAGGTCGCTTCGTCTTGTTCGTGTCGTCTCCTCACGCACTAGACTCTCCATTGGCACCACCGTCTTGGCCATCCCTCCTTGCCACGCCTGCGTGGCATGCACTCCCGTCTCCTTGTGTCTGGTCTCCCTAGGTCCCTGCCCCCGCTCCCGAGGTCGCTTGCACCGCCCTGCCTTCCCTGCGTCAAGGGGCAGTGTTCCTTGGCTTTCCCACCGATGCACCGCCCTGGCAGTTTTACCACCCGGGCTCTCGTCGTGTGCTGTCCTCCCACGACGTCACCTTTGACGAGTCCATCTGCTTCTACCGTCTTCACCCCCACCGCAGTTCCCTGGTAGCCCTCCCGCCACACTCCCTGGTGGACGACCCCCCCCCGGTAGCCCCCTCCCTCCTCCCGGTCCCGCTCCCTCAGGTGTGTCTTAGGTAGACCCACCCCCCTTGGTTGAGCCTTTGGATGTCTCCTCAAACACCTCCGGCCCAATTGAGGGGGGTGACCAGACTGCTGCCGACACTGTGGCCCCTCGCCGCTCAGCGCTCTTGGCGATCCCTCCTGGTTTTCCGCCTCGACCGTCTTCACTGCCTCTGCGGCCCGTCGCTGTGGACTCTGGTGCTGCTGGAGGTGGTGACACTAGGGGTGCAGACTCTGGGGGTGCTGGCTCTAGGGGTGCTGCGAGTCCTACGGGTGCAGGGGGTGTTGGAGGTGCTGCTGTTGGAGGTTCTGCGTGTGGAGGTGCTGGTGGTGCTGCTGCTGGTGCTGGTGGTGCAGGTGCACGTCGGCAGGAGACTCTCTCGCCGAAGCGGCTTCGCAAGTGGGCTGTCCGTTGGGGCAGTCCTAGTGGTGGCGCTTGGAGTGCTAGAGTTGCAGGTTCTGAAGGTGCTGGCCTTGGAGATGCTAGTGTTGGTGTTCCTGGAGTTGGCTGTGCTGGAGTTACAGGTACTGGAGGCACAGGTGCTACTGGAGGTGCTGCTGCTGTGGGTGCTATTGCGGGTAGTCCTGGCTCACGTCGACAGGAGCCTCTCTCGCCGGAGCGGCTTCATGAGTGGGCTGTCCGTCGGGGCAGTCCTGGTGGTGGCGCTGGACGTATTGGCGCTGCAGGATCTGGAGGTGCTAGCCCTGGAGGTGCTAGTGCTGGTGTTCCTGAAGGTACTGGTACTGGAGGCACAGGTGCTGCTGGAGGTACTGGAGGTGGTGACCCTGTAGGTGCCAGTGCCGTTGTTTCGGGAGTTGGGGGTACTGGCGGTGCTGACACTGGAGGTGCTACTGGAGGTACTGGAATTGGCGGTGCTAGTCGGCAGGAGTCGTTCTCGCCGCAGCAGCTTCGCGAGTGGGCTGTCCGTTGGGAGAGTCCTGGTGGTGGAGCTGGAGGTACTGGTTCTGGGGGTGCTGTTGCTACTAGAGCTGGAGGTTCTGGGGGTGCGACTACTCAGCCGCAGCCGTCTGCGCTTCGTCGCCTTCTCAGTCTCTCGCCTGCTGCTACTGAGTTCCCGGTTCCTGGCACTACTCCCTCATTTCTGTTCCCACCGACTGACTAGTCTCAGCCACAGCTACTGCCTGGCTCCCTGCTGCCTGCTCTTGCTCCTCACACTGAGGTGACTGCGTCCTTGACTACGCGTCGTGAGCCTACTCAGCCGCAGCAGTCTGCGCTTTGTCGCCTTCTCTGTCTCTCGCCTGCTGCTACTGAGTTCCCGGTTGCTGGTACTACTCCTCCCTTGCTGTTCCCACCGATTGTCTGGTCTCAGCCACATCTACTGCCTGGCTCCCCACTGCCTGCTCCAGCTCCTCACACCGCGGTGACGGAGTCCTTCACTGAGTGTAGAGAGCCTGCGTCGCGTCCTGTCATGACTTTCTGTTCTCGCCGTGATGTGCGTCCTCGTCCTCCACCTGTCCCTGGCACACACATCATGGCACTTCGTCCTTCCTCTGTTCCATAGCGTGTTGTCCTGTCGTCTCCTCCTGCGGCTAATCTTCCTCACGTTCCTCACCCAGAGTCAGACCTTGTCAGTACTGCCAGTCCGACTGTCACTTGTCTCCTTACCACGGTTGTGACTGACCCTTCCTTTGAGTCTGTTGCTGTGTCTGCCTTAGTTGTTGAGCTTGTTGACTTCGCTGCTTTGTGCCGCCTTGACTACGCTGCGAGTCTTGCTTTTTACTCTTCCTGTCCTCCGTCCGTCGGGGGTGAGCTTGCCCTTGGCTGTGACGTTCTTGAGGACAGGCAGTTTGAGTTGGAGTGCCTAGCGGCCGCTGCACCTCATCTCGCATCCACGCTACTTTGCCCTGAGGGAGACCCGGATGCACTGGACATCCCAACCCCACGCACTTACGCAGAGGCAATCACGGGTCCGTACTCCTCTCAGTGGCAGATAGCCATGGACGCAAAGATGGCTTCCCGGAATTCCACAGGCACCTACGTCAACGAGGTTCTCCCACTTGGGGCAAACATAGTCGATGGCATGTGGATTTTCAAGGTGAAGTGGCCGCCGGGTTCTCCGCATGCCTTCAAGGCACGTTATGTTGTACGAGGCTTCAGTCAGCGTGAGGGGGTTGACTTCTTCCAGACCTTCTCCCCCACCCCAAAGATGACCACTCTTCGGGTGCTACTGCACGTTGCAGCACAACGCAACTACGAGCTGCACTCCCTCGACTTCTCGACAGCCTTCCTACAGGGCAGCCTTCACGAGGCTATCTGGTTGCGCCGTCCACGTGGCTTCACTGGGTCGTTTCCTGAGGGTAACCAGTGGAGTCTTCGACGACCAGTCTATGGCCTACGACAGGCGCCCCGAGAGTGGCACGACACACTGAGGACTACACTTGCAGCTCTTGGCTTCGCTCCTTCGACTGCTGACCCTTTGCTGTTTTTGCGCACAGGCACTTCTTTGCCGCCATTCTACGTTGTCGTATACGTTGACGACTTGGTTTTTGCTACTGCTGACACTGAGGCTCTGGCCTTGGTAAAGGCGGAGCTGCAGGAGAGACACACCTGCACTAACCTGGGTGAGCTGCGGAGCTATCTTGGCTTGCAGATCACCTGGGACAGAGCATACTGCACCATCACCCTCACTCTGTCACACATGATGCAGCAGGTCCTTCAGCGCTTCGACTTCTCGTGGTCCTTGCCACAGCCCACTCCTCTGTCTACCTGCCACTTGCTCTCAGCTCCACCTTCAAACAAGTCCGTAGAGCCGAGTGGTCCGTACCCAGAGCTTGTTGTTGGTGCAACCCTACGGTTTGCACTCGGCTTGTTGTCCGTGTGCGTGAATGTGTGTGTGTATGGAATGGTATGAGGGCATGGGATAATATATATTTCATGCTTATAATTGTGTGTGAATGTTGAGTCATGATGTCGAGTGTGTGTGTCGAGTCAATAGCGAGTTATCGCTAGACGCGTGTTACGCGGTCGTTTGTGTCTCGCGCGCGGTTTCTATTTTGTCGTGCGCGGTTTCTATTTTGTCCTGTGTCGAACGTTTGGCGTGTCGCAGGTGTGTGCAGCAGACCCATCAAGAACTCAAGGATGAGTTTGTGATGAAGATCCCGAGCCTTGGTGTCAAGCCTCAAGTGATTTCGAAGCTTGCCAAAAGGGTACACCTCAAGATATTGAAGATAGTTACATTACTTTGTGTAGTGTAATATTTCACTTGGTGTAGGCCCTAGTGAAGGGTAGTTTCGAGACCTTTCGTGGTTGGGGACAGTGTGGCACTGTTCCACATCACTGTACCTCGGCTCTTGGGGTTTGTAGGAGCTGGGAGTCATTCCCAACTCGTAACTCTTCCTATCTTGTGTTCTAAGACTATAGTGGCTGCCATAGTACCGTTCGTTCAAACCGACGCTGTGTCGTCAATTCTTTATCAAATCGTGCAATCTAAATTGCTAATTGTAGACGACGTGAAGACGCTCCAGATCCAATTTGAATCAAGTCATTTGCAGCTGTGAGCAGAACGCTATCAACGTTTGAAGCCGCTGTGCAGAAATCCGTCTGTGCTCTCTATCTTTCGTTTTAGGCACATTCAAGCCTATTGTGACTATAACAAGTGGTATCAGAGCCCCTTGGAGCAGTTTTGACAATGTCTGGACCTGAGGAAAGGGGTGGCAGAGGTGCTGGTGGCAGTGGAGAAGCTCAAGCTCAAGGCCAACCCCGTGATTCAGCCATGGCGCCCATGCAACCAAGTCTTGGCCCCCTAGGGATGAGCCTAGGGTGTTTGGGCTTGACAAGTTCAACGGTGACAACTTTGCTGAATGGTCCTTCAAGATGGAGAACATCTTTGACCACTATGACCTGCTGGAGGTGATGGAAGGAACGGAGAAGCGCCCCGAGAACGACCCGGAGAAGAGCCCGTGGGTGCGGAAGAGCGCACAAGGCTATCTCTTACTTGGGCAAGCGTTGGGGAGCAGTCAGATCCGTCACATCAAGCCATTCCAGCGTGAACCAGAGAAAGGACCAAAGGCATGGGCTGCTCTCAAGGGTGTACATGCTCCTGCAACAGCGGCGGTAGCGGTGGTGTTGGAACGGCAAATGGCGGCACTACGAATTGAAGAAGACGAAGCGGTTGAAGAAGGGGTGCAGAAATTCTTCGACTTGTTGACGCGGCTTGAGGGAGCTGATTTGAACTATAGTGAGCTCCAAAAGAAGACCAAGTTGCTGGACTTACTCCCAGAGTCATGGTCCTCGCTCATCATCAACCTTAATTGCGACTTGCCCCGCCTCTCGCTTGAAGACGTGAAGCGAGCTATCCTTCAAGAGGATTTCCGCCGCCGTGAGTTGGCGAGTGCGGATGGCGCTGGGGCAGCGAGCATCGGCCGTGGATATGGTCGAGGAAGAGGCAGAGGACGAGGGGGAGGAAGGTTTGGTGGCAGCAACTTCGGCGGAGGCCGCAGGAGTGGCGGTTACGGCAGCGACGACAAGAGCTACGGACGCGGTCGCGGCCGATTCGACGGCGAGTGTCACTATTGCCACAAGAGCGGACACATGTGGCGCGACTGCTACAAACTCCCTGATGGTTGGACCCCTGCTCAAGGCCAAGAGGGTAGAGGAGCAGGAGGAGGGAGAGGACGAGGCCGTGGAGGCCGTGGCGGTCGCGGTGGCAGAGCTGCAAACATGAAGAGCGGAGACAACGACAAGGACCCGAGCGACGATCGATACCCGGGTCTATTCTACTTCGTGTCGACGCAAGTACCGGCTGGTCCAGAGAAGGATGAAGGCTTTGAGGAGCCAGCAGCTGTGGGGAAGGTGACCCTACACCCCCTGGACTATTGGGTGATTGATAGTGGCGCTACCTATAGCATGACACCTCGCCCGGACTTGCTCACCGAACTCGAGCCGTCACCGGTGAAGCATGTCACATCGGCTTTGGGGCAGCGAGCAGAGGTGAAAGGCATGGGCAAGGCCATGTTCAAGGGTGCTGATGGGAAGATGGTGGGCCTCAAGAACGTGCTTTGGGTGCCCAGCCTTGCTGCAAACCTGATTTCCGTGCGGCGGTTGGCAAAGGCCGGCATGGACACGAACTCGAAGGGAGCCAAGACCTACACCGCAAGGCTTGGCGATCGAATTCTTTGGGACCTTCATGAGGACAGGGATGTCTACAACGAGATGTGGCAGATCCCAGTGGTCCCTATGCCTAAGGAGAGGCAAGTGGCAGCAAGCATCAGCACCAAGGATGGAGCGGTCGGTAGCGACGATGGCGCGAACGGTCGCGCTAAGGAGAATGAGCTCAAGAAGAGCAAACCTGAAGGGACCAGCAAGTTCAGTGAACCTAAGGAGAGTGGTGCAGCAACCAAGGAGCAGAAAAAGGGTGAGGAGAACCCAGAGGCAGCAGCGGAGGAGGACTACGGAGAGAGTATGTGGGGCGCTATTGCGAGCGCGGCATTCTCCAATCCAACTTCGGCTACGGGGGAGTGTGATTGGCTCACCTTGCATCGGCGCATGGGGCATGTGGCCCTGCCCATCTTGCAGCAGCTAGTGAAGAATGAGATGGTTGCTGGCATACGTGTGAAGGGGGAGCCCGATGAGGTGCTTGGCTGCCCGACGTGCATTCAAGCCAAGTTCACCCGGTTTCCGTTCCCTAGTTCGGAGGCAACGGCAAAGGCACCGCTTGATGAGGTGGTGATGGACGTGGTGGGCCCCCTGAAGCTTGGAGCTGCTGGAGCTGAGTATTTTCTCACCATTGTCGACGTCTACACCCGCATGACTTGGGTGTACGTGCTGGCCAAGAAGAGCGACGTGGCTGAAACGTTGAAGACGGATTGGTTCCCGATGGTGGAGCGGCAACAAGACCGTCTAGTCAAGTCAATCCGCACCGATCGAGGGGGAGAGTTCCTGAGCAAGGAGTTTGGGTTGTGGCTGAAGAAGAATGGTATTCGGCACTCCCTCACCATGCCATACTCCCCTGCAATGAACGGCATCGCCGAGCGAGCGAACCGCACAATCACGGAGGCGGCACGCGGGTTGCTCATTGAAGCCGGGCTACCCGACTATTTCTGGCCTGATGCGGTGCAGAGCGCGTGTGTGGCCAAGAACAGAGCCTTGACTCATGTGGGAGCAGACAAATGGGTGCCCTATGTGGAGTGGCTAGGAAGGAAGCCAAAGGTGGATATGCTTCGGGTGTTCGGGTGCATGTGCATGGCGCTCGTGCCTAAGCATCTTCGGCACAACAAGCTTGGTGCCAAGGCGGTGTGGGCCGTGCACTTGGGCATGGCTCAAAACAGCAAGGGATGGCTTCTTTGGGACCCATTCACCAAGAAGTTCTTGGTGAGCAGGGACTGCAAGTTCATGGAGAACTTCATGTACAAGGATTGGAAGGCGGAGAATGAGGCGAAGATAGGCGTGCGGTTTGGGGAGGTGAAGAGTTCCGGTTTGGAGCATGTGGAGCTGCCTTTGGAGCTGAGCAGCGGCAGCACAACCACAAGGCAATCCTCCCTTGTGAATGGGGGAGAGGAGGCCAATGATGCAGAGGAAGAAGAGGAGGAGGTGCAGCAAGTGAGCGAGCGTGCGCCGTCACTCCCTTCCCGTACTACGAGTGCTCCACGGATTCGAGCCACACCGCAGCAACGCCAAGGCCTTCAAGTCCCTGCAGCTGAGGAGGAAGGAAGGGGGAAGAGGAGAGTTCAACCCCCTAATAGGCTGACCTATGATGCGCCGGGAAAGCAGGGCAAGACAGCCCTGGCCGGAGCGGCAATGATGGTCGGAGACGACGAGGAGAGTGACTACGAGGAGTGTGCCTTCGCGTTCTTCTCTCCGGTGGAGATGCCGGGAGAACCAGCAACTCTCAAGGAGGCTTTGGAGAGTAGTGATGCTGAGGAGTGGAAGAAGGCCATGGAGAGTGAGCTGAAGAGCATCGAGGAGAATGACACGTTTGAATTGGTGGAGCTACCGGAGGGGCGTACGGCGATAACGTCCAAGTGGCTCTTCAAAATCAAGTCGGATGCCGACGGCAAGATCGAGCGCTACAAGTCTAGGCTTGTAGCCAAGGGGTACCAGCAGAAGGAGAAGATGGACTTCAAGGAGCTGTTTGCCCCTGTGGTGAAGCCGACGACGCTGCGAACCCTATTCGCGGGAGCCGCCATCAAAGGATGGGTAGTAAAGCAAATGGACATCGTAACGGCATTCCTTAACGGCATCCTTGAGGAGGAGATTTTTATGGCGCAGCCAGAGGGGTTTGATGATGGTAGTGGCAGAGTGTGGAAGCTGAAGAAGGCCCTCTATGGGCTGAAGCAGGCCCCTAGGCAATGGTACATGAAGCTGCGCGAAGTGTTGGAGGGGATCGGCTTCACTCCCTCAACGGCCGATCACTCCTTGTTCATGCTTGGCGAGGGGGAGCAGAGGAGTTTCATGGTGGTTTATGTGGATGACATCCTCATTTTCTCACCCTCTTCTGACCTTGTGAAGGAGGTGATGCTGAAGCTTCAAGACAAGTTCAAGTGCAAGGCCCTTGGTGACGTGAGCTTCTACCTTGGGCTCCACATCGAACGAGATGTGGAGAAGCGGTGCATGCGGGTGCATCAACGAAAGTACCTGGAGGCATTGGCTGCCAACTTTGGGCAGAGTGAAGGCCATGTGGCTACACCCTTTCCCTCTGGGTTCAAGTGTGTGAAGGGACCAGAGGAGGAGAGCGTTGGTGAAGAGGAGAGGCGCCGATTTCACTCGTTGGTGGGCAGCCTCATGTATGCGGCGGTAAACACCCGACCGGACGTCGCGTTTGCTACCGGGCAGCTGGCTAGGGTTGTGCAATGCCCTAATGAGGAGCAGGTAGCAGCTGGAATGAGGGTGGCCAAGTATCTTGGCCAAACACCGACCATTGGGCAGCAATACTCGGCGGCGGCACAAAGGCGCCAAAAGGGCGCGGATGGTGTTGAACCCGGGCGTTTGTTCCTCACCGCCTACTCGGATGCTTCATATGCATCAGAACCAGAGGACATGACAAGTGTGGGAGGCTTCATATGCTGTGTTGGTGGAGGCCCAACTGCTTGGGAGAGCAAGAAGCAGGTTGACCAAGCTTTGAGCTCGGTGGAGTCCGAGTACATGGCACTCTTCCGTGCCGTACGGGAGATTGTGTGGCAGCGGCGTTTGTTGGCTGAATTGGGGGAGGAGCAGCAAGGACCTACCCCACTGTACTGTGACAGCCAGGGTGCCATTGCTCTTGCTAAGAACCCTGTGTTGCATGGACTCACGAAGCACATGAGAGTGAAGTGGCATTGGACGAGGAGCATGGTAACCGCGGGTGAAGTTGAGTTGCGCTACGTGAAGACCACGGGGCAGCCGGCTGACATGATGACCAAGAGGCTGGTGGAGCAGCAGCATTGGAAGTGTTGCAAGCTGGCTGGGATGGCTCTGAACTGAGAGAGCAACATATCCTAAGGCCAACAATCCGAGGGGGAGTTTGTTGGTGCAACCCTACGGTTTGCACTCGGCTTGTTGTCCGTGTGCGTGAATGTGTGTGTGTATGGAATGGTATGAGGGCATGGGATAATGTATATTTCATGCTTATAATTGTGTGTGAATGTTGAGTCATGATGTCGAGTGTGTGTGTCGAGTCAATAGCGAGTTATCGCTAGACGCGTGTTACGCGGTCGTTTGTGTCTCGCGCGCGGTTTCTATTTTGTCGTGCGCGGTTTCTATTTTGTCCTGTGTCGAACGTTCGGCGTGTCGCAGGTGTGTGCAGCAGACCCATCAAGAACTCAAGGATGAGTTTGTGATGAAGATCCCGAGCCTTGGTGTCAAGCCTCAAGTGATTTCGAAGCTTGCCAAAAGGGTACACCTCAAGATATTGAAGATAGTTACATTACTTTGTGTAGTGTAACATTTCACTTGGTGTAGGCCCTAGTGAAGGGTAGTTTCGAGACCTTTCGTGGTTGGGGACAGTGTGGCACTGTTCCACATCACTGTACCTCGGCTCTTGGGGTTTGTAGGAGCTGGGAGTCATTCCCAACTCGTAACTCTTCCTATCTTGTGTTCTAAGACTATAGTGGCTGCCATAGTACCGTTCGTTCAAACCGACGCTGTGTCGTCAATTCTTTATCAAATCGTGCAATCTAAATTGCTAATTGTAGACGACGTGAAGACGCTCCAGATCCAATTTGAATCAAGTCATTTGCAGCTGTGAGCAGAACGCTATCAACGTTTGAATCCGCTGTGCAGAAATCCGTCTGTGCTCTCTATCTTTCGTTTTAGGCACATTCAAGCCTATTGTGACTATAACACTTGTGGGTTGCCTCATGTACCTGATGACGTGCACACGACCTGACTTCGCGTACCCTCTCAGCCTCTTGGCTCGCTACGTGGCTCCCGGTAGGCACCAAAAGGTGCACTGGGTTGCTATGAAGAGGGTATCGCGTTACTTGTGCAGCACATCGGGCATGGGACTCGTGCTTGGAGGACCAGGTTCAGTTAATCTCACCGGTCACTCAGATGCTTCTTGGGCTGACGACCAGATGACTCACCGGTCGACACAGGGGTATAGCTTCAGCCTCGGCGCTGGTTCTGTCTCGTTGAAGTCCACTCGCTCGTCTTCTGTACTTAGTTTCAGCTGTGAGGACGAGATCTACGCCGGGGCTATGGCTGCACAGGAGCTCCGCTGGCTGACCTACCTGCTGACCGACTTGGGTGAGCGGCCTCGTTCTCCTCCAGTTCTGTACGTCGACAACAAGGCCATGATTGCCTTGTGTCAGGACCAGAGACTGGAGCACATAACGAAGCACATTGCTCTCCGTTACTTCCTCACGCGAGAGCTGCATCAGCGTGGTCAGCTTTGTCTTGCTTACGTGGCCACACAGGCCAACACTACCGATGTCTTCACCAAGGCTCTTGGGTCTAGTGATCATCAGCGTTTCTGCACTGCTCTTGGGCTTGTGCTCACTCTGCCTCACCTGCTTGTTTCTTGATCTTGCCTTGCACTTGCTGTACTCTGATATATATGGTTATACCTGCATGTTTGCTCTTGCTAGGTTGTGATCAATGTACTGCAATTGCTTTTATAAACTCTGCATGTGAATTGGCCTTGTCGCCGCTTGCTTGTGCTCAGAATGCGTGGTGATCTTCAGATCCACCCTGAGCTTTGCTTTGCTTTGCTTTGTTCCCTTACTTGACTGGTCTTGTGACCGCTTGTTGTCCCCCACTTAGCCTATGGGGGTGTGTCAAAGTATGCACTTCTAGTGTTGTAGTCTATACCGGGGTACACTGTAGAGGGGACAACCCTTTTAAGGTTTACTACTTGTATCCCCATCCTGTTCAATGCACACATTCCTCTTTCCTTATTCTGAAAAAAGTGTATTTATCTATGCAGCTACCCTACTCATAGTCCACCCATCCACACCACTAATGGTACCTCCAATAATGCCAACTCCAAAAGGAGTGGCAATAATTCTAACCCCATTACTCTAGACTCCAATAATGCAATCCTACAATAATTGTACAATTATTGTAAGGCCTGGAGGCTATATATAAGGGACTACACTAAAACCTAACAGCTCAGAGATTTTCTTATGCTTTATATTTCCAACATCCGCATCAGGTCCTCTTGACTGTATACTTGCAGTCGTGGTATTCCTCTTTGTTGGTTACCGCTTTTCGAAATTAATTGAACCATTAAAAAAAAACATGCTTTTCTTTTCGACGCGTGGTGAGTCCTGAATGTACGGTACCGTAATGGCTGCGAATATCCCCCATGCTAGCAAAATGTTGTAGGATTGGCCACTTTGTGCACACCTGTCAAATGTTATTATAGGTTCTTAGGCTACAGTTAGTTGCACTCTAGGGAGTACAACACTTTTAGGGTTGCTATTTGTATCCCTTGTTTCCCCAGTTCACACATTCCGTTGTGTTCCTACTTTGAGATGGTATCAGTTAGGTTTGTTTCCTAGCCTAGCCTAGCCCATGTTTGCGCCCTCCGCGCCCTAGCGCTCTCCGCGCCCTCCACGCTCTCCGTGCCCTCTGCGCCCTCCGTGCCCTAGATCCCTCCGCGCCCCAGATCCCTCCGCGCCCTCCGCGCTCTCGCGCCCTCCGCGCCATTAGTGCCCTAGCGCCCTCCGCGCCCTCCGCGCCTAGCCTGCACCTTTGCCAGCGCCCGCGCCCTGGCCCGTCGCCCCAGCCCGCACCCTAGCTCGTCGCCCCAGCTCGCGCCTTGGCCCGTCGCCCCAGCCCGCGCCCTAGCCCGTCGCCCCAGCCCGCGCCCTGGCCTGTCGCCCCAGCCCGCACCCTAGCCTGTTGCCCCAGCCCGCACCCTAGCCCGTTGCCCCAGCCCGCGCCCTGGCACGTCGCCCCAGCCCCGCAGGCAACGCGCCGTGCGTGTAGCGCGCCCCGCGGGTAGCGCGCCCCACAGGTAGCACACCCTGCAGGCAGCGCGCCCCGGAGCGCTTTAGCGCCAGAAAATAAATAAATTAATTAAACCAAAAAAAAAGGGGTTTAGGGTGGGGGCCTGCAACTGTCGCCCGCGTTCCTGCTGGCCGGACGACCTGCACAGTTGCCTACATCCCGCAGCCGTCAGTACTGCAGCCCCTATTGCCGCACATACTTTCCACTTCCAGTGGCTCTACTAGCGGCACCCGATAGCCTCACTTACGGTCTCTAGCTCCGGCCGTTCCTACCTCCAGCCGGTCCTAGCTCGCCGTTTCTAGCCTTAGCCAGTTGTGCTCCAACCGTTCTAGCTCTAGCCGTTCTCGCTCCAGCCGTTCTCGCTCCAGCCATTTCAGCTCCAGCCGTTCTCGCTCCAGTCGTTTCAGCTCCAGCCGTTCTAGCTCCAGCAGTTCTCGCTCCTCGCTCCTAGCTCAGTTTGCACCGTGCTCCGGCCGTTCCGTGCCTAGTTTCACCTGGCGCTCCTAGCTCAGTTTGCTCCGTGCTCCAGCCGTTCCTCGCCTAGTTTCACCTGACGCTCCTAGCTCAGTCTGCTCCGTGCTCCAGCCGTTCCTCGCCTAGTTTCACCTGGCGCTCCTAGCTCATTTCGTTCAGTGCTCCAGCAGTTACTCGCCTAGTTTCACCTGGCGCTCCTAGTTGTTCTCGTTTTTCACTGCACCTGTCCCTAGCTCATGTCGCTCCTAGCCTGCCGCTCCTGCACCCCGCTAGATTTTATCATGGAGTCCACTGGGGTTCTCCAGCAGCAGGGACAGCAGCAGCGGTCGTTTTAGCAGTGGTGCCCACAGCAGCAGTGGCTTCCGCACCAGCAGGGGCGCCCTTAGCAGCACCTCCGCCCTCAGCAGCTGTGGCGCCCTCATCAGTCGTGGGGGCCTGGTGGTTTGGGTAGCGTTGGCTGCAGCAGCGGCCCAGCCAGCTCGGGTGCTCGTCGCGGTGGCCGCGACGTCGGCCTCTGCCAGTACCGGATCCTGATCGGCCCTGGTGCTGGCACTACCTGCTGGCGTCCTGACCACTTGGCACAGTGCTGCTACAGCCGCCTCGACGACCTCTACCGTGAGCGTTTTGGGCCTGAGTCGGCTCCCCCGATCCGGCCCGGTCTGTTTCATAGTGGTTACCCTGTGTTTGATATGTCTATGGATGCTGTTATTCTGTCATGTATATATCTCTTGGCTTGCGTGTACCTAGCTTAGGACCTTTGCCTGTTGCTAGTGTAGGTACTTGTGCTTTTAGTGTAGGTGCTTGTGTAGTCACTCGCCCAGCCGTGCGACTGCTGTTGCGTCGCTCTCCTTCACGCTGGACTCCGGCGCGTCTCAGTGCTTCTTCCGCGACCACACCACTGTCACACCTCTTTCGGCTCCAGTCCCTATTACCCTGGCTGATTCTACTTCTGGACCAACAGTTGCTCGCAGCTCGACCACTCTCCCATGCCCAGCTGTCCCCTCTGATTTCCTCACTGGTCTCTACATCCCCTCGTTCTCTCAGAACTTGGTGGGTGTTGAATACCTTCAAGACGGGGGGATCACAATCAGTTCTTGCCACGTTCACCAGAGAGCCCCACTCATGTCTCTTCAACATGCACACTCCGCCCCCACAGGTAGCTGCGTCTGGTCAGGTTGCTTCATCCCCCCCGGTAGCAGAGCCCGATCAGGTTACTGTGTCCCCACAGGTTGTTTTGTTCGGTCAGGTTGCTGTGTCCGGTCAGGTTGCTGTGTCCGGTCTAGTTGCTGCGTCTTGCTCCTGTCGGTCCCCCTAGTGCCTCTCTTCCTGGTACCAGACCCCCCACCCGCTAGACCCCCTCCCCCCACAGGGTCCTGCTCCCTCAGGTGTGTCTCAGGTAGACCCACCCCCCTTAGTTGAGCCTTTGGAGATCTCTTTTGACTCCTCTGGCCGAGCTGAGGGGGGTGACCTTGCCGCTGACGACACGGCGGCCACTTGTCGCTCTCCACGCTTGGAGACCCCCCCTGTTTTTCCGCCTCGCCCGTCTTCGCCGCCTCCGCAGCCTGTTGCTGTGAACTCTGGAGCTGAGACTGCTGGTGCTGAGCCTGGGGGTGCTGAGACAGAGGGTGAGGGTTCTGGCGGTGCTGCGACTGGGGGTGCTGGTTCTGGGGGTGCTGCGACTGGGGGTGCTGCGACTGGGGGTGCTGCGACTAGGGGTGCTGGTTCTGGGGGTGCTGCGACTAGGGGTGCTGCGACTTCTAGTGGCGGTGGAGCTGTGGGTGACCCTACTGGAGTTCCTGGAGATGGACAGCCACCACAGCCTGATCTACTTGAGACGCTCTCGCCGCAGGCGATTCGTGCGTGGATCGTTCGGCAAGGCAGTCCTGGTGGTGGAGGGTACGGTCTTGCCGGTACTGGAGCTACTAGTCCTGGAGGTGCTACTGGTGCTGGAGGTGCTGGAGGTACTGCTGGAGGTGCTGGAGGTGCTGCTAGTGCTGGAGGTACTAGTGCTGCTGCTGGTGCTAGAGGTACTAGAGCTGCTAGTCCTGGAGGTGCTGGAGGTGCTACTCGTGCTGGAGGTGCCGGAGCTACTAGTCATGGAGGTGCTACTGGTGCTGGAGGTGCTGGAGCTGCTAGTCCCGGAGGTCCAGCTGGTGCTGGAGGTGCTGGTGCTGCTGGCACTGGAGGTGCTGGTGCTGCTAGCACTGGAGGTGCTGGTGCTGCTGGCACTGGAGGTGCTGGTGCTACTGGTGCTGGAGGTGCTGGAGGTGCTGCCGGTGCTGGAGGCGCTAGAGCTGGAGGTACTGGAGCTGCTAGTCCTGGAGGTGCTCATACTGGTGGTGTTGGAGCTGCCGGAGCTGGTGGTGCTGCTGGTGCTGGAGGTGCTGGAGGTACTGGAGCTGCTGGAGCTGCTGGTCCTGGAGGTGCGCGTACTAGAGGTGCTGGAGCTGTCGGAGCAGATGGTGCTGCTGGTACTGCCCCGCGCCGACCGTTTTTCTACCCGCAGCCGCAGTCGTCCGTGCCGCCGCCTGGCTCGGTCCTTCGCCAGGTTCTTCCACTGGCCTCACTCCACCTCCCCTGTGTCCACCGGCAGACCAGTCTCAGCCACAGCTACTGCCTGGCTCCCCGTTGCCTTCTCTTGCTCCTCACACTGAGGTGACTGAGTCCCTTACTGAGCGTCGGGAGCCTGAGACTCGTGCTTCTACACCTGTTCGTGCTCGTCGTGTCGCCTGTCCTCCTGCTGTCCCAGGCACTCACGGTATGGCACGCCAACCTTCCTCTGTTCCACAGCGTGTTGTCCTGCCTGAGCCTCCCGCGTCCTCTCTTCTGCACGTTCCTAACCTTGAGTCTGACATTGCTCATGCTGCAAGTCCTACTGTCACTCGTCTCCTCGCTACTGTTGTCACTGACCCTGACTTTGAGTCTATTGTTGCGTTTTCCCTAGTCACTGAGCTATTCGACTTTGCAGGTAGGAGTCATCTCAACTACGTCGCGAGTCTTGTTACTGAGTCTAAGTCTGTCTGTCCTTCGTCTGTCGGGGGTGAGCCTGCCATTAGCACTGACGTCCTTGAGGATAGGCAGTTTGAGCTTGAGTGTCTTGCGGCTGCTTTACCTCGTTTCGCATCCATGCTGCTTTGCCATGAGGGAGACCCGGATGCACTTGACATCCCTACCCCGCGCTCTTACGCAGAGGCAATCGTGGGTGAGTACTCCTCTCAGTGGCAGACAGCCATGGACGTAGAGATGGCTTCCTGGAAGTCCACAGGCACCTACGTCGACGAGGTTCCTCCTCCTGGGGCGAACATAGTCGATGGCATGTGGATTTTCAGGGTGAAGCGGTCGCCGGGTTCTCCGCCTGTCTTCAAGGCGCGTTACGTTGCTCGAGGCTTCAGTCAGCGACAGGGGGTCGACTTCTTCCATACCTTCTCCCCCACCCCGAAGATGACTACTCTTCGGGTGTTGCTGCACGTTGCAGCACAGCGTGACTACGAGCTGCACTCCCTCGACTTCTCCACAGCTTTCTTGCAGGGCAGCCTTCATGAGGAGATCTGGCTGCGCCGCCCACCTGGCTTCACTGGGTCATTTTTCTGCGGGTACCCAGTGGAGCCTCCGGCGGCCAGTCTACGGTCTCCGCCAGGCGCCTCGCGAGTGGCACGACACACTGAGGACAACAATTGCGGCTCTTGGGTTTGCTCCTTCGACTGCTGACCCGTCGCTGTTTCTACGCACCGACACTACCCTGCCGCGGTTCCACGAGAACGTGTACGTCGACGACTTGCTTTTTGCTACTTCTGACACGGAGGCGCTGGCCCTAGTGAAGGCGGAGCTGCAAGAGAGAGACACCTGCACTGACCTGGGTGAGTTGCGTAACTATCCTGGCTTGCAGATCACCCGGGACAGAGCACAGCGCACCATCACCCTGACTTAGTCACACATGGTGCACCAGGTCCTTCAACGCTTCGGCTTCCAGTTCTCCTCGCCACAACCCACTCCTATGTCGATCGGCCACTCGCTCTCGGCTCCACCATCGGACGAGTCCGTAGAGCCGAGTGGTTCGTACCCAGAGCTAGTGGGTTGCTTGATGTACCTGATGATGTGCACACGACCTGACCTCGCGTACCCTCTCAGCCTCCTGGCTCGCTACGTTGCTCCCGAGACACCGAAAGGTGCATTGGGATGCTGCGAAGAGGGTATTGCGTTACTTGTGCAGTACATCGGGCATGGGGCTCGTGCTTGGAGGATGGGGTTCAGTGGTACTCACAGGACACTCTGACGCTTCTTCGGCCGATAACCAGGTGACTCAGCGCTCGTCACAGGGTTACACCTTCAGTCTTGGCTCTAGTTCTGTCTCGTGGAGGTCCACTCATTCTTCTTCTGTGCCTGGTTCCAGCAGTGAGGTCGAGATATACGCTGGGGCCATGGCTGCAGAGGAGCTACGCTGGCTGACCAACCTGCTGACCGACTTGGGGGAGTGGCCTCGTTCTCCTCCAGTTCTGTACGTCGACAATAAGGCAATGCTTGCCTTGTGTCGCGAGCAGAGACTGGAGCACAGAACGAAGCACATTGCTTTTTACTACTTCCTTGCACGTGAGCTGCAGCAGCGTCCACAGCTCTGCCTTTCCTACTTGGCCTCGCGGGCCAACACGGCTGATGTGTTCACCAAGGCCCTTAGGTCTGCTGATCATCAGCGTTTCTGCAATGCTCTTGGGCTTATGCCCACTCTTCCTCACCTGCTGGTTGCTTGAATTGCTCTTGTTGTACACTAATATATATCTTTATACCTGCTTGTTTACTCTTGCTAGGTTGTGATCAGTGTACTGCCTTGGTATTATAACTCTGCATGTGAACTGGCCTTGTGGCCGATTGCTTGTGCTCAGATTGTGTGGTGTCCTTGAGATCCACCCTGAACTTTGCTTTGCTTGTTCTCTTGCTTGACTGGTCTTGTGACCGTCTGTTGTGTTTTCTCTCTCCCACTTAGCCTATGGGGGTGTGTCAAACTATATGTTTGTGTTCTCTCTAGGCTAAAGTGGGTTAGCCTACAAGGGTTACAACACTTTAGGGTTAGTACTTGTACCCAACTCATTCATAGTTCATTCATCCCTGCACAGTTGAATCTGACAGAGAAATGAGGAGCAGGAGGGATGAGGGGCAGGAGAGAAGAAGTAGAGGAGAAACGGGAAAGGAGGGGTTATGGCGCATGGATGCGAACGCTTGTGACTGACAGGAGAGCATACATGCGCGTTGATGTGAACTGACGGCCGTTGCTGGTGCCAAGCAACCATCTGAAACCAACGGAGAAGCGTTAGAACCAACGAGACAGAAAATGAAGCTTTCGAGCGGGACTCACCCACGCGTGTGCCCAGACCCCCAGTGCCATTGCGCCGACCGCTGCCGCCGCCGCCTCCACCACCGTGTCCCCCTTCGAAGCCGCGTCCTCCGCCATCCCCGCGGCGGCGGCCGCCACCGCCGCCGCCGCCATGAGCGGTTGGAGACGAGGGGGAACATCGTTAGAGGCATAAGAAACACCGATATTGGATGCTCCCGTGTAGGTTAGTGGTGGAAGGATCACAAGGATGCCGTGGTTCGCGAGCATGTCCTTAAAACGGATATCGAGGCGGTGCTTACAGGCGACGACGAGGAGGACCAGCAGCGACGCGGCGTGAAGGTGGCGAAGAGCCGCCATCGTCGTTATCGTTGGACGGATGAGATGCAGAGTTGCGATGACAAAGAAGCTAATGTAAGTCGTCTTCGGTCGAGAACAGTACGCGCGATTGTTGAACTTGAAGGTGAGTCAGACGTTGAGAAGGCTAGGGATGTGACGTGGAAACTGTTGCTTGCTTAGAGAGGAATGAGGTGGATTTATAGGCCTACTATCCTGTCGACCTAGCAGTATGGTACTGTAGCTGCTTTGCTTGATAGTAATATGACGCAGTCGAGCGTGGAGGTGTGCGAAGACTGGTCAGCGGAAACCACGGCGGTGCAAGGAAGGCACGCCGCAGCTTCCATGGGAGGTATCAGTGGAGCGATCAGAGTGGTAGGTAGAAGTGCTGCAGTACGGCGCACCAACGGGCGGGAACGAAACAAATGCGAGTAAAAACACGCGCGAGAGCCTTTGGATGATCCTCACGGCGACAGCACGCGACGTCTTCTCTCCATGCGATGAGTCGTGGAGACGAGGCTGCGAGCAGTGCTCGTCTCGTAGCACGGTTCCCGCGATCAAAATGGGGGCAGTCAAAATTGGGGATGGTCAGTGCGAACAGGCAAAATGCGGCTGTGCAAAATTAGGTTCCTACGAGCATGCGACCTACTCCCTCAGGCCCCTCTCCCTGTGCTTGGCCTTCCAGGCGATGACTGGAGGAGTAGAATCGCTGATATCGCCAGGTTCATCGTAAAGCTCCCCCCTACAGAGTTTTCCTCTGCGGACCAGATTATTCAAAGCAAACCTTAACACACCAGGTAAGTTTGCAGCACAATACTCTTGCATGATCCCCAGAAATCCACCACAACATGAAGCAATGATGGACACCTGCCAGTGTACATGCATTCATGCACTGATCAAAGTGAGTCAAGATAGGTCATATGGATCATATCAAATCACATGTATATTCTGTACACAGTGCTTCAAAGCAAAACACACATAGCAGGCGAGCCTGTCATTCGGCATCTACCATATACGACCGAAGTCAGAATTGCCCCGTGTTTGTGTCAGTATTCAGTCAAAATTTGCATCACCACCATGCGAGTCTTGTTAGTGTTAAGAGTTACGGTGGGGATTAGTTGCTGTGTCAGCTTCTGTCAGACACTGCGAGTTGAGCATTCACCTGTTAGTGTCAGCCATCTGGCACGAGCTGTATGACATCAGCCAACGTGCACCCGCCATCTGGCACGAGACAGCACTGGATGCTGTGTGAGTGTGAGCTGGGCATGTTAGTTCTGAGCAGAGTCAGTTCATGAAGGAGCGACAGGTGGCGGCACCACAGCGGCACGGCACTCGGTCCTTCTCCTCCTGGTCAAACCGATAGTCGTACCTGCATGGGGGGAGGGGAGGGGGAAGGGCGGAAGGGAAAGGGTGGACAAAGTGTCTTTTGAGTCCACTTAAAAGTCACCTGGGCGGCACCACAGCTGCACGGCACTCGGTCCTTCTCCTCACGGTCAAAGCGGTAGCCATAGCTGCTAAGGGCGGACAGTGGGGGTTGGCAGGGGTGGGAGTAGTTGTGCATGTATGTGTAGGTGTGCATGTGTGAGATATGCATGTGTGAGTGTGGGGCACATCAGCATGTGAGGCATGGGTGGTGGACCGTGGAAGCACAGGCCACTCAGACCAGCACACTCACGTTAGCTCCTCCCCTAATGCGTATTTCGAGCCACTCAAAATGTTTGAGTCCACTAAAAAACGGTGGAATGTGAAAGCACAGACCGCTTAGACCGCGGTATCAGCACACTCACGTTAGCTCCTCTCCCATGCGAATTGGGCGGCGAGCAATGATGACGATGATCGCACTCGGGTGGCCATTCTTGTCCTGTACGTCAAAGATCTTGGCAAAGCAGTTGGGGTTGCACTGATGAAGGGGATGAGGGATGCAGAGGGAGAGGAGGGGTTTACGACAAAGGATGGGAAACAAATAGCACGGGCACCTGAGAAACAGCATGAGCGAGCGAAAGCGTATTAAAATCCTAAATCTCAACGATGCAGAGTCGATGCAAATGGTATGCATTGTGCTGTGCGGTGTGACAAAGTACATGGCATGGCACATACAGAGTGATTCAGCGTGGTACAGAGTGGTTCAGCATGGTACGTACGGAGTGGTTCATCATTCTGGCGTAGTTGCTAGCCATGGTGGCATCCACCACTCGCTCCTCGTCCACCTTGAACAGCTGCGGGTGACAAATGGGGCCACATAACATGGGATTGAATTGGGGGCAATTACGATTTCATAAGTTTCTTGCTTGAATGAACAGCCGAGGCCATGGGGGCATCCATCACTCTCTCCTCGTCCACCTTGAAGAGCTGCGGGTGACGACACAACCAGCATGGAATGTGTAAGAATAATCCAGCTGCCTTGCTCGAGCAGGTGAGGCCGTGGTAGCGTCCACCACCCGCTTCAACAGCTGAGCATGACTACACACGGCACCATGTGACCACTCTCTCCTCGTCCACCTTGATGACTTCTGAGTCGACTCAAAAGTCACCTCGCTTCAACAGCTGAGCATGACTACACACGGCACCATGTGACCACTCTCTCCTCGTCCACCTTGATGACTTCTGAGTCGACTCAAAAGTCACCTCGCTTCAACAGCTGAGCATGACTACACACGGCACCATGTGACCACTCTCTCCTCGTCCACCTTGACCAGCGGCGGGTGACAATTGGGGGCACACCACATAGGAGTTAAAGATGATTTCGTAGATTGTTTGCTCGAACAGCGGAGGCCATGGCGGCATCTACCACTCTATCCTCGTCCACCTTGAACAGCTGCGGGTGACAACACACGGCAGCATGAGCATACGGCACATCACATCACATGGGACTTGTGAGAATGATAGGGATTTTCCTTCGTGAACAGCTGAGGGTGACAACACATGGCACGACAACATGGGGGAGTTTTTGAGAATTCTCAAAAACACCCTACATCACTGACAACACATGGCACGACAACATGGGGGAGACATAACGTGGAATTGGTGAGAATTCTGGCCAAGTCTTGCTTGAATTGAACCGTTGAGACCACACGGCACCATGGCATGGCATGTGTGCAGCATACATCGCATCACATGGGAGTAGGTAATGTGCGTGAGACTCATATGCACCCGCCCCACATGCACCTCGTAGTTTACTCGTTACACTCACATAGCACAGCTCCCCTTCGTTTTACTCACATAGCACAGCTCCCCTCTGTCTTGGTATCGCTTCTCCCTCAGCTCTGCCACACTCCGCCTCAGCGCCTCCCCTCGATAGTCCACCACCTGATGTAGTCACAATGGAAACAGTGAGAGATTGTCCACGTGATGGTCCGTGCCTCGAGACTGCATAAATGAACCATCAAGACGTGAAGCCATGACGTGTGTTGGCAGTGACATCAGAAGCCATGACGTGCGTTGGCAGTGACATCAGAAGCCATGACGTGCGTTGGCAGTGACATCAGAAGCCATGACGTGCGTTGGCAGTGACATCAGAAGCCATGACGTGCGTTGGCAGTGACATCAGAAGCCATGACGTGCGTTGGCAGTGACATCAGAAGCCATGACGTGCGTTGGCAGTGACATCAGAAGCCATGACGTGCGTTGGCAGTGACATCAGAAGCCATGACGTGCGTTGGCAGTGACATCAGAAGCCATGACGTGCGTTGGCAGTGACATCAGAAGCCATGACGTGCGTTGGCAGTGACATCAGAAGCCATGACGTGCGTTGGCAGTGACATCAGAAGCCATGACGTGCGTTGGCAGTGACATCAGAAGCCATGACGTGCGTTGGCAGTGACATCAGAAGCCATGACGTGCGTTGGCAGTGACATCAGAAGCCATGACGTGCGTTGGCAGTGACATCAGAAGCCATGACGTGCGTTGGCAGTGACATCAGAAGCCATGACGTGCGTTGGCAGTGACATCAGAAGCCATGACGTGCGTTGGCAGTGACATCAGAAGCCATGACGTGCGTGCGTTGGCAGTGACATCAGAAGCCATGACGTGCGTTGGCAGTGACATCAGAAGCCATGACGTGCGTTGGCAGTGACATCAGAAGTACACATCCTGACTCACCCACACGTGGATGACTCACCATCTCGCCCTCCTCAATGTCTCGCCTTGCCACCAGCCCCCAGTCGTGGATGGCAGAAACAAGAATAGGTCGGTCATGAAACACAAACGGCACGCACACATACACCCTACACGCCACACTCACAAACACACACCAACACCCACACTCGCACGCACCATCTCGCACTCCTCAATGTCTCTCCGTGCCACCAGCCCCCAGTCGTGGATGGCAGTAACGAGTACGGACGATCATGAAACCCGCGAACCCCACTGACACACTCACTCACCCTCCGCTCCCACCCCTTCTCCTCCCACCTTCTTCCCCCTTCACCCCTTCTCAACCCCACTCCTCCCCCCCCACAGACACCCACACACTCGCACTCACCATCTCGCCCTCCTCTATGTCTCGCCGCGCCACCAGCCCCCAATCATGGATAGCCGACCGCCCAAACGTGACTCTCTGCCCCGCAGTGGCCTGTAAGGGGGGACACACAAGGCAGAGCCGGGGAAGAGAAGCACAGAAGCAAGCGAGGCAAGGTGAGGCAAGGGAGGGAAGGGGAGGCAAGGTGACAAGGCGGTTGCGAAGCTAGGTAATGTCTCGCCGCGCCACCAGCCCCCAGTCATGGATAGCTGACCACCCAAACGTGACTCTCTGCCACGCCGTCGCCTGTAGAGGGGACAGACAAGGCAGAGCCGCACAGACAAGAGAAGAAGCACAGACAAGAGAAGCACAGACGCATATCCATTCAGACGAGGCAAGAGAAGGGAGGGGGAGACAAGGGAAGAATCGGTGCCTTGCCCCTCGCCCTTCGCTGGTTGCCCCTTCCCACTCGCCCCTTGCACTTTACCCCTTGCCCCTTCCTATTGCCCATGTGTGTCTCACTCACCCGCACAACTTTCATCCGCTCGGCTCGAGACGTGGCCACAGGCGGTTCCTCTGGCATTTGATTTTGAGGCACCTAAAAAAAACACCCTTTTTCCCTTGCCCCTTGCCCCTTGCCCCTTGCCCCTTCCACCATGCACTGCCCCTTGCCCTTCCTACTGCCCGTGTGTGTCTCACTCACCCGCACAACTTTCATCCGCTCAGCTCGAGACGTGGCCACAGGCAGTTCCTCTGGCGTCTGAGGGGTGACACGCACGAGGGGGAAACATGCCACACCCTTGAGTTGACTTAGAGATATAAAAGGGTGGTTCCTCTGGGGTCTGAGGGGTGACACGCATGCGTGAGGAGCACAAGGCATATGGTGGACAGTTTTTGCGAATGGAAACTGTAGTTGGAGAAAAATCCAAGGAGAATGTAGTTGGAGAAAAAACAGTCAATCAGATGCAGATTTGTGCGAGTTTATCTGGCTTGTTCTTATCACAACAGCAGCCCGTACCACCACAGTTGCTTTCAACACCACAGCAGCCATCAGCACCACTCAGAACCCCTTCAGCACTGCACTCACCCGCAGCTCCATGACGGTCTCCTGTCGTGCCAGCACAGCCCACCTATCAGATACGGCACCACCTCAGTCCGCGGTAGCTTTCAGTACCACAGCACCACACAGCACCGCACAGCACCGCACTCACCCGCAGCTCCATGATGGTCTTTCTGTCATGCCAGCACACCCCCCCAAGCAGATACGGCACCACCTCCTTGTGCCCCCGCCCCCACACCACACCCTCCTCATTCCCTCTTTAACAACAACTCATAGACCCACCCTCATCACCACACGACGGCCCTCAGCACCACACAGCACCCTTCACCACCGCACTCACCCGCAGATCCATGATGGTCTCCCTGTCGTGCCAGCACACCCCCCCAAGCAGATAAGGCACCACCTCCTTGTGCCCGCGCCCCCACACCCTCCGCACTCGCTCACTCGCTTCCACCTCCCCCTCCTCCCCCCTCCTCTCCATCCCCTCCTCCCTCCTCCCCTCCACTCCGCCCTCCGCTGTGCCATCTATTTTCACGAGTCCCACGCTCTCTGCCCGTTCCTCCGCCCTGCCCTCTCCTCGCCGCCATCGCATCCGGCTGTTCCGCCCTTGGTACAGCTGGCAGCGCGACAGCACACCCTTCATCTCATCCCCACCTCCTCCTCCTCTTCCTCCCCCTCCTGCTGCTGCTGTCCCCACCCGCTCACCTGCAGGCCTAGCTCTCCTGCTCCCCGCCCCTGCATGAGTAATAGTATCACCTTCAGATGATTCGGGACTGGGAAGCAACATCACATCGCTCTTAGACCCCTCGTCCTCTTCTTCCTCCTCCCCATCCTCCTCCCCCTCCTGCCCCCCCTCCTTCTCCTGTTCCTCCTTTACTTCGACAGCACCACCATCATCATCAGCAGCAGCACCATCGTTCCCATCATCACCCTCCCCTCCGCCTCTCTTCCGCCCCCTTTGAAGCTCGCCCAGGGTTCCCCCAAGCTCCTCCCTTCTCGCCTCTCCACCACCCAGCCCCCTTCTCGTCCCTTCTCCAACCTCCCCCCCACTTGCCTCTGCACTATCCTGGCCCCCTCCCATTTCTTCTGCATCCTCCACCCCCGTTCTCACCTCACCACTACCATCCTGAGCTCTCACCTCCTCCTCATCTCTCCCTCCCTCCTCCTCACCCATTAATATCACATCACTACTCGCGTTCGAATCAGCACCATTCTCACCATCTTTACCACCACCCTCCGTCCCCTTCGTCCCTCCACTCCCCTTCCGCCGCTTGACCTTCTCACCCCTCTCCTCCTCACCCCATTCATTCCCCTCCAACTCACCCTCTCTCCCCCTCCCTTTCCCCTTCTCCAAACCCCCTCTCTTCCCCTCCCCTCGCCCCTCCCTGCCCTCTCTCCCCTCTCTCCCCTCTCTCCCCTCCCTGCTCTCCCTGCCCTCTTTCCCCTCTCTGTCCTTCTCCCCATCCGGTTTGAGAGAGTCACTCTTGAGAGTGCCTGCCCCTATGGCAGGGAAACCAGTGATGCCAGTGCGCTTCCTCAGCCTCCCCCCTCGCTCAGTCAACCGCTTGCCAGCTGCAAGGGCTGCTGGGCCAATCACAGAAAGGTCGGGATTCGGATCCCTGCGAGGTGGGGAGTCAAGTGTGGAGGTGGGGGCGAGGGGGAGGGGGTGAGGGGGAGGGGGAGCGGGAGAGGGAGGGGGAGGGGGAGGGAGGTGAGAGAGGAGCGAAAGAAAGGCAGCAGGAAAAGACAGGGGATTAGCAGAAGATTGGTTGTAACCTGCTCTGTGCCTTAAACCTGTGTAGTGCCATACCTGTGTAGTGCCATACCTGTGTAGTGCCATACCTGTGTAGTGCCATACCTGTGTTTGGGGCAGAAGGTGCATCGCACCATGTGGTATGCTACCAGACCCCCTGCCTTGCCCTGCCATGCCCCCTGCCTTGCCCTGCCATGCCCCTTGCCTTGCAACCTGCTCTAAGCCATACCTGTGTTTGGGGCAGAAGGTGCATCGTAGTAGCTGGCCCGTGTCATCAGGCAGCACGTCCATGATCCACCCCGCCTTCATCGCACACACCACGTGGTATGCCACCAGACAGCGTGGGCCGTCGCACTGAATGCACGCGCCGTACGGCTGGCGGCAGATGCAGCACGCCTGAAGAGGGGCAGGGGTGGAGGGGAAAGGGTGGGTGGGAAGGGGTGTGTGCACAGTACCAAGCATTGTTGAATCCACGTTTATGGTCCATGATCCATGATCCACCCCGCCTTCATGGCACAGACCACATGGTACGCCACCAGACACCGCGGGCTGTCGCACTAAATGCATGCCCCGTACAGCTGGCGGCAGATGCAGCACGCCTGGAAGGGATGGGAGGGATGGGTGTGAGGAGGAGTTGTGGTGGGGAAGGGAGGGGTATGTGCACAGCACCAGTCACTTTTAAATCCATGATCCACCCCGCCTTCATTGCACACACCACATGGTATGCCACAAGGCAGCGCGGGTCGTCGCACTGAATGCACGCGCCGTAGGGCTGGCGGCATATGCAGCACGCCTGGGTACAGGCACAGGGAGGGAGCAGTAGAACAGGCAACGTGTGAGTGGGATTAACGGAAAAAGACAAGGGAAACAGTGGGTGTCGTACGAGCACCACCACAGCAGAAACGCTGACTGCAGAAACGGACACCACCACTTCTCACCATCCATCACCGTTTCTCACCAGTTTGAACTGCTCTGGATCCACAAGCTGAATGCCGTCCAGCACCTCCCCCTCGCCCTCCCCCACCACACTCACGCCCGGCATCCACAGCCCACACACCAGATGCGCCCACCTCTGCCGTGCCACCCCCCCCTCCCCACCCCCAGACACCCGGCAGCAAAAACGGACACCACCATTTCTCACCAGTTGTCACCGTTTCTCACCAGCTTGAACCGCTCTGGATCCACGAGCTGAATGCCGTCCAGCACCTCTCCCTCGCCCTCCCCCAGCACACTCACGCCCGGCATCCACAGCCCACACACCAGATGCGCCCACCGCTGCCGTGCAACGCCCCCCTCCCCACCCTCTCCCCCTCCAGGCCCCACTCCCCCTGCTCCAAACCCGGCCCCCCGCCCCGCTGCCCCAAACGCCACTCCCCGCCCACCCCTCCCTCCTGCCACTGCTGCAGCAGCCGCAGCAGCAGCGGCGGCAGCAGCAGCAGCTGCAGCGACAGCAGAACCACCAGCTGCTGCTGTTTTTCTCCAGGGCGTCTCGCCTTTGCTTCTGCTGCTCCCAGGGAGGGCGAGTTTGATGGTCGTGGGCTTTAAAGCCCCACCCCGCACAGGGCACAGACAGCACTCCCTCCGAATCTCATCCTCCTCCTCTTCCTCCTCCTGCTTTTCCTCCCCTGCTCTGGTTGCTCCTGTGCCCCCGCCTCTTCCTCTGCCCAGCCCTGCAACGGCTCCCCCTCCCACTCCTGTGCTACCCGAAGCCACTAGCGCCATGGTATCAGAGCTTTTCCCCTTGGCCTTGCCCTTGCGTTTGCCTTTGCCACCCGCTGCTGTGAGAGCGTCTGTGTCAGCCTCTATCTTTGCACCAGAATCCATGTGATTGCTGGTGTTGCTGGGATTGCAGGTACCGGTGGTAGGGTTGGTGGAATGGTCGCAGCAGCGGCAGAGCCATGACATGCCAAACGCAGCGGAGAAAACCGAGGGTTTCCCTGCAGCAGCAGCACCAGCATCAGCGTCAGCGTCAGCACCGGCACCAACACCAGCTCCTTTACCTGGCGACCCAGGCGGGGCCTCGATCCCGTAGCACTCCTCATGCACACCCATCTCACACTTGACACACACGAGCATGCGACTAGCATCTGAGTCTTCATCGCTGTTGCACACAGCACACCGCTCCGACGTCCACTTGTATTCTACCCCCTCGTATGGCTCACTTAAAGCCTTTTCCAGCCATGCCACACCTCCCCTGGGATCCAAGGACCCCTTTGCACCGGCTCTGCCTCTCATTGCACCCACTCCCACTCCTCCGATTCCTGCTGCGACTGCGCTGCTGCCGCCCGCACTGCGCAGTGTGGATATGATTCCCTGCTGCCGGTTGCCCGGGCGGCTGCGGGGTGGAGGGTCCTCGTAGAACAAGAGGCCTCTGACTCCCGCCTCGTGGGACGCCTGGAGCTGAGGGGAGGGAGAGGAGGAGAAACAGCAAGGAGAGGGAGGTGGTGAGGGGGAGGGTCCTTGTAGAACAAGAGGCCTCTCACCCCCGCCTCGTGAGATGCCTGGAGCTGAAAGTGTAAGGGAAGGTGTGTGGGGTGGAAGTGGCATGAGGATTTGGGGAGAGAGGGCAAACTGCAAGGAGAGGCGGAGGGTCCTCGTAGAACAAGAGGCCTCTCACCCCCGCCTCGTGGGATGCCTGGAGCTGAAGGGAGGAGAAGGGACGAGGGGAAACAGCAAGGAGAGGGAGGAGGTGAGGAGGATGGTCCTTGTAGAACAAGAGGCCTCTCACCCCCGCCTCGTGGGATGCCTGGAGCTGCGGGAAGCGGAGGTGGTGGATGTAGCGAGATGGGGGGGTGAGGAGGGGGAAAGAGGTGAGGGGAAATGAAGCAAGGAGAGAGGGAGGATTCTTGTGGAACAAGAAATCACTTTTTGAGAATTCTCAAAAGTGATTTCAACATAAGAGGTGAGGGGAAATGAAGCAAGGAGAGGCGGAGGGTCCTTGTAGAACAAGAGGCCTCTCACGCTCGCCTCGTGGGATGCCTGGAGCTGTGGGGAAAGGGAAGGAGCGTGTGGGGGGGTTGGGAGAGGTGGGGGGAGGTGTGAGGCTGTGTGGACGGCAGAGGGGAAACAACAAGGAGAGGCGGAGGGTCCTTGTATAACGCCTCCCGCCTTTCACAAGGACCCTCCGCCTCTGAGTCCTGCTTCGTGAGACGCCTGGAGCTGTGGGGGAAGGAGAGGCGTGGGGCGAAGGGGCGTGAGGGGAAAGAGCAAGGAGGGGGGAAGGATCCCTGTAGAAAGCGAGTGAGGCCTCTCACCCCCGCCTCGTGAGATGCCTGTAGCTGTGGGGGACGAAAAGGAAAGAGAGGGTGAAGACGGAGGGAGGCGTGAGGTAAACGAGTGGAATGAGGGAGGGAGTGAGGAGGAAATGCCTGGTCGAAAGCAAGGCCCCACTCTCAAGCATGCAGCAGAAGTATTCAGCAGAAATTTATGCTAATCGCTTACCCAGGCAAAGAGGGTTGTCTTCTTCTCAGCGCCCTGCAGCAGCACAGATGATTTCCACTTCTTGGAGCGACACTGCGCATGCTTCTCAAACTCACTCAGCGCCATCAACACTCCCCCTGCTCCCCCTGCTCTCCCACTCTCAACCTCCCCCCCACCAGCCGCAGCAGCAGCAGCAGCAGTGCTAGCGGCGCTGCTCTTGCTGCTGCCCCCCATGGCCTTGGGGCGGCAGGAGCGGCAGCAGCAGTGCACGAGGTGAAGCGAAGGGAGATATACGCCCTTGTACGAAGCACACGTGACGGGCACTGGTGGGTGGCAAACAGGTATGGGTGGCGCCGCTGCTATCTTGTTGTCCCCTTCCGCTTCTGCCTCAGGGGAGGATGATGGAGTGTGAGGTGAATCTTCAGGTGAATCTTCAGGTGAATCTTCAGGTGAATCCTCAGGTGAATCAGACTGTGGGGAATCAGCTCTGTGAGAAGCGTCCTTAGTGGCCAAGTATCCATTCCCATCCGCGTCTCCCTTCATCTCCACTGCCTCTTCATCCCATTCTTCCTTCACTCTACCTCTACCACCTCCTCCTTTCCGCCCCTGCCTACCACCATCATCCGACCCAACCCTACCCCCTCCCTCACCCTCATCCCAATCCTGATCCTCCTCATCCCCATCCCCATCCCCATCCCCATCCCCATCCCCATCCCCATCCCCATCCCCATCCCGATCACGATCCCCACTCCCATCCCTGTCGAGGCGACAAACATGCAGGCCCTCCCGTTTCACCTCGTCGATCCGCAAGCGCGCACCACCCAGGCTGAACCCCCTCCCCATCCCTGTAATCACCTCCATCCCAGACCGTCCCGCTGTCTCCCTCTCTGCATCTCTCCCCTCCTCCTTCAACCAAGCAGCAGCGGCAGAAGCAGCAGCCTGAGCAGCCTCCTTAGCCCTCTTCTCCCTCTCATCCCGCTCCTTCCTCTCCCTCTCCTCCCTCTGTTGCCTCTCCTCCTTCTCCCTCCCCCTCCTCTCCCTCCTCTCCCTCTTCTCCCGCTCCTCCACAGCCTTGGTCTGCCGGCAATTCGGGCACAGATACACCGCATCGTTCTTAATCGCACTCAACCGCTGCCTAGAGATCCCGTCGCACTCCGCATGGACCCACAGCTGGCAACAATCACAGTGGGCGAAATCTCCCTTCTCGTTGGGCAGCCACACGAGAAGGCAGAGAGGGCAGAACTGCAGCGACTGGAACAGCTTGCGGCACTGTATGCAGAGGGGGACGGAGTCCAGTAGTTCGTCTACTAGCCTGTGGGCATAGCTGCTGCCTGCTGCTCGTTCTTCTAGCGTGGCACCTGCAGCACCAGAAGCAGACGCACCAGCAGCAGAAGCACGAGCAGCAGAGGCACGAGCATCCCCACAGGCAGCACCAGCACTAGCACCAGCGGCAGCACTGTCATCAGCACTCTCCCCACCACTGTCAGCGGCAGCACTGTCACTCCTACCACCTCCCTTGACACCCTGACCTGCTTTGCCCTGTCGGCTTGCTCCCACGCTCCTGCTCCGCTTCTTACTCATCCCCCACACCCACCCGCCATTCCTCCCCTTCTCCGGCCTCCCCCTCCCCCTCCCCCTCCCTCTCCCCCTCCCGCCGCCCCTCTTACCCTTTTCTTCCCCCTTCGACTCCTCCTCCCAGCCCTCCCCATCCTGCCCACTCCCTACCACCAGCTTTTTCCTGCTACTGCCCCCACTACCGCCCCTCCCCCTCCTCCGCTTCTTCCCAACCCCCTCATCCCAGTCACTCTCCCCCCCAGAAGAGTACCCTCCGCTGCCCTCCCCCTTCTTTCTCCCTTTCCCTCCGCCAACCCCTCCTGGCGAAAAGAGATCATCCAGTGTGCGAGTGGGGCGACCAATCACACCGGGCATGATCCGGCATCCCACACACATCATGCCCTCTCCCGCTCCTCCTGCTGAACCTGCTAGTTTCGCTGCTGTTGCCCCTCCCTTCGTTGCCCCCAAAAGCCCACCCAACCGCCCACCTCCTTTCCGAAAACCAGGAGCAGCAGCAGCACCACCACCACCATCACCAGCAGTGGTGGCAGCGGCCGCACTTGTGCCAAGCTTATTCCCTTCCTGCCCGTCCCACCCCTCCTCCTCACCATCCCCCATCACTCCTCCACCTCCTTCCTCTCCCCCTCCCTCTTCTCCTTCCCCTCCCCCGCCTCCCTCCATCTCCTCATACCCCACCATCCCTTCACTCTCCAACACCGCTTCCTCCACCGCCTTCCGAAACTCCTTTGGCCGATTCCTCGCCGTCAGCGGCTGGCTCTCATACTTAACCAAAAAATCCAAAAAGGGCACAATACTCCCCTCAGGCACCCACGAGTAGTCCCGGTCGCGCTTTTTGCTAAGCGACGGCCCGAAGAACATGACACACAGCCGGTCAGCTTCAGCAGCGCTCCTGACAGCATCCGGGGCATCATAGATTGGATCTACCACACGGGCGGGCCACCATGGGTCCTTCTTTCGCCCTGACTTGGCCCACACTATGTCGCCTGCTTCGAAGCTTCCCAGGCAGAATAGCAGCGGCTTTGGCCTGGGGGAGAGATACATGGGAGAGCCTGGTTCCGGTTTTGGTTCTGGGATTGATACAGATGCTGGTGTATCGGTGGTTTCAAGCGGTGATGTGCGCTCTGCTGCTGCTTTCCTCACCGCTGCTGCTGACACAGCTCCTGCTGCTTCCCCTGCTTCTGCTTCTGCTGCTGCTTCTGCTTTTGCTGATGCATTCAATTTCCGTGCTCTGGCTGGGCGAATGTGAGGTGGTGACGGGGACCGAGAGGGTGATGCTTGAGTCGACTCAGAAACTCTTGCTGATGCATTTGCTTTCCGTGCTCTGGCTGGGCGAACGTGAGGTGGTGATGGGGACCGGGACGCTGATATAGATGGCGATGCTGATGCTGATGCTGATGCTGATGCTGAGGCTGATGGTGATGCAGACGTGGATTTTGATTGTGAGAGCGATTCTACTGGTGATGTTGATGGCGTTGGGGAAGGAGGGGGGGAGAGGGATGTTGAAGGAGACAGAGCTACTGGGGTATCGGTCTCAGTAGCTGCTTCACTACCAACACCACCACCAACACCATGCGTTTCTGTTGAACCGGAATCAGCTGGAGCATGGCAGGATGCAGCAGCCGCTGAAGCATCACGCCTATCCTCACCAGCACCACCGTCACCATCACCATCCATATCATCGGTCGAAGCATGCGATTTATGACCATGACGAGGAGGAGAAGAATCTCTTGCCATGTGCCCACCATCACTGGACAAATCACGAGCACCACGATCCAAAGAACCATCACCCCCATCAAATTGAGATTCAGCAGCACCCACAGCCTGTGGGGCCATGTGCATATCCCTAGCAGCAGCAGCCACACCCTTAGGCCCTGCCTGCACTGCTGTAGCAGCAGCGTCTGTGACCGACTGTACTCGCCTCATCAAGGGCCGAATTATCCTCCTCTTCCCCACTCTCTCTGCTACTGCCCCACCCCCATCGCCTGCTCTTTCTGCCCTTTCTGCTGCCTCTGCTATTGCCTCTCCTGCTGCTGCTGCAGCTTCTGCTTCTGTTGACTCTGCTTCCACCTTCTGCCCATCTGCTTCTTGTGATTCCATCCCCTCATCTCTCTCAGTCTCTTCACGCACTTCCACCACATCAGCATCCCCGCCTCTCTCTTCCACCACATCAGCATCCCCGCCTCTCTCTTCCACCACATCAGCATCCCCGCCTCTCTCTTCGCTCGACTCAGCTGCTCCTCTCATTGCCTCTGTACACTCCAGCCCCACTTCCTGCACCTCTGCCTCTCCCGATTCCTCCCCTTGTTCCTCTATCACTGCTTCAGTCAAGGCCACCTCCCCACCTTGCGCCTCTCTAGCCTCTCTTCGATCCAAACGCACCTCCACCACGTCGGCTTCCTCATCTGCCTCTCCTGCTGCATCTCTTTCACTTGCCCCTTCCGCTGCGTCTCCTTCACCCGCCCCTCCCACTGCTTCCCCTTCGCCTGTCCCTCCCGCTGCTTCTTCTTCACCTGAACCTGCTGATGGCTCTCCTGATGGTTCTGCTTCTCTTCTCGATTCCCACAGCCCACGTTCCTGCACCCCAGATTCTGGCCCCTCTGTCTTTACTTCCACCACATCTGCTTCCTCACCTGCCCCTTGTGCCGTTCCTTCCTCTCCCAGTCCTGCCACTTCCACTGCCTCTCTTCTTGCATCTTGCAACCCAACCTCCTCCTCCACCCCTGCTCCCACTCCGTCTGCTCCCACTCCCACAACATCCGCTTCCTCACCAGTCTCCTCTAAACCTGCCTCTTCCTCTACCGCATCTCCACCCACCTGTCCGCCCACCGTCATATCCACCTCACTATCCACCGTCATATCCACCGTCCTATCCACCTCACTATCCACCTCACTATCCACCTCACAATTCACCTTTGCACTACCCAGTCTCTCCCCAGCCATGCCCTCACTGACAACTCTCCCTTCGTCCACTCCTGCCTTATCTCCCTCGTTCACTCGAGTCACCTCAATGGCAGTTTCCCTCCTCGACTCTTCCTCTCCCATTTCCCCTTTCACTTCCTCTTTCTCTTCCTCTTTTTCTTTCTCTTCCCCTTCGCTATTCTCTTCCGCTTTCTCTTCCACATCGCCTTCCTGTTTCCCTTCCTCGTCCCCGTCCCCTTCTTCCGTTTTATCTCCCACTTCCTCTTCCTCTGCCTCATTCTTCTCTGCTCTCTCCTTCTCCACACCTCTCCCCCTGTGCCTTTTCCTCCTCTTCTTCCTTCCATGCTCCCACTCTTGCACCTCCTCCTGCTCCTCTTTCACCTCCTCTAGAACCTCCTCCACTTGCACCTGTTTCTCCTCCACCTCCTTTTCCACCTCCTCTTTCACCTCCTCTTGTACCTCCTTTTTCTCCTCCTCCACCTCCTCCTCCTCCTCCACCTCCTTCTCTTTCACCTCCTCATCTTTCGCCTTTTTCTCTTCCACCCCTTCCTCTGGCACCTCTTCCACCCCCTCCTCTTTCACCCCCTCCTCTTGAACCTCTTCCAACCCTGCTGCATCCTTAGGACCCTCCTCCTCGCCACCCCCCTCAACACACCCCTCACTCCCATCCCTAACCACAACTGCTTCCACATCCCCTTCCTCCTTCCCTCGCTCCTCACCACCGCTGCCTTTCCCTCCTTCCTCGGTCTCGTCCGCAGTATCCCTTGCAGAATCCACAGACGCTGCAACTCCAACAGCCATTTCAGCGTCAGCCATGTGGTTTCCTGGCAGTTTAGCAGTGGCCATCCCACCCCTTTCAGCCACGTCACTAACAGCCTCCTCCTCTGCCTTTTCTGCCTCCTTTTCTGCCTCACCCCCCTCCTCCTCGTCTTCAATCCCTTCCTTCTTTACTTCGACCCCCTTCTCTACCTCACCCCCTCCCTCAGATTCAGCACCTTTCTCTACTTCACCCCCCTCCCCGTCTGCAGCCTTCTCCTTCTCCTCATTCCCTTCCTCCTCATCCCCCTCCTCCTCCTCCTCCTCCTCTTCCTCCTCCTCGTCGTCCTCCTCCCCTTCCTCCTCCTCCTGCGCCCTCGTCCTCCTTTTCCCCCCACGCCTACTCTGTGCCACCCGTTCACTTCTTGCTCCCTGCTCCTTCACCCCACCCCGCTCATGCCTCCTCCCCTTCTCCTTCTTCCCACTCCTCCCACCCCTCCTACTCCTCCCGCTCCGCCCAGTATCCCCCACCTGAATGCCCCTCCCGGCTTTCTCCGCCTGTTCTCTCGCCCCCCCCGAACGCCCCTTCCCCAGAACCACATCCAGAGCAGACAGGGCCAGCACAAGAGACAAACCGGCAGGTCCGTCCAGAGGGGGAGGTAGTACTGGTGAAGGCTGTGCTGAGGGCGGCTTGACTGTGCTCACCGCTACTGGGGGAGCTTGTGCTTCTGCTGCTGCTGCAGATTCTTTCATCTCCTGTCCATTCTCCCTCCCCTCACGGTCTCTCTTTCCCACCATCTCCACCCTCCTCTCCCTCCTCTCCCACTCTCCCGTTGTCTCTGCCTCTCTGCTCCCTCTGGCACGTCCAGCTAGCCTGCCAACCATCTCCCCTTTAGCCCTTCTCCTGTACACTCTCGCCCCCAGCACTGGTTCCCCTCCCTCCTCTCTCCACTCCTCTTCTCTTACCTCCTCATTTCTCTCCTCCTCTTCTCCCACTTCCTCATCGTTCCTCTCGTCTCTACCCTCCTCTCCCCCCCCCTCCTCTTCTCTCCCTTCCTCATCCCTCCCCTCCTCTTCGCTCCCTTCCTCAACTCTTGCCTCCAATTCTCTTCCTTCCTCTGCCCTCCCATTCTCTTCTCTCCCCTCTTCACGCTCTTCTTCCTTTCCCTCCTCCCTCTCCTCCTCTCTTCTCTCCTCTCTCCTTTCCTCTTCCCTCGCCTTCACTTCACTGCCTCCCACTCTCGTCCTCTCCTTGTCGATCCCTACCATCCCTCCAACCTCCCTTTCACTCTCCTTCTCCCTTCCCTCAGTTCCCTCGTCCTCAGCCCATGGCTCAGGAGCAGATGCCTCAGGGGCAGCAGATGGTTCGAAAGGAGAAGATGCATCACGAACAACAGATGGATCACCGGCACCACATGGCATCTCAAGAACAGCAGATGGCTCAGGGGCAGCAGATGGCTCAGGGGCAGCAGAGGCTTCAGGGGCAGCAGAGGCTTCAGGGGCAGCAGAGGCTTCAGGGGCAGCAGAGGCTTCAGGGGCAGCAGAGGCTTCAGGGGGAGCACATGGATAAACAGCAGCAGACAGTTGAGGAGCAACACAGGACTTGTCAACAGCAGCAGCTTCTTCATCAGCCGCCACAAACGCTTCACTGTGCTTCCGCTTCTTGTCCACTGCTAATGCACACTGTGCTGCAGAAGCACCGACTGCCTGTGCAGCAGCAGCAGCAGCAGCAGCAGGTGTGCCATGAATTTCCATCTCCCCCTCCTCCCCGACTTTTTGTGTCCTCTGCTCCTGCTCTTTGTCTTGCCTCACCTGCTCTCGCTCCTTTGCCTCCCCACATTTCTCGCTCTCCTGGTGCTCCTGCTGCTGGTGCTGCTGCTGCTGCTGCTGCTGCTGCTGCTGCTGCTGCTGCTGCTGCTGCTGCTGCTGCTGCTGCTGCTGCTGCTGCTGCTGTTCCTCTTGACCCTGTCCCTGCTGCTGTTGCTGCTGCTGCTGCTGCTCGTGCTGTGGCTGCTGCTTCGCCATTACTGGCTGCTGTTGATGTTCCTCCTGCTCTCGCTCCTGTTCCTGCTTCTGCTGCAGTTTCTCCTCCTTATTCTCCTCCCGCTGTTGCTGCTGTTGTTGTTCCTCCTGCTCCTCCTGCTCCTCCTGCTCTTCCTGCTCCTGCTGCCCCTCCTCCTGCTGCAGCATTAGAGGAAAAGCGTTCTTCTCTTCCCCAGACGCATCCAACTCCGCCTTCCCCTCCACCTCCTTCTCTCCTCGTCCCTTCTCCTCTTCCCCTGGTTGCTCTTCCACCGTCACCTCTGCTTCTTCCCTCACCTTACAAGTTTGGATCGCATCCAAATCACACACCTCTGCTGCTTCCATCCGCCCCTCCTTATGCTCCTCAGCAAGTGATTCTTCGTGCTTCTCAGCGGCACACTCCTCTACCGCGTCCCCCTGCTCCTTCCGAGGAGCCGCAAAAGCAGAATCTGAAAACCCTCCCACCTGCCTCTCCTTGTGCTCCTCAGCAACTGACTCCTTGAACGCCCCAGCAGCATTCTCCCCAACCTCTTCTGCCTGCTTGTGCATCTCGTGTCCTTCATCCCTCAGGGCGGCTTCAATGGCAGCTTCTGGACGCTCTTCCACCTGGTGTGCTCCACGCACCCCACCAAGAGACGGTTCTCCCAGTTCCACGTTGCTAGGCTGACGGGCGTCACTACCACCCTCATCTACCTTTCCCCCCTCCTGCTCCCCACCTGTCACTATCTGCGTTGGCAACCAATCCGCCGGCTTTCTTCTCTTAGGCTTCTTCCTCCTCCCCTCTCCTTCCTCGCCCCGCACCGCCTCTCTCTTGCCCCTCCTTGCCCCACTCTCGCCACCCCTCCCCTGCTGCTGCTCCCACTTCTTCTCATCTGCACTCAATCCCCGATACCTATTTTCCGTTCCACACACCCAGTCCTCTATATCATCCTCCCCCTCTTCCTCCTCCTCTTCCACCTGTTCCTCCTCCTCTGCACGTTGCAGTGTGTCAGACGTAACCCCAACCTTCTTCTCCTCATCCGTAAACCCCTTCCCAGCTCCCTTCGCGTTTGCTTCCTCCGTTTCTTCCTGCCGAGACAGTGGCACCGGTTGTTCCTTGTCAAGAGCAGTCAGAAGCTTCATCTTCGCCTTACCCTCCCCATGCTCACTGCTCTCGCCAGGCCACTCCTCCTCATCCCCACCATACTCCTCCCTTCCCAAGTCAGTAGCTTTCTCTTTTCTCACCGCTTTATCAAACCCCTCTTCCGCTCTCACCTCAACCACCTCTTTACTTTGATTTTCTGAATCCCTCTGCTCCTCCTGTTTCTCAAGCTCCCTCTGTTGCTCCTGCTTTCGCTGCTGTTCCTGTTTTTCCAGTTCCAAATGCTGCTGTTTCTCCAACTCCTTCTGCCTTTGTTTCTCTAGCTCTCTCTCTTGCTCCATCTCCCTCTGCCTCTGTTCCTCCAACTGCTTTTGCTGCTCCAGCTTCCTCTCCTGCTCCTGTATCTCCAGCTCCAATCGCTGCTGTCTCTCCAACTCCCTCTGCCTTTGTTTCTCTAGCTCCCTCTGCTGCTCCAACTCCCGCAGCCTCTGTTTCTCCAACTGCATTTGCTGCTCCAGCTTCCTCTCTTGCTCCTGTTTCTCCATCTCCAGTTGCTGCTGTCTCTCCAACTCCCTCTGCCTCTGTTTCTCTAGCTCCCTCTGCTGCTCCAGCTTTCTCATCTGTTCCTGTTTCTCCAGCTCCATTTGCCGTTGTTTCTCTAACTCCCTCTGCCTCCGCTTCTCCAGCTCCTTCTGCTGCTCCAGCTTCCTCTCCTGCTCCTGTTTTTCCAACTCCCTTCGCCTCTGTTCCTCCAACACTCGCTGCTGCTCCAGTTTCCCCTGCTGCTCTTGTTTCTCAATCTCCAATTGCCGCTGTTTCTCCAACTCCCTTTGCCTCTGTTCCTCCAACACCCTTTGCTGCTCCAGCTTCCTCTGCTGCTCTTGTTTCTCCAACTCCCTCTGCCGCTGTTTCTCCAACTCCCTCTGCCGCTGTTCCTCCAACACCCTCTGCTGCTCCATCTCCCTCTGCTGCTCCAGCTTCCTTTGCTGCTCCTGTTTCTCCAACTCCAACTGCCTCTGTTTCTCCAACTCCAACTGCATCTGTTTCTCCAACTCCTTCTGCCTCTCTTCCACCAATACCCTCTGCCGCTCCAGCTCCCTCTGCTGCTCCAGCTTCCTCTGCAGCTCCCTTTTCTCCAGTTCCAATTGCCGCTGTGTCTCCAAATCCTTCAGCCTTTGTCTCTCTAGCTCCCTCTGCTGCTCCTGTTTCTCCAGCCACTGTTTCTCTAACTCCCGCTGCCTCTGTTTCTCAAGCTCCCTCTGCTCATCCAACTTCCTCTGCTTCTCCTGTTTCTCACGCTCCAGTTGCCTCTGTTTCTCCAGCTCCCTCTGCTGCTCCAACTTCCTCTGCTGCTTCTGTTTCTCCAACTCCCTCTGCTTCTCCAACTCCCTCTGCTTCTCCAACTCCCTCTCCTGTTCCAGCTTCCTTTGTTGCTCCCGTTCTTCTTGCTCTCGCTCCTGCTGCCCATAATGCTGCCGTGTCTCCTCCATCGCATCCCTTCCACCTTCCCTCCGTTCCACGTGACCCCTTAAACCTACATTCTGTTCCCATGTCTCGCCGGCTCCCGTTATAGAATGTATCGGTTTCTCATCAAATGCTGAAAACTGTAGTTGGCCACTACCATGAGAGTCAAACGAAGGAACCTGGTTCGTTCCTGGATCCATAACCCCCTGCCCGTCCAACCTGAACGTGACCCCTTCCATTGGTTCCAACCCTGAAAACCCTGGAAGGAGAGGCTCGGCCAAACCAAACATCCCAGCATCCAAACCAGCAGCCTCAGCACCCGCTCCAGTCTCTCCATCCATACCGCCTCCTCCTCCCAGAAACATGTTGACCATGAAAACAGCGTCATCCTCGAAGATGTTATTGCCGGGCTGAGACTGATTCAGAGAGTCATCCCCGCTATAGAGTTTAAAGTCAGAACCCCCTTCCATGGGATTAACACCTTCCATTCGTGGATCCTGGAGTCCATTAAAACTCATGCTAGAACCACCGAAGCCTGTCTGGATAATATTCTGTCCTAGCGGAATTGCTGGAGGGCCTGCAAATGCAAAGGAATCCATGGTTGGTAACGAAGCGATTTGAGGCTGGTTAAGTGGTTCCGCTTGGACATGCTGCAAGGGCAAGGCATCTGAGGTGGCTTGATAGCTGCTGCCGGGAGGCTTATCACCCAGAAACGGGGATAAAGTGTAACTTCCCGGAACCAAGCCACTAACGCCTGTCGGTCCAACCCCTTGCATGGTATTCGCTACGAAATTACTGGAACTTGCTCGAAGTCCTAGCGGGGTATTAAGGTTTGACGTTCCTTGGTATGAAAGATTAAAGTTGCTCTGGCCTCCCGGCCAAGAGCTAGGATCGGTGGTTCCGTTAGTGCCTGTGCTGTTCGCAGCATACCTAGTGGAACCAGGAAGTGGCGTCGTAGTGTCAATTCTCCCATCCCGCTGAACTCTAGGCGGTCTTTGATGCGGTTGATTAAAGCCGCGATTCATCGTGCTGTTGCTGTAAAGTAGAATACGAAAGCAACATGAGAAAAGACGATGGTAGAACAAACTACACGATAAGAAAAAGAGAGAATGCTCGCGAAGTAATCTGGCTTCCTGACTGACTCAGATTTAGATTGCTCGCCTGGGTTTCAACAGCTAATAGGCAGACCTTACTTCACGCGGTAGAGGGACTCTAAACGAGCTGCTTAGTAAAGAAAAATAGAATAGGCAAGGTCCTACAGCACTATTGAATTGTGAAACTGAAGAGGGATCTCGAGGGAGCGACGACGCCCCCAGAGTTTGTGAAGCTTACGAGAAAGCTGAAGCAGGTAGACAAGTGTGATTGAGAGTCGCACCTAGATGTTAGGTCAGGGACTCGGTTCGGGCCCTACAGGTCAGATAGAAACGTTGCCTTGGTTGCATAGCGATGCGGCCCTGACTTCATTTTACGTATGGCCGAACCAGACTCCGAGCTAGTTTGAAGTGTCAAATTTGAAAGTGAATGCACAATTGGCACGGAAGCAAGCCGCTAAGCGTAATGCTTATGAAGACTGCTTTGGGCCTCGGAGACACCCAGGTCGTGCTGACAAACTCTCACTTTGCCTCATCCAAAAGCAAACCGAACCAATCACTGGTGACGAGGTGAGGTAGTCAGGCTCGGGCAGAATGCCTCGAGCACTTCGCTTGCTGATTCATCTTTGACCAGAACAAACCAACACCTGCCCAGTCTTTCACCCTCCCAAACATTTTAGATCTACACCGAAATATTGTTTAGTTATGAGTCTGAAATATGTCCGGTCACAAAACCACCAATAACGGGGATCTGCTTGTGACTTCTACTATTTGTTCCCCAAAATAACCTAGATTCTTTTGAGTGCCTTTCTTGTATCGTCCCATGTGTCAGCCTGCATGCATCCAAAGTGTCGGGCTGCTTGCCTGTAGTTATTAACGAGGTAACGAGGCAACAGCTGCTGCGTCAGAAATGATAATTATCAACTGCGAGGAGCGTCGTCATGCTTGCTGACGCGTGGTGTGTTTAATTCCGAGGAGCAGCTGCCTGATGGCTGAAAGAGTGTTCTCGAACGTTGTTCGCAACCCGATTTTCCGCCCGAGCCGCGTTCGTCTTCGCCACCAGCAGCTCCTAGTGCGGTGCGTGCGTACTAATGCTCGCTCTTCCTCTTCCATCGCAATTCCCGTGTGTCTTTTTTCCTGTTTTTCCCTCTAGCTGCTACTGTCCTTCCGCTTCTGCTTTTCCGCCAGTCCTCCCTGATGGCTCGCTCTTCCGGATTGGTCGCTTTGGGTCTTCTTGCTCTCTTTCTTCTGGCCGTTCCGTTTGTAAGTCCGAGCAAAACGTTCTACGACGTATCCGACGCCATCACGACGTCTAGCTATTTGACTGCTCCCTCGATAGTCGACCACCACCGCGCGCTCATTAGTTGATCGTTACACGTCTCGTATGGCTCATGAGGCGTCCCTAATTCTTTTTCCATACTTTTTTGAGACGCACGGAGGGCGAATAGTAATACGTAACTTGTTTTCGTAAGAAATGATTACACCTGATTGACTTCGAGTTTCGTGTTTGTCCACGCATCTGAAGCATTGCGCCTGGTTTCATGTTCGTGTTCTCTCCCGTGCTCGTGGCCAGGCGCGCGCATCATGGCTGCCTGCGGACAGTCTGACGTGTGTGCCGGCAACATCAACGGTGATGGAGCGCAGTGAGGGGCGCAGCCGCTGTGCGTACGACAGCCGCCTTGGCTACCGCGCCATCGGTGTCGGCTACAATCTCGATGACAAGTCGGACGAGCGCGCGAGGTTGCCACCATTGTTGCTGACTTTGACAAGGTAACTCCGGTTCTTTGTCTCAAATGTTGATGCGTTTTACATTAGTTGATGTTTAGATTCCGCCCACACACCACATGTGTCCGCCTTTTTGCAGCTTTTTGTAAACAGTTTCACTTCCTCCTGTGGCATGTCTTGGGGCAGTCAAAAAAATAATTCCCTCCTGTGGTGTGTCTTTATCCCCGGCAGCTGTACCAGGGGGAGGAGTGTCTGAACGACGTGCAGATACATGTTGTGCTGGCGTTTGTTGAATCCAACTTATGAATTGACACAGAAAAATTCCTCCCTGTGATGTCTGTTTGTTTATCCCCCGCAGTTGTACCGCGGGGAGGAGTGTCTGAACGACGTGCAGATCAATGCCCTGCTGGCGTTTGATGCGCGGCGCTACCTTATCCGCGCCAAGGAGCGCATTGAGAAGTTCAACAGCTTCTGCTGCAACGTGCAGTCCATCTTCGCTGATATTGCCTTCACTCACGGTGAGCCTTCTCTCACTCACAGAGTGCGCCCTCTTGATGCTGGCGCTGTCTGTCACCAAGTTTTCCAGCTGATCTCCTTTTGTCTGCTGCATCTCATGCTCATAAGAGTTGCTCTGTCTTCAACCTTCACCCTGTGTTTTCTCCTCTTTTCAGCCAAGACGCGGCTGGGAGCGCAGTTCAGTCCGGCGATAGAGAGAGCGCAGAGCTCGCAGTATAAGGAGGCAGCGGAGGATCTCAGGCGTTCCAAGTGGTGCCGCAAGCACGAGCAGGTGTGCCGGGCGGACACCCGAGCCATGGAGGAGGGCTGTCCCACTGCTGCTGTCAGCGGCAGCCGCAAGGTGAGGCGTATGACTGGCTGGGTTTGACCTTCCGACTCTGAGCACAGCTACTTCTCCGTTGGCCCTGAAGGTAGTTGTCCCAGTACTTGTCTCTACCATCTGCTTCCAACGCTGCTGGTCTGTGTGTGTGTGCTTTTCTTAACATTCTTTTTCCGCAGGTGGGAGAGTCATGGCTTCCTGCAGACAGTCTGACGTGTGTGCCGGCGACCACAACAGTGATGGAGCGCAGTGAGGGGCGCAGCCGCTGTGCGTACGACAGCCGCCTTGGCTACCGCGCTATCGGTGTGGGCTACAACCTCGACGACAAGTCTGATGAGCGCATGCGCGAGATCGCCACCATCCTTGCCGACTACGACAAGGTCAGCATCCCATCCATCAGTTTAGCCTGTCTGCTTGAAACAACGTAGCATGTGTCCTCATGTTTGGAGCAATTTGCATTACCGAATCTGTGATGTGTTTCTGCTTCCATGGATGCAGCTGTACAGTGGGGAGGCGTGTCTGAATGATCTGCAGATCAACACGCTGCTGGCGCTCGATGCCCGACGCTTCCTGCTGCGTGCGGGGGAGAGTGTGAAGGCCCTCGACAACTTCTGCTGCAATGTCCAGGCTGTGTTTGCAGATATTGCCTTCACCCACAGTGAGTTTGAGATTGGTGAATTTTATATTGTCTTTGTGCATGTCTGATAGTTCGCAGCACATATTGGATCCTGGCGTCCTTTTCAACGTTTTTGTCATGCAAATCCCTGTTCGTCTCCACAGGCAAGAGTCGTCTGGGAGCTCAGTTTGACCCCACCATTCAGAAGGCATCTTCATTTCAGTGGAGGGAGGCGGCAGAGGAGCTGAGGCAGTCAAAGTGGTGCCGCAAGAACAAGGATGCCTGCACCGTGGATACCCAGCAGCTGGAGGAGGGGTGTTCCTCTGTGGGTGATAACGCAGTGTCTGCTTTTCTTGATAGGCTTCCGTGGGTTGATGGCAGCTTAGGTTGTATTGTGGGGATTGTTTTTGTACGGTAACCACTTTTGTTCAGTGTTCTGGTAAACCTTTTGTGTGCATACAGCTTTGGAGGAACCTTGGGCTAAGAGTCTGGATACAGATCAGCTGAAAAGAAAGCTGACAAATCGATCAGCATAGGATATATGAAAGTGCAACGTAACGCTTTGGGAGACGTAAGCACCATCTGCCACCCATCTGTTTTCCCGTGACAATTGGTTTGAAAGATCCCAACCCCGGGAAATGTATCCCGCCCAGCGTAGTTTTCCCAGTCTTGAGAATACCGTGATTCGGCTCGGCCCTGGGAGTGTCTTTCCTTGGGACTGGTTCACCTTGGGATTTGTGTTTGGTAATCAAGGCGCACGGCCTAGCGCTTTCTCCAGCTGCCTCTTTCGCTTACTCGTGGCTGAATCGCTGCGGCAACCTGGAAGGGTAGCAATGACTATGGACCTGAGAAAGTAACTCGCCTCGCGAGAAGCTTACAAGCGAACCGTTGCTGATTGTCTTGCTCGAAGTTAATTCCTGCTTAGCCCGCCACCTCAGCGTTATGTCACGTCGTCAACTTCGCATCCCGAGCTATGATGGTACAATGTCCCAGGACATGGTCCCCTTTCAACCCGGTCCAGTCGGAATGGCTTCGCAGCAGAACCCGTCAATTCATCACGCGCGTCCATCACCCTCTCGACCGTGCAACGTCTCCTCGCACCCCCTTCCTTGCCACGACGCGTCTGCGATCGCCGTCCCGCAACGCTATCAATCCGGCGTCGCGCCTTCTCAGCCAAATTCACATGTGGACCAACCACGTTCGTCACTGACACCACTGAAGCTTTCCCCTCAGCCTCAACCTCTCCCTTACCATCATGACACTGGGACCGTCGTTCCTCTGCAACCCAAACAAGAACCCTTTTCACCGCAACGACTACCTCCGCACCCGGATCAGTCACCCTCACCCGCACGGCAAAAGCTCTCCGCTCAACCTCTCCCGTGCCATCATGATTCTTACGGTAATCTTTTGCAAAAGGCGCCTGCGACCATCGCTTATCTGCAACCCAAACAAGAAGCCGCGTCTCCACAACAGCAGCATCCCCATTCCAACCCACCATCACCTTGTCAACCACAGAATCGTCCAAGCCAACCTCCCCTCCGCCTGGAACGACCAACTTTGGATTATCAGCTCAAATTTCAAATAGACGAATCATCTGTAACTGATGGGTTGCCGTTTCGCCCAATTTCGCTACACTCTGTTGTTCCCAGCTACGTGTCCCTCGGGTGTCCCGTGTTGGACCATTTTCTCAGAGGCGGCCTGCGAGCCTGCCAGGTGACGGAGCTCGTGGGAGAGGCGGCGAGTGGCAAAACCCAGCTATGCTTGCAGCTGGCTCTGGCAGTGCAAGCACCTGTGTCAACACCCTCTCAGGCACCCGCCCAACCGTTGCTCGCATCCTCTGGTTCTCCTAACGCATCACGAGGTGCAGCACTGTACATATACACTGATGGTCGCTTCCCCACCAAACGACTCTTCCAGCTCGCCAACAGCAGCCGCTTCCAAAACCTGCTTGAATCAAATTCCCCTGGTGCTGTGAACAGCAACGGCGTGCAGACATGTGATACCATCAGGAGCACCGGTGACTATAAACCTGCGATCAACATCAACCAGGGAAGTGATCGTGGCCATCCATGTGACCACGTGTTCATTAAGGAGATCCCAACCGTCCAGGAGCTGACCCAGTGTTTGGAAGGAGAGCTGCATGTGGAGCTCGTCCGTGCCAGAGCCCATCCCATCCGCCTTCTCATCATTGACTCCATCGCCTCGCTGTTCCGTTCGGAGTTCGACAACTCACGCGACGACATGTGTCAGCGCACCACCATGCTCTTCCGCATCGCATCTGCTCTCAAGCATCTTGCAGATCGGTAGAAAATCGCCGTGGTGGTGACCAACCAGGTCACAGCTTCCGTCGACAACCCACTTCCCAGTGTCAGTCCAGCAGCAGCAGCAGCAGCAGCAGAAGAAGAAGATGGTGAATCAAGATCAGAGGCATCGCCAGCATCAGCAGCTGTGGCGTATTCTGGCCCACACCCTGACATCCTTTCTGACTCTGAAAATTCACAAATTCTCTGGTCATCAGGCCAGCGTGTCGTACCAGCCCTGGGCCTCGCCTGGTCCCACTGCATCAACACACGCCTCCTCCTCTCCAGGCGAACTCCCGCCACCTTCCTGTCCTACTCCTCGTTCCAGACACCCAGGCTCGGACAGCAGGCTTGGGAGAGTTTTAAATATGTAGTGCTGGCAGGCACCAATGCTGGGGGAAGGAAAGTGGAGCGAAAGCTTGTGTTGGTGTTTTCACCATACCTGCCTACAGGCTGGGTGGATTTCACTCTCGGATTGAATGGAATTGTTGGGGCAGCCGCCATGGGAGGGCAGAATGGGGTGGGTGGCGGCTTGACCTTGGTACCTGCAACAAGCTATTGTAGTGATGTGGTGATGAAGCCAGGTAATTTGGACAGGGGGAGAGTCGATGAGCACGGATGGCAGGATGCAGGAAAGGATACCATGATGGTCGAAGTGGTGGAGAATTCATGTCGAGTAATAGTTCCTGTTCGGATTTGAATGTTGTCTTATGATTTGTTCAGCTTTGCAATTATATGATGTAAAATGTACTGAAATTTGAAGGATGAGAGCATGCATGAGATAGTCTGCTAAAACTCATTCAGTTCATAGTCTTGACTACGGTATATGTAAGGAATTTTCTCGACATTCCTTACCGCGACCATCAACATCGCGTACAGCAACAGCCGTTGTTCGCCCGTTACTGCTAACCAGGCCCCACGATATCAGGGCAAAACATCCTGATTACCCTGAATTCAGGATGCATATTTGAATTTGCCCTGTAATTTCAGAATAGTGCCACTTTTAACCCTGAGCTCTCAGGATGTTATTATATGAAATGACCTGTAAAATCAGGATGGCTGTGGTGTTCTTCCCTGTAGCGTCAGGATGAATGTCGAGGCTTGCCCTGATGCGTTTTTTTTTTTTTTTTTGGGGGGGGGGGGGGGGGGGGGGGGGGTGTTGGAAACAACTGATTTAAGCGCCTCTGTCGTGTCGAAACACCAAGACAGAAGCGAAGCAGATCGTATCGAAACATCGGTGAGTCAACCCTCGGAGGTTGAACAACTGTTGGAGGTTACGCGAAAGTCAAAGGTCAGCGACCTTTGACCTGACAAATGCAGCGCGACAGCAAGGACAAACAACCGTCTCGATACTGAGCAGTTGCCCGAGTCGACACTGTATCGAACCGCAACAGCAACAGTAAAACAGTTATCAACTGTATCTCTTCATATTCCTTTGTATTCTTATAAAAGCTTGTATCTCTTTTGTTTAATCAACTTACTTTGCCCTCACATACAAGCGCAAGGTGGTTCACAATCCTTAATTAAACGCTTCCGCTACTACATCATCCTACTCTTGAATTCTATCCTGCAAAGATCCTAAGGGCCTTTTCAGCCCAACAGGGGGGAGGGGGGGTTTACCGTTTCCCGGGAATTTGTTCCCCGGAAAATTTCCCCCCGCGGATTGCTTTCCCTGTGCGGATAGCTTTCCGCCTTCACGACCCCCTTGCACTTCCGACCCTGCACAACGCACGAACCAAACGCATCAGATGGGGGAAACAGGGAACACTCCCATCTCGTCGTTCGTGTGCCATGCTGCTCTGCTCTGCTCAGCATAGTCTGGTCTGGTCTGTGCTGAAATCTGAACCCTGAACACAGGTTTTTTTGCCCTGACAGGTCAGGATTAATGTCTGTAGAAGCCCGGAACATACAGGAAGGCTTTGAAAATTTGCCCTGACAAATCACGGCATTTTTTAAGATTTTAGAAAAGTGCCCTGAGGCCTTAGGGTGCCCCAATTCCTAGCACGGGCCCTGCTGCTAACGGGGCTTCGCCAATTTCGCGCGCACTGATTTACCAAACCATTCACCACTGGCCTGGCCGAGTCGGCCTACGCTTCGGGACTAGCCCGAACCTTAATGCCAACTTAGCACTAGCTAGCTCGCACGCACCGCATAACCGTTGCATGTTTTCTCACATAAGTATGTGCTCATGCCTTCGCTCATACTTTGTACTTTTGACCCACATAGTGCAATCCTCGCTACCTCGTTCCATTGCACCCCTAACACTTGGTTATCAGAGCCACTTTCCTTTCGGACCGCGCATCTCCGCACCCCAAGAAATCAACTTTTGATTTTTGCTCGAAGGGACTCACGCCCCTTAGCCCCTAGGAGCCGCTGTCCTCGCGTTCTCTCGTAAACGCGTGCAGCCACGACTGCGCCTAGAACTAAGCTGAGCTGATGCCCTTCGACATGGCCGAACACATCGACGTCACCATGCTCACGCAGGACCATCTGAACGAACTGCTGCAGCAACTTCGCGAAAGCTCTGAATAAATCGCGGCGCTGACGGCAGAACGCACGTCCCTGCAGAATGACATCGCACGAGCACAGCAAGCACATTCGTAAGCACCTGGCACTCCGGGACAACCTGCACCACAGACATCGCAGCACGGAAGTGTGGGGCAACCCGCGAGCGTGGCCAGTGATGGCGTCGTCCGCAACGACGGAGACGATGACCACGGCACGACACACCATGAAGTGACGAATGCGGCCAGAAGTCAACCCCGCGTCACGATTTATGTGCCGGCCGGCGAATCAACACTGCAGTCGCCGATGCCGCTAAAGCCGCAGCGTCCGCCATGCTTCGACCCGAGTCAACGGGGTGGTCCTACCGTTCAGGCGTGGTTATTCACCATGAACGTCTTCTTCGACGCAAACTACGTCTCGGAGGATACAGCGAATATTCGTTACGCCGTGTCGTTGTTGCAGGGACCCGCCATGGATTGGTGGCACGTCATCGTCATGAAGCCGATGGACTACGCGACTCTACCGACACGGGAAGGACAAACTGGACCTTGAGCGCCGACGTATTTCGTGGAGGCACCCCAATATCGCACGTGGGATGCGTGGTGCGCATGTCTGCGCGCTCGTTCCGAGCTGATTGCGGCTTCGATCGAGGCGCGTCAGAGGCTCCGCACTTGGCGCCAGCTCGGTTCCGTCCAGGGCTACACCAGCGGGTTTCTGGCGCAGTGTGAGCAGGAGGGTTATATGCACGAAGGCGAACGCATCGACCGCTACATCGGCGGCCTGAAACACGAAATCGCCCAGGAAATCCAGCTCCGCGGCGTCACCGACTTTCAGGAGATTCTCGCTATGGCGGAGAAACTCCATTTCTTCCGTCGACCGAGACCGGGGTCCTACGGAAGCAACAGCAACTGGGGACATCGATCTCGTGGGACGAACGAGCACGCCACGATACGTGCCGTCGCCGCGAATGCCGCTGCCGCACCGTTTAAAGGGCGGTGCTTTGTGTGCAATCGGCCGGGACACCGCAAAAGCGAATGCCCGGAAAATGCTAAGGGAAAGGGGGAAGCTGAGCAGCAGAAACAGACCAAGCAGCAGGGAAACGCTGGGAGTCAGTAGCAGACGGGCCCTCTACTTACAGGTCACACCGCTCGCCCGACCCAACCGACCCTCATCGAGTGATTGTGCCGGTTCACGCAATCGACCACACCCAGCCGAATAAGGAGGGTACCGCGGTAGATAGCCCCATACTGCTTAGTGGGAAAATCGGGACAGATTTAGTTTAAGTATTCGTAGACGAAGGAGCCAACCACAGCCTCATCAACACTGCCATAGCACGGAAAATTAAATTGCCACTGGACAGGTGCTTACCTAAGATTGACGCAAGACTGGTTGACGGCACGCCACTGGCGATACGGGAACGTGTAGACCGAGTTCGGATTCGATGCAGGGGTAACTTCACGTTTAGCCAAGAAATGCTCGCAACAACCCTCGACGGAACCGACATTTTACTCGGCCGTGATTGGCTGCGAATCGACTGGACGACGGGTGACTGCACCGTGCGAGTGATCGGTAACAACATCGCCTTACCTCACCGGGGCTCGCCCGAGTCTTCGTTGGTGCGTGTCAACGCAATCACGATGAAATGCACCATAGCGGCAGGAGCTGACGTGTACGCGGTCTACATTCAAGAAGCCGAGGCAGCAGACAAAGGGGGGGATTTACAGAAATTGCTCGCTGACGTACCGGATGGCTTGGCAGTGCTACTGAAGCAGTACAGTGAGATTTTTCTGGACGATCAGCTGACAGGATTGCCACCTCAGCGGCCGCACGACCACAAGATAGAATTAGAACCGGGGGCACAACCGACAGCACAGCGATAGTTCCGACTGACCCAACTTGAACTGGACGAACTACGGAAGCAGCGGATTACCTTCTCGAAACGGAGTTTATTCGCCCGAGTTCGTCACTGTTCGCAGCACCGATACTGTTCATACCGAAGAAAGACGGGGGATTTTGCATGTGCATCGATTATCGCGCACTGAACTGGGTAACCATCAAGTCCCGTTACCCCATCCCGCGAGCCGACGAACTGATCGACCAACTGCGCACAGCCCGGGTTTTCTCGAAAATTGACCTTTGAGGAGACTGCCACCAAATCCGCGTCAACCCACCCGTCTGCTCGAAAATCGCCTTCCGAACACGCTACGGATCATTCGAATACACGGTAATGCCTTTCGGACTAACCAACGCCCCCGCCACATTTCAAAGACCATGAACGAAGCCTTCCGCCCCCTCTATGATAAATGCATCATCGTGTACTTAAACGACATACTGATCTACAGCACAGACCGAGCACAGAACCTACAGGACATAGAAGCTGTTTTCAAAATACTGAGTGAGAACCGCCTACTGAGGAAAGCCTCTAAGTGTGAGTTTTTACAGGACAAACTAGAGTTTTTAGGGCACGTTATTTCAGCTGACGGAGTGGAAATAGACCCGAAAAAAACTGCGACGATTCACGCATGGCACCCGCCGACAAACTTGACCGAGTTGCAGAGTTTTCTGGGGTTCGTCAACTACGAGCGACGATTCGTCCCCGACATGGCGAAGTTGACTGCCCCATTGACCGACTTGCTGAGGAAGGGGGTTGAGTACACGTGGGGGGAGAAAGATCAAGCTGCCTTTCTCGGCCCTCAAACAACATTTGTGTTCACCGCTTGTGCTTTGCATCGCAGATCCTCACCGTCCATTCGAGCTCGTCACCGGCGCAAGTGACATCACAGTGGGAGCAGTACTGTTGCAGGACTTTGGGAATGGCCTTCAGCCAGTCGCATACGAGTCCCGCAAACTTCACCCGCCCGAACGCAACTACCCGATACACGACTGCGAGATGCTGGTGATCGTGCACGCATTCAAGGTGTGGCGGTGCTACCTAACAGGAGCCGACGTGACAGTACGGACATACCATCGTGCACTACATTACCTTCGCGCACAACCGAACCTCAATCCGCGACAGATTCGCTGGTTGGACTATCTGGAGTCCAACTTCCACTACACTGTCACGTACAAAAAAGGGGCATCGAATATTGCCGACGCACTCACCCGCCCTACCGCCCAACTTCACGCCGCCCTACTCACCCAAACCAACCCACTGTTAACAGGCCTATTCACCCATGGATACCGCACCGACCCATTTTTCACGACCGGAAATTCACAGCAACTGGCAGAAGCAAAGGGAGTCTATTACACAAAAGCAGGCACCAACTGCATTTGGGTACCTGCATAATCACTACTGAGGGAAGTGCTACTACAGGAGGCACACGACGGAGTGACCTCGGGTCACTTCGGGGTAGAAAAAAAGCGACAGCAACTGCAGTATTGCTACTGGCCGGAGCTGTTGACCTACGTGTCAGGTGATGAAGATGTCAGAATATTGTGAAAATGAAACGAGGAATGATTGAACTGAGCAGCATGAGAAGTACAAGTACCAAACCCGAAAGTGTTGTACCCCATATAAGCTACCCCACTACAGCCTACACAGACTATAGTGTATGAGTTTGACACACCCCCATAGGCAAAGTGGGGGAGAGCAAGGGGTCACAAGACCAGTCAAGCAAAGCAAGGCAAAGCAAGCTCAGGGTGGATCACAACGTCACCACACATTCTGAGCACAAGTTCAAGGCCACAAGGCCAGTTCACATGCAAGATTACATATATATAAGCCTAAACAAGCAAGAGCAGGTATATATATATGTAACAGTACAAACAAGGTCAAGAAGTGAGCAAGTGAGGCAAGGTAGGCACAAGGCCCAGCTGAGTACAGAAGCGCTGATGATCACAAGGCGCGAGTGCCTTGGTGAAGATATCAGCAGTGTTGGCCTGAGAGGCCACGTACGCAAGTCGCAGCTGACCACGCTGCTGTAGCTCACGAGCTAAGAAGTAGCGAAGAGCAATGTGCTTCGTTCTGTGCTCCAGTCTCTGCTCCCGACACAAGGCCAGCATGGCCTTGTTGTCTACGTACAGCACTGGAGGAGAACGAGGCGGCTCTCCGAGGTCAGTCAGCAGGTAGGTGAGCCAGCGAAGCTCCTGTGCAGCCATGGCCCCTGCGTAGATCTCAGCCTCACAACTGGAGCCGAGAACAGAAGACGAGCGGGTAGCCCGCCACGAAACAGAGCCGGAACCAAGGCTGAAGGTGTAACCCTGTGACGACCGCTGCGTAGCCTGGTCGTCAGCCCAAGAAGCGTCTGCGTGCCCAGTGAGGACCACTGGACTCTGCCCTCCAAGCACAAGCCCCATGCCCGACGTACTACACAAGTAGCGCAACACCCTCTTCGTTGCAGCCATGTGCTCCGGTCTGTGTCTCCCAGGAGCAACATAGCGTGCGAGAATGCTAAGAGGGTATGCAAGGTCAGGTCGTGTGCAGGTCATCAGGTACATGAGGCAGCCAACAAGCTCTGGGTACGGGCCACTCGACTCTACGGACTCATCCGAAGGCAGAGCTGAGAGCGAGTGGCGAGTAGGCAGAGGAGTGGCCTGAGGCGAGGAGTACGTGAAGCCGAAGCGCTGAAGGACCTGCTGCACCATGTGTGACTGAGTCAGGGTAATGGTGCGCTGTGCTCTGTCCCGGGTGATCTGCAAGCCAAGGTAGCTGCGCAGTTCACCCAGGTCTGTGCACGTGTGTCTCTTCTGCAGCTCGGACTTCACGTGGGCGAGTCCAGCAGTGTCAGCTGTGGCAAAGACCAAGTCGTCGACGTACACGAGGATGTAGAACGGCGGCAAAGAAGTGTCGGTGCGCAGAAACAACGACGGGTCGGCAGTAGAGGGAGCAAACCCAAGAGCCGCAAGTGTAGTCCTCAGTGTGTCGTGCCACTCACGCGGTGCCTGGCGGAGACCGTAGACTGGCCGCCGGAGGCTCCACTGGGTGCCAGGAGGAAAAGTCCCAGTGAAGCCAAGTGGGCGGCGCAGCCAGATCTCCTCGTGCAGGCTGCCCTGCAAGAAAGCAGTGCTGAAGTCAAGAGAGTGCAGCTCGTAGTCACGGTGAGCAGCTATGTGCAGCAGTACCCGAAGAGTGGTCATCTTCGGGGTGGGAGAGAAGGTCTGAAAGTAGTCAACTCCCTGCCGCTGACTGAAGCCACGAGCCACGTAACGCGCCTTGAAGACAGGCGGAGAACCCGGCGGCCGCTTCACCCTGAAAATCCACATGCCACTGACGATGTTCGCCCCAGGCGGGGGAACCTCGTCAACGTAGGTGCCTGTGGACTTCCAGGAAGCCATCTCTGCGTCCATAGCTGCCTGCCACTGAGAGGAGTAGGGACCCTCTATCGCCTCCGCGTAAGAGCGCGGAGTCGGGATGTCAAGTGCATCCGGGTCTCCCTCAGGGGTAAGCAGTACGGACACGAGATGAGGTGAAGCAGCAGCCAAACACTGGAACTCCTCCTGCCTGTCCTCAAGGACGTCCGTGCCAAGGGCACACTCACCCCCGACGGACGGAGGACAGACAGACTCAGACTCAGCAACAAGACTAGCAGCGTAGTCTAGACGACAGTGAGAAGCAAAGTCGACGAGCTCAGCAACTAGGGCAGACGGAGCAGTGGACTCAAAGGAAGGGTCAGTGACAACAGTAGCAAGGAGACGCGTGACAGTCGGACTGGCAGCACGAAGAGAGTCCGACTCCGGGTCGGCAAGAGCAGGAAGAGAGGACTCAGGAGGAGAAGGCAAAGGGGCACGCAGAGGAGCAGTGGACGGACGCAGAGACATCCGGTGCGTGCCAGGGACAGGAGGAGGACGCTGACGCGAACCACGACCACTAGCGCGAGCAGCACGGACAGGCGACACAGGGCGAGACGCAGGCTCACGACGCTCAGCAAGACCTCCAGTAAGACCAGTGTAGGGAGAAGGAGCAGGCAGTGGGGAGGCCGGCTGTAACTGTAACTGCGACGGGACAGGCTGTGGACACTCTAAGGGAGGAGGAGGACCAGTAGAAGGCGGGAGACCAAGAACCTGCTCAAGGAGCGGAACGAAGTACGGCCGAGGCCGCGCAGCGACTCCAGACACAGCAGGGACAGCACCAGTACCCCCAGTGGCAGCACCAGAGCCAACAGCACCGCCAGCTCCAGCACCCCCAGCAGCTCCACTAGCTCCAGGACCTCCAGCAGCACCAGTAGCACCCCCTGCAGGACCGCCTCCAGTACCGCCAGCAGTACCCTCAGCGCCAACACCCTCAGCAGCTCCAACTCCAGTCGGACCACGAGAAGACGCAGTGGCCCCAGCTCCAGTAGTACCCGCAGGCCCAGCAGCTCCAGTACTCCCAGTACGAGCACCTCCGGGACCCGTGGTACCAGCACCCTCAGCAGCCGAAGAACCTCCAGCTCCACCAGCACGCCTCCAGCGCCGGGCAAACCACTCATGCACCTCCTGTGGAGAGAGTGGCTCCCGTCGAGACGGAGCACCCGGAGAACCTCCAGGCCCAGCACCGCCAGACGCCACACAAGTAGGCCCAGCTCCCGCAGGCTCCGCAACTCCAGGCTGAGCACCCCCAGGCTCAGCACCCCCAGTCGTAGCACCCCCAGGCTCAGCACCCCCAGACTCAGCACCCCCAGGCGCAGCACCCCCAGGCGTAGTACCCCCAGGAACAGCACCCCCAGGCTCAGCACCCCCAGGCGTAGCACCCACACGCTCAGCACCCCCAGAGTCAGCACCCCCAGGATCAGCACCCCCAGCAGCACCAGAGTCACCAGCTACCTCAGCAGGCTCGACTGCGTCTACCTGGGACACACCTGAAGGGGCAGGACCCTAAGGGGGAAGGGGGTCTACCGGGGGGGGACCTGGCACGAGGAAGAGCGGTGGCGGGGGGAGGGACGGAGTGCGGTAGGGGAAGAGGCGGTAGTAGGGCACCGACTCGTCAAACGTGACGTCCTGGGAGGACAGAACACGGCGAGAGGTGGGGTGGTAGAACTGCCACCCTGGCGCGTCAGGGGGGAAGCCAAGGAAGACGCAGGGAGCAGCACGAGGGGACAGCTTGTCCGCAGACAAGTCGCGGACAAACGCCCGAGATCCCCAGACACGGAACGCAGACGCATCGCCAACCTTCCCCGTCCACAGCAAAGCTGGGGAGGCCTCCGGCATGGAGACCCTGGGCTGAAGGTTGATCTGATGCGCCGCGTACCGAACCGCAAACGGCCACAGAAAATGGGGGGCAGCCGCATGCATCATGGACGTACAGGCGACGTCCATGACCATGCCAATGCGGCGCTCAGCAATCCCATTTTGTTGTGGAGAGTCCGGAAGCGTGAAGGTCTGGCGGATGCCTCGTGCACGACAGTAGGCTCGCAGAAGGCCAGAGGAGAACTCCCCGCCTCTGTCAGAGTGCAGACGCAGAACAGGAAAGTCCGAGCCGAAACTCTTCCTGAGCTAGAGACGAGCTGCGCGGATCCAGTCGATCAACACCTCAGTGACATCACCCTTGCTGCGCAAGGGGAAGACTGTGGTGTAACGCGAGTAGTCGTCAACCACCAGCAGGAAGTAGCGCTCGTGACCCTGTCCACGGACGCGGGCTGGGCCCCACACGTCCATGTGAAGCGTCTGCAGCGGGGCCTCTGTCGAAGGAAACTGGGAGGAGTGAGGGGCAGCACGCTGCCGCCCCTCGACACAGGGGACGCAGGTAGGGGCAGGCCCCGGAGGAAGGGGAGGGAGGGACCGGGGAAGACCAGAGACAAGGACACGAGAGGCCATGCCTCGGAGACGAGGCAGGGAGGGGTGACCAAGGCGGTGGTGCCAGAGGAGAGTCTCGTGAGACAGGAGGCGACACGAGCAGGGGGCAGACTCAGGACCAGACCTGGACGCTGCAGCAAACACCTGACCCGACGCAGCTGCCTGACCAGACGCAGTGACTGGAGGAGACTCAGTGGTCAGTGTGTACAGGCTCGACCCCGGCCGACGTGTAAACGTGGCCAAGTGTCGGCCCGTCCGAGCGTCCGTGCAGTGGGTCACTCGCTGGCTCGCAGGAGTGAACTGGTGAACCCCCGCATCCTGTAGGTCAGCACCACTCACCAAGTTCGTAGAGAACGAGGGGAGGTAAAGACCAGACAGGGTGCCAGAGGGGGCCGCCGGACACGGGAGGGCAGTGGAGAAGTGTGCAAGGACAGGACCCCCAGAGGGGTCTGCCAGAGAGACTGCAAAAGGCCGACTGAGCGGCGTGAGTGTGGTGCGGTCTCGAAAGAAGGAGCGGGAAGCCCCTGAGTCAAGGGTAAAGGTGTGGGAGGCCGTAGCCGACGCAGTACCTGAGAGAGCAGACTCACCAGCACCTGAGGAAGCAGACTCACTGGCACCTAGAGCAGCAGCCTCACCAGTACCTAGAGCAGCAGCCTCACCAGTACCTAGAGCAGCAGTACCAATGCCCGGGTCGGGCGGAAAACACCGGTAACAGTCACCCTCATCACTAATAGTCACAGCATACATGGCAGCAAGAATAGCATCATAATCAAGATCAAAGATAGGAACCCCCGCCCTAGACAGCTCGCCCCAGCGAGGGATCTCAGTGGCCTCAGGGAACTGGTGACGCCAAGCGTCCGTCAGGCGGCCAAAGCAGCGCTGGGTGGAGTGGGAACCCCCGCACGGCTCACCCGCGCGGTCGCCGGTGCGCAGGATGTAGGTACACGGACCAGCACCCCCACCTCGCTGACGTGCAGCGTACCACTCACGAAGCTGCTGAGGGGGAGGGATCTCACGGGTGCGCTGCTGCTGCTGCTGCTGCTGGCGCGGACCACCACCGGAGCCGACCCTCTGCGCAGCGCCACCCCGACCAGCTCCACCTCCTCCGCCGCTACCTCCTCCACCGCCGCCACCTCCGCCACCTCCGCTCCCACCGCCACCGCCGCCGCCGCCTCCACTGCCGCCACTGACGCCCCCACCCCCACCACCACCCCCACCGCCACCCCCACCCCCTCCACCGCCTCCACCGCCCCCGCTAGCTCCTCCAGCTCCCTTGCCCCCCTTGCCCTTGCCAGTGCGGCGTCTCCCGCTAGGGGCAGACGCCGCACCGACCGACTCAAGACCAACGAGGTCGGCCGCAGCAGCAGAGGCAACAGAGGGCACGAGGGGAGAGGGTGAGCACCCCTCAAAGACAGGGGCACGAGGGTCACCACGAGAGGCTCCTACAGCGACTATGCTCTTCTCTGCCGCTAGGAGGCGCTCCTCGAGGAGATCAACGGTGAGGGTGGTGGGGCAAACAGAGAGAAAGTGGTCCCTGACCGGGCGAAGGGTGTCAGGGAGCCGGGTGACTATGTAGTAGAGGGTGATGTACATAGGGGGGGGGTTCTTGGCGCAGAACTCAGCGGGAAGGGCAGCGCGGTAGCGAATGTCACTAGTGCGAAGGTGCGTAATGAGGTCAGCGACTGTGGGAAAAGCTGCGAGGTCAGGGAAGAGGTACGGCAGGATGAGGCGGCTAAGTGCAGCAGTGGCAGGGGAAGAGTAGCGTGCAACTACAGCGTCGTACAACGTCCTAGCACTCTTGTACTGGCTAAAGTGTGCACGCTCAGAGGTAGGCAAGTGGCGACGCACAGCAAGACGTGCAGCAGCATCGCGTGTGGCCCACTGTGAGCGAACAGTGGCGTCAGCATCAGCAGCAGGGGCAGGAGAGGCACCAGAAGTGAGGTCAAAGAGGGAGAGACCATCTGCCCTATCGCACTGTAGGAAAAGCTGCAGGTCATCTACCCAGACGTCAAAGTCAATGGCCCGACCCTCAGCGTCAAAAGCGAGGACACTGGGGGTAGCCATGACAGCAGTAGACTAGCAGCGCGAGCAGTAGGCTAAGGGCAGTGCAGTGGTAGAGGTGCTGCTCTTACCGGGCAGGCGAGAAGGACCGAGGCTCGCCGGCAGGAACAGGGCCGCGACGGCAGTGACCGGGTGTAGCGGACAGGGCGGCTCGGACGGCTCGGCGGCTCGGCGGCACGGCAGCAACAGCAGCTCGGCGGCTCGGCGACTCGGCGGCTCGGCGGCTCGGGCGGCTCGGGCGGCTCGGCGGGAGCGGCGGCTCGGTTGCTGCAGGGACAGTGGCAGCTGCTGCTGCAGGGACGACGGCGGCGACTGCTGCTGCAGAGACTGCGGCGGCCGCTGCTGAAGGGACGTTGAACTGAGCAGCATGAGAAGTACAAGTACCAAACCCTAAAGTGTTGTACCCCATATAAGCTACCCTACTACAGCCTACACAGACTATAGTGTATGAGTTTGACAAATATGTTGTATTTTTCTAGCCTGCAGTGGGGTACTCAATAGTGAGTACAGCCCAATCTAGGGTTTCCTATATGTACTCAACTGCTTGCTAGTGAAATGAAATTTTTTGAAAGTGTGAAACACTTTCTAAAAATGTATATTTTGAAAGCGCAGCTGACTGTAGTGAAGCAAGGCAACTGCAAATGCATATTCCCGAGTACATAACGAGGGTTGGAGGCCATTTGGCCTCCACCCACGTCTTCATTTCGGAACTTTACAGTTCCGCTTCATTCTCGTCCAACTACTTCCGTTCTCACTGGTTCCTATTTCTCACTCTCTTATAGCACGGAGTCAACGCTAAGACAAGTGCCGCAGCAGCAACGTTATTTATTTAGTAGCTGCTACTCGCGTTAACTGCGGAGGGTACAGCATCGCGCCCGCGATGCACTTGGCGTGCGCGCAACCGAGAAAGAGCTGCGCGCATGAAGCAACGGCCACTGGCGCATCAGTGACGAAATGGCCACGTGCGCCAGTGGCGTGAGCTCGACACTTGCGCCAGTGGTGCGCGTGTCTGGCGAAATCGCCACGTACGCCAGTGGCGCGCGTGTCTGGCAAAATCGCCATGTGCGCCACTGGCGCGAGTGTGTGGCGAAATCGCCACTTGCGCGCGTGTGTGGCGAAGTCGCCACTTGCGCCAGTGGCGCGCGTCTGTGGCGAAATCGCCACGGACGAAATGGCCAGTGGCGCGGCAGTCAAGAAACTGCTACTGTCGCGCCTAAGGCTTTTGACTGGGCAGTACACCAGTGCAGCACCCCATGCCACCTCACCAATTGTTTAGCTGCATATAGAAATTGTTTCAAGTTCTTTTCATTTTCTTTTTCTCCTTTCCAGTTCTAATTTCTTCTCTTATTGCCTATCAATATCGATACTCCCTCATGACAGAAAAACGGGCACAAGATGGAAAGCCGCTTAAAGTCGGACTCTACTACTCGCGCGGAAAAATTGCAACGACGACGGGATCAACTGCACGCACATCGAAACGAGGGGACCGAGAGCCGCCCCCAGGGGGGAAAGGGGACCGAGGGTCCCCACGTTGGCCTGAGAGCCGCCCCCAGGGGGGTAAGGGGACCGAGGGTCCCCACGTTGGCCTGAGAGCCGCCCCCAGGGGGGGAAGGGGACCGAGGGTCCCCACGTTGGCCTGAGAGCCGCCCCCAGGGGGGGAAGGGGACCGAGGGTCCCCACGTTGGCCTGAGAGCCGCCCTCAGGGGGGGAAGGGGACCGAGGGTCCCCACGTTGGCCTGAGAGCCGCACCCAGGGGGAGAAGGGGACAGATGGTCCCCAATTTGGCCTGAGAGTCGCCCCCAGGGGGGGAAGGGGACCGAGGGTCCCCCCCAAGATGGCCTGAGAGCCGTTTCCCAGGGGGCAAAGGGGACTAAGACCCGTGTGTATGTACTTACGAAGGTACGCTGGCCAAAGAGCCACCTTCTTAGAGAAGGGGAATGTGGGGACTGTAGCTGAGATGTGGAAAACCCGAACTATGTAACGTGTTTGTTGATATGTAGGTATCATTGGCTATTTTGTTTACGACCTGAATATAGCGAAAAAAGTCTGACTTAAAAGCCGCTTAAAGTCGTACATTGATTCGACTGACTGTGGTAAGATTGGTTGAGTGAAACTACCTGTTGGTAGCAAGGATGGGTACGGCATTGGATTTGGTGTTACCGATCACTCCACCACACTGGACATTCCCAAAGGAGGGAGGAGGGGAGGGAGTGTGCTTCAACCATTCACTCCTATCTTGTTGTGTCACACCGGACAAGATACCAAATGGAAAAGTAAAACATTTACCAAAATTCAATGTACCTTGCATTCCATTACCGGTGATGGTTCGCGCTTCAACAACATTCGTTATTGAATGGAGCTATGGGACTGCCGTAACATGGTGTGGCAGGGCAGCCAATGCAAATTTTGCTATTTTTTCTTGACTGACCGTCATGTTACGGTATCAGTTGGAGATGAGCAACTGACGGGCCAAGAGATCAGCAGCTGATGGGCCAAGAGATGAGCAACCGAGGGGCCAAGAGACGAGCAACCGACGGGCCAAGAGACGAGCAACCGACGGGCCAAGCGATAATCAACCGATGGGCCAAGAGATGAGCAACCGACGGGCCAAGCGATGAGCAATCGATGGGCCAAGAGATGAGCAATCGACGGGCCAAGCGATGAGCAACCGACGGGCCAAGCGATGAGCAACCGATGGGCCAAGCGAGGTGCAACCAACGGGCCAAGCGATGAGCAACTGACGGGCCAAGCGAGGAGCAACCAACGGGCCAAGCAATGAGCAACCGACGAGCCAAGAGATGAGCAGCCGACGGGCCAAATGATGAGCAACCGAAGAGCCAAGCGATGGGCAACTGAAGGGCCATGAAATGAGCAACCGATGGGCCAAGTGACGAGCAACCGACGAGCCAAGAGCTGAGCAACCGACGGGCCAAGAGAAGAGCAAGCGACGAGCAAATAGATGAGCAACCGACGGGCCCAGCGATCAGCAACCGAAGGGCTATGAGAGAAGCAACCGATGGGCCAAGCGATGAGCAACTGATGGGCCAAGTGAGGAGCAACGAACGAGCCAAGTGATGAGCAACCGACAGGCCAAGGGACGAGTACCCGACGGGCCAAGAGACGAATAACCGACGGGCCGAGCGATGAGCAACCGACGGGCCAAGAGATGAGCAGCCGATGTGCCAAGAGATGAGCAATTGATGCGCCAGTAACCCACGATTGGAGGCACTTCATCAAGCCCTCTTACAATGCGTATTGTTATGCAGTAATATTTTTACGAACCCATACTTCTTTGGATCTACAAATCTTGCAAACGAGACATGCCGCACTGCTCTGGTAGGCATAATCATTCAACATCGGCCACTCCACTACGAATAGACCTGATTCTGGGCTCTTTCGCTCCTATGTCTTGGGAGTGCAATCGCAACTATGAAAGGTCACTCGTTACGACAACGTCCGTTCTACCTCCCCTTATTCAAGTATTCATCTGTGACTTATGCGCCTTTATTCATACAAGGTCATTATGCACCCTGGACAGATTGCAATGTGTCGTATTGCAAATATCTACTTCGATGTTGTTTAACTTTGTATGTCAAGCCCACCACTACCGCATCAGTTATTGACGTAGCCAAATGGCACCAATCCTCAAATTTTGGTCCGTCACCTCCATTTTCACGACTGCGACAGCTACTGACCCTACACCTCATTATTCTCCACAGAACACGGACATAGCGGCATCAGTCTTTACGCAACGGTGGAAACTTAATGACTTACACATGGGCCGTCACCACCTTCTCCACCTCACGCGCCAGCACAACAATCACTTCAAACCACAGCCCTCCAATCCACCGACAACCCTCGGCACAGTCATTTACCTCAAGGAAGGAGCAACTCGCATGACCTCGTCGACATGGAGTGCAACGACCGTCATTGACAATCAACCTCACTGGACATCGCTATCAACCAGCCTCCGCCATTCACACTTCGTCTACGGACGCACATGTCTCAGAAGACCCAATTGAAATGAAGCACGTTGCCTTGCAAGAAACAGAAAGCAAGCTTTCTCAATATGATTTTTTTTGAAAGTGTGAAACACTTTCTAAAAATGTATATTTTGAAAGCGCAGCTGACTGTAGTGAAGCAAGGCAACTGCAAATGCATATTCCCGGGTACATAACGAGGGTTGGAGGCCATTTGGCCTCCACCCACGTCTTCATTTCGGAACTTTACAGTTCCGCTTCCCCCCCCACCCGCCCCTAGTTGATCTCTATGTAATGTTTTAGTTGGACGAGAATGATGTAATTCCCCAATTGAAATGAAGCACGTTGCCTTGCAAGAAACAGAAAGCAAGCTTTCTCAATACCCCTCTTTCTCATTCCTACTTTCCTTTGGTTTCTAACATGGAATCAGAGCAGGTCGACCCTCACGGGTCGATCCTGTGCATGGGCCCACCAAGACTTCCGCTGTCATCACTGCCTATCGCGCGCCTCGGGCGCGCGCTGACTTCCTGCTTGCCGCGCGCCCGTGGCGCGCGGCAATTCTTCTTCCCGCCGCGCGCTCGATGCGCGCGGCGGTTTTCTGCCTGCCTGCCCGTCGTGCGCCCCGTTGGCGCGCGACGGTGCCCTGCCCGTCGTGCGCCCCGTGGCGCGCGGCGGGTTTCGTCGCCTGTCGCGGCGACCTGGGGGGGGGCGCGCGTCGCCCCCCCCCTCCCCCCCCAGGTGGGCAGGGCACAGAGAGTGGCCACTGGCCAGTTGTGAAGCGCAGCATGATCTCATCCCAATTCAACACAACCTCGACCATTGAAGGTTCACTCACTCACACCACCACTCCATCTCGTGCTCACTGCTCAGCTCAATGCTCAATGCTCCGCCTGCCATACTGGAGGCACTGCCCGTTTGCATCCCATTCGAAGCACCCTGGTGTTCGTTTAAAGCCTTGCAAACATATAAATCGGTAAAGAGATGAACCCCCCTGGTTGAAGAATGGTTTCCTATCAACCCCAACAATATTGATACAATATTGATAAGGCAAACAAAGAGGAATACAGTGCCTACACCAGCAAATATCGTAATGTCAAGCAAACCTGATGTGGAACAGCCCAATGTTTCGGGTCTTCATACCTAACTATGTACGTGCATCGCATCACCATCACTCTTCGTCTGCAACAGCTACAGTGGTTTGTGCCCCCTCATCTCCAGGAAAGCGCGCTCTGAGAGCAGATATGTGTGCCTGAGGAAGAGGTCCTCTTGCTAGCAGCAAGTGAGTTGTGTCATTCACCCTCCCTACCCTCCACCCACCACTACCCCCATCACCACGACGACCACCGCTGCCGCTGCTGCTTGCGCCACGAGGCATTCGGCTATTGGCGCCCGGGGAGTACGTCAGGAGAGTGAGGGAGGAAACTGCAATGTCGAATCTGTGAGTGAAATGGGGACTGGACCCTATCAGGCCCCTCAAGAGGCATTTGATTGCCGTGGAGTGGGAGAAGATGCCGATTCGATACGGTGGGATGGGAGGAGCGTTGGGCGGCATGGAGCGACAATTAGCTATAAGTGCAGCAGAGTGGGAAACTGCGATTTGGTTGAAAAACTCAACCATTCGGAATTCAACCTGGGAGGAAAAGGGGTTGGGCGGGAGGGAGGAGGGTGGGGGGTGGCGGGATGCCATTGCCAAGGGTAATGGATAAAGATGCAATTACAAATACATCATGGATAAAAAAAATCATTGAAATGACAAGGTGAAGTCACTGAGTGAGTGAGCCGCTGAACTTCACCTCAAGGTCCGGACAACACAAACAAAGCTTCAGGCACCGCAACACAACCCATGCTGTGAAAACCAGAAACTCACCTGCCGCTGTGACTCCCCTCCTGGGCAGAAAAAATCTGGCTGGGCGCTTGTGATTCGTGGAAGAGAGGCGTCAGTGGGAAACACATCTGCCCGATTCTTCCCCTCCCACTGCCCGCAACTCTGCTCCTTCAATTCCTCTGCCTCCTGCATTCGGCTGGGTGGGAAGCCAAGCTCCTGGGAGGGGAGGGGTACAGGGAATGCAGAGGGGTTATGGGAAGAGGAACGGCGTTTGGAGGTGTTATTGACTTGGCCTCAACATGCCAGTTCTTCCCCTCCCACTGCCCGCAGCTCTGCTCCTTTCAACACCTCTCCCTCCTGCATTTGGCTGGGTGAGAAGCCAAGCTCCTGTAAGGGGTGCAGGGAGTGCAAAGGGGGCATGGAAAGAGGGATGGCGTTTGGAGGTGTTATTGACTCAACAACAGAATTCCCTCAGCTTCAACTGCCCGCAGCTCTGCTCCTTCAACTCCTCTACCTCCTGCATTCGGCTGGGTGGGAAGCTGAGCTCCTGGGAGGGGTGCAGAGGGTGCAGGAGATGCGGAGGGGACATGGGGTGCAGAGGGGGCATGGATTGAAGAACGGAGCCTTTGAGGCGCTAATGAGTTGGATTTGAATTAGCACCTCTTCCCCTCCCTCCCACTGCCCGCAGCTCTGCTCCTTCAACTCCCCCGCTTCCTGCATTCGGCTGGGTGGGAAGCCAAGCTCCAGAGAGGGGTGCAGGGGATGCAGAGGGGGTATGGGAAGAGCAATGGCGTTTGGAGGTGCTATTAAGCTGGCGACTGAGTTGGCTACTGAGTTGGCTTCAAAAAAGGAAAAAAAAACTAAACTAAACTAAAAAGAACACTTTCCCTTCCCCCTTGCTGCACTCGTTGCTCCTTCTGCATGTAACACCAGCGACAGGTCTTAACCCTACACCACGCACCTGGCACGTGACATAAGCAGTTTTCCACGCCCTGGTGAATGGGAGGCGAAAACCTCATCAAACATCACCCCATGGAACTCCAACAGGTATCTCATCCCCCAAGTGCCTCCCCTACTGTCTTTACCAGTTGGTAACCAGTGCTACACATCTGGTAACCCTACGCTATGCACCTGGCAACCCTACGCCACACACCTGGGACGTGGCATAAGCAGTCTCCCATGCCCGCCGGATGGGCAACGCAAACACCTCATCAAACATCATCCCCTGGAACTCCAACAGGTATCGCTCCAACGCCTCCCCGTGGTGTTGTCAGCAGGGGTGGTAACCCTGGCATGTAACGTCAGCAGCAGGCAGGCGGTAACCTTACGCACCTGGCATGTGGCGTATGCAGTCTCCCACGCCCTGGGGATGGGCGACGCAAACACCTCGTCAAACATCACCCCCTGGAACTCCAGCAAGTATCGTCCTAATGCCTCCCCCTGCTCCCTCCCCTTGCTGGTGAGTGGTATTGCGGGTGACTGCCCCCCCACCAGATGAGGCAGGTCGAGTGACTCTGCATGGCTGGGGTTGTGCAAGGGAAAGGGGGCGGATGGTTGGTACAGAGAGGGAGCGAGGATGAAGACTGCCCTTGCTTCGCTCCCCCCCACCCCTACCCTTGCTTCCTCCCCCTTGCTGGTGAGCGGTATTGCGGGTGACTGCCCTCCCACCAGATTGGGCAGGTCGAGCGACTCTGCATGGCTGGGGGAGGAAGCGGGGTGGGATGGGATCATGGGCGGATGGGGGAGAGAAAGGGAGGTGCACAGCAATGAAGACCGTCAGAGCCATGATGTGCTTTGCTACCGGCCCTTGAAAGGAGAGACGCCCCCAATGCCCCCCCCTGCTACCGGCCCTTGCTGGTCAGCGGTATTGCGGGTGACTGCCCCCCATCAGATGAGGCAGGCCGAGCGACTCTGCATGGCTGGGGGTGTGCAAGGGAGGGGGTGGATGGATGGGATGGGATGGGATAGGATGGGATAGGATGGGATAGGAGGAGAGAGCGAGCATGAAAGGTGTCCTGTTCTTCCTGCTGTTTGCAGATAACCATGAAAGAGAATACAATGCCATCCCACGCTATCCCACCACACTCACCGCACGACATAAAACTCAACACGGATCTCCTCAGCACGGCACTGGGCATCGGGAGGAGCCACCACCCACCACCGCCAATGCTATCCCTCCCATCCCTCCCATCTTTTTAACAAACACCACCCCACCCACCCCACTCACCGCACAACATAGAACTCAACACGGATCTCCTCAGCACGGCACTGGGCATCGGGAGGAGCCACCACCCACCACCGCCAATGCTATCCCTCCCATCCCTCCCATCTTTTTAACAAACACCACCCCACCCACCCCACTCACCGCACAACATAGAACTCAACACGGATCTCCTCAGCACGGCACTGGGCATCGGGAGGAGCCACCACCCACCACCGCCAATGCTATCCCTCCCATCCCTCCCATCTTTTTAACAAACACCACCCCACCCACCCCACTCACCGCACAACATAGAACTCAACACGGATCTCCTCAGCACGGCACTGGGCATCGGGAGGAGCCACCACCCACCACCGCCAATGCTATCCCTCCCATCCCTCCCATCTTTTTAACAAACACCACCCCACCCACCCCACTCACCGCACAACATAGAACTCAACACGGATCTCCTCAGCACGGCACTGGGCATCGGGAGGAGCCACCACCCACCACCGCCAATGCTATCCCTCCCATCCCTCCCATCTTTTTAACAAACACCACCCCACCCACCCCACTCACCGCACGACATAAAACTCAACACGGATCTCCTCAGCACGGCACTGGGCATCGGGAGGAGCCACCACCCACCACCGCCAATGCTATCCCTCCCATCCCTCCCATCTTTTTAACAAACACCACCCCACCCACCCCACTCACCGCACAACATAGAACTCAACACGGATCTCCTCAGCACGGCACTGGGCATCGGGAGGAGCCACCACCCACCACCGCCAATGCTATCCCTCCCATCCCTCCCATCTTTTTAACAAACACCACCCCACCCACCCCACTCACCGCACAACATAGAACTCAACACGGATCTCCTCAGCACGGCACTGGGCATCGGGAGGAGCCACCACCCACCACCGCCAATGCTATCCCTCCCATCCCTCCCATCTTTTTAACAAACACCACCCCACCCACCCCACTCACCGCACAACATAGAACTCAACACGGATCTCCTCAGCACGGCACTGGGCATCGGGAGGAGCCACCACCCACCACCGCCAATGCTATCCCTCCCATCCCTCCCATCTTTTTAACAAACACCACCCCACCCACCCCACTCACCGCACAACATAGAACTCAACACGGATCTCCTCAGCACGGCACTGGGCATCGGGAGGAGCCACCACCCACCACCGCCAATGCTATCCCTCCCATCCCTCCCATCTTTTTAACAAACACCACCCCACCCACCCCACTCACCGCACGACATAAAACTCAACACGGATCTCCTCAGCACGGCACTGGGCATCGGGAGGAGCCACCACCCACCACCGCCAATGCTATCCCTCCCATCCCTCCCATCTTTTTAACAAACACCACCCCACCCACCCCACTCACCGCACAACATAGAACTCAACACGGATCTCCTCAGCACGGCACTGGGCATCGGGAGGAGCCACCACCCACCACCGCCAATGCTATCCCTCCCATCCCTCCCATCTTTTTAACAAACACCACCCCACCCACCCCACTCACCGCACAACATAGAACTCAACACGGATCTCCTCAGCACGGCACTGGGCATCGGGAGGAGCCACCACCCACCACCGCCAATGCTATCCCTCCCATCCCTCCCATCTTTTTAACAAACACCACCCCACCCACCCCACTCACCGCACAACATAGAACTCAACACGGATCTCCTCAGCACGGCACTGGGCATCGGGAGGAGCCACCACCCACCACGGGTACTGCTGCTGTTGCACTGAACCTGCCCCACCACCCCATGCCATCGCTCCTCCTCCCCCTGCATTCCCCACCCAGCCTCCCATCCCAACTCCTGCCCCTACCCCTGCCGCCATCCCTGCCCATACGCCTGCACCTGCCCCTGCCCCCACACTCCCACCGCCCCCTGCTATTGCCACTGGATCCCTCATACCCAGTCCTCCAGGGGACACAGCACCGGACCCGCCTCTGCTACCACTGCCACTGGTAGCAACAGTGCCACCACTCACTGCACCACTCACCACAACACCAACCCCACTGACCGCCCCACCACCAACCCCACTGACCGCCCCACCACCAACCTCACTGACCGCCCCACCACCAACCCCAACACTCGCCCCGACGCTCGTCCAGCCAGGACCACCAAAAATGCCAGTAGCACCGCTGCCGCCGCCGCTGCCCCCGCTTCCAAAGGAGCCAGTGCCGCCCCTCCTGTGGAAGGACCTAAGGGCAGGGCTATTGGAAGCAGCATTAAGTGCAGAATTAGCCGCAGCATTGGCTGTAGCGTTAACTGCAGCATTGGCCGCAGCGTTTGCAGCAGCGGGGCGGAACTGATGGGGACTGGCAGGCGGAAGGGAGTAGCGTGGACTGTTGACAGCAGGAGAAGCAGCAGCAGCAGCAGCTGCGGCGGCAGCTGCAGAGGCGGCAGCAGCAGAAACGGCAGGAGCAGCCGCAGAGGCAGAGCTGTGCCTTACCAATGCGCTTAGTCCACTTTCCAGCCCCATGGCTCCTCCTCCTACCCCTCCTCCTATCCCTCCCATGCCTCCTATGCCTCCTGCACTCCCCCCACCCCCACCCAACCTGCCACCGGCGCTGCCGGTGCTACCCACACTATCAGCCCGGGCCATCTTAGCCATAATCGCAGCCACCTGTGATGCTCGCTGCTCCCTCAACCCCTGCTCCCTCCTCCTCCTCTCCTCCTCTCCTCTCTCACTCTCGTCATCATCCTCCTCCTCGGAATCTTCCTCTGAATCTTCCTCGCTTAGCTCAAGCACAGCGTATGTGTTTTCTTCCTCTGGAGTGTTGTCAGACGCACCAGTGGCGGATGCAGCAGCGGCAGAGGCGGCAGCAGCTGCTGCAGTGGCGGCGGCAGTGGCCTCTCGTGCAACAGAGGAGAGAGACGCGCCTAGCCCTGCCAGAATACTGAACCCTAACCCTAGACCCGCACCTTCCTCGCTTGACCCAGCACCAGCAGCACCAGCAGCAACAGCAGCAGCACCAGGAGCAGCAGCAGCAGCAGCAGCAGCAGCAGCAGCAGGAGCAGGAGCACTATTGCCACTTGCATCACCAGCAGTGGCAGTAGTGCTGCCAGCACCACCAGCAGCAGCACTAGCAGCAGTGCTACCACCCAAACTAGCAGCACCAACACTACTAGCGCCAGCAGCAGCACCAGCAGAGGAAGTCAGGTTGCCAGCAGCAACAGGTTCGGCAGCCGAACCAAAAGAAGGCTGGAACGGTCGAGTCAAAGGGGCACCCGGACCTGGACCCCCAGCCCAGGCTACAGGCCTTCCTCCCAAGCCTAATCTCGGGCCTGGAGCCATGGTAACACCAGTGAGGATCCCCGTACCTGCACCCCTGCCTCGGCCCAAACTTCCTGGTCTTCCAGGCCTTGCTCCGGCTGCCGGAGCTGAGGTGGAGGTTCGGCTGCCGAAGCTGTCTGAGTCGGGGAAATCCATGGCTGAAAGCTCGTAGGTGCTGACACTGCTGCCGGTAGGGGAGAGTGTGCCAGGGGTACCGAATCCTGAGTCTCCTGACCCATACTCTTCCTCCTCCTCCTCATCCTCATTCTCTTTTTCTTCCTCTTTCACTATCCTCTTTGCTGCCTCCCCTTCTCCCCCCTCCCTCCCCTTGTCGTTATCCTGCTCGTTCTCCTCTCTCCCATCCTCATATCCGCTATTTCCTGCCTCTTTCTTATCGTTTCTTTCCACTGATCTACTCATTCCCACGCTTTCATCCACTTGCTTCGGCTCCTTCCTTTCCTCCCTCACCTCCCCTCCACTGCCAACACCACCACCAACACCACCGCCAACACCACTGCTAGTACCACCAGTGTCACCGTTAGTGTTACCAACAGTGACACCACTACTAGCAGCACTGCTTTCCGCATCATCACCACCACCAATAGCACCACCATTAGCCGCAGATGCATTTGCATCCATGCTCTCAGCACGCGCTTTCTCCCCCATCGCCACCTCTCTCTCCCCATCCTTTTTGCCTTCCTCTTTTCCACCGTCCATCCTGTCCGCTTCACAAGCAACTCCACTATCCGCCCCAGTTTTTCCAGGGGGCTTTTCCAATCTCATGCTTTCTGAACCGTCGGATCCACTCGCTCTGTTCTCCTCCTCCCTCTTCTCCCCCTTCCCCCTCCCCTGCCCTTCATCCTCGGTAGTATCAGATTCGTCTAGCCCCTCTGAACTTCGGCTCTCCTCCCCTCCATCACCATCACTATTCGCCTTCGTATCACTTTCCTTGACCTCATTTCTATCCTTCATTCCAACCGAACCATCAGACCCATTATCTGTGCTCCCTCCCTTATCTGGTTCAGCTATTCTTATAATCTTACTACCAGTGCCACCACCGCTGCTGCCGGCGCTGCTGCTGCTGCTGCTACCAGGTGTGTTGGTTACAATATTCACCCCAATCCCACCTGACTCCACCCCTCTTACCTCCGCTCCACCACTCCTCTCCTCTATTTCTCTCCTTCCCTCGCCTTCTCCTTCCTTCCTGCTACCTCCTCCTCGCCCGTCCCATCCCCCAACCCCTCCCACCCCTCCTGCACCACTCCCCTCCCCCTCTCCACGGGTCCTAGTAGGAGGAGATGGGGGGGCATTCGCAATGGCGTTAGCAGCAGCAACAGCAGCTATCGTAGACGGGGAAAGAATAGCAGCAGGACCGTACTCCACTCCCCCCATACCCCCCGTACCTCCCAGAACCCCTGCATCCCCCAATCCACCCCATCCTACCCCTTCTCTACCTTGCACCATCACCTCCGCCTCTCCCCCCTCTCTTCCCTCCTCCCCACCTCCTCTGACCATCTCAAACTCTCGCTTCCCATCCCCCACCATGGGACCTGCTGACGTGGATGCTCGAATTGGCATGGCCACGTCAGCACCGATTATATTACTCCGCATGTTAGCTGCACCAATAGAAGGGCTGGAGGAGCCTGGGCCCATCGACACGGGTAGCTCCTCCTGGCCTCCGTCCGAACCTAGATGTTGAGGTTCGGCACGAACGTGCTCAGCCCGAACCGTGCCTGCATCTGCCCCGGTTGGGTCCCATCTATCAACAATGCCAGACCAAGCCGGAACCCCTGCTCCGTATTCCCCATATGTTTCAGGGAAATGTGTAGTCTCTCCAGTTACAAACGGAGCAGCTTCTATCGCGCCTGAAATTCCTCCGTTGTTTTCTTCCGGAAACGAGCTCCCTGGTGGTTGGTCGAGGGTGTACTCGTTATACTCAGCTCCGATTTCGCGAGGATCCCACTGACCGCCGAAATGTTCTCTTAATTCAGCCGGCACGCCTTCTACACCCCCGTATGCTTCCATTCCGTGTCGTAAATACGCCTCGTTTCCATACTGCTGCTGGAGAAATTGCTGCTGTTGGTATTGCTGCTGCTGGAATTGCTGCTGATCGTACGGCTGCTGCTGCTGCCCGTACTGCTGCTGCTGCAGTAGCAGCTGCTGTTGCCTCTGCATTTCGCGAAAATACTTCTCTCTCCGGCGCCTTTCCCGCCGCTCTTGCCGGTCGTCATCGTCGTCAGAATCCGACGGAACCAGCACGGACTCGACTCCACCCATTCTGTTAGTTTCCGAACCACGGACCAACACTGACAGCTCGTCCCGAAAACCACACCAAAGCAACCAACTTTACACGAGACGAAATAGAAAGGCTTCAATTGGTCGAATTGAACGGAAGCAGCACGGACACCATTCCCATTCTTAGCTGAGAATGACACCACAGCGGCAACTTCCTGAAGGTCCACAGCAGTAACGGGTCTAGCAGTACGGCCGTCGTCAAGCTGATCGTGATGTGGAAGTGCCGCGTAGAAACCTTTTCCAGGCTGGACTAATTAGTGATTATTCTTGTGTCCCGGCCTGATATGACTAATTAGTTAGCAATGTCAGCCGTCGTGCTGTGTGTACAGGGTTTCTGGGTCGGTGTAATACCAAGTGGTGGTGTGAAATGAAGGTCAACTAACACCCACCAAGCCCATTGGGATTGCTGTTCCGACATTTGTGCAAGAAAAGAGGCCCTAGGGCTTGGTTGGTTGGGTTCGGTTGGGTGCTGGTTCCACCAACTGCACAAATGGTCAACTCTTTCGACTGTAGAGTACATCGCTAATGTTATTATACCTGCCACTAGTTGACTACGTCTAATTTTACGATAGATGCACTTGATTGTGTTTTGCATTAGGCAGATAGCACGGTATAAGCCTTCCAGCAGGCAACTGAGGATTCAGGAAAATATAGGAAATCTATATATATCCCTGGTTGCATTTTCTTATAGTTTGTACATTTGAACCAGAACGGCTTTTTATTACAAGTAATCTACAGTGCCACTTCATGGCCAGCACGGCCCTCCTATCCCATCTAGAAATGCGGGGCTGCATCTAGACTAGACTCTAGAATAAGCTGTGGTGTAGTATACGAGAGATATGCTGTAGTGTAAGTTGACATTAACTTGAAATGGTATGGCTACCTACCACGTTGCAGTCACAGGGCAGGAGCCTTCAGCAGATTTATTTGCAATGAAATCCTGTACCAGCTGGAAGCGCTGAAGACTGTTTCTCAAGCCTTGGCATGGCTGGTGTTGTCTGGAGCCCCTTGGGAATCTGTTCAAATACATAAGCAGAACACAAGAAAGAAAGGGAGGAAAATGAGAAGGGGCTCCTTTCATCTCCAATTTCTCCAATCAGGACCTTGATTTCGAAATTACAACGCAGCTACCTTGTTACAGTGACAGGTAGTGAATGGTGTTTGGGAGGTCCCATTTAGTAAGCTCTCTCCACTGGTTCATTTCCGCAACTTGCTTATGGCAAGCAATCATGGAAAACACACGGCAAATCACATGGAAAAAACCCAGCAGACAGCAGCGCTCACCTTTCTTCCAGAGCACGGAGGGCCGCGGGGCGTCATTCTTGGCGAGGTAGAGTCCACACGCGTTGCACAGGTGCTGCCCACTCCCTGACCGGTCCTTCCTCCAGAACGGAGTAGTGTGGGTCCCACAATTCCTGCACGCCTTCTCTTTCTCCTTCTCTTTCTCCATTTCCGTTCCATTCTCCTTTCCACCCTCCTCCTCCCGCTCCTTGCTACAGCCACCCTCTCCCTCCATCGCTCCGCTCTTGCCATCCATTCTGAGAGACACTGGGCCCTCCACCGCATTGCAACCCACTCCACCTTGCTTTTGCCTCTTCTTCCTCTTCCCCTGGACATCCACGCTCCCAGCCGCTGTGCCCTCTGCCCTCCCCAGCCTCCTCTTGTCCCCCACCACTCCTGCACCAGCCTCTGCAGCAACCGTTCCCCCAGGGTTAAGAAAGCTGAACATTGCAGCAGCAGAAGCGCCAGCAGCACCGCCAGCACCAGCACCAGCAGCGGCGGCGGTCCAGGGGAGATTGGGGTACTGGCCCATGGTGCAGGCATACGCTCTGGCTTGATCGACAGCAGCAGACTGGAAGCTGGGGATAGGGGTGATAGCTGGGAGGATGTGAAGGGGAGTCGAAAAATGGCTCATCGGACCAACTGCGTTAATTGCGGTGGCTGCGTTGACTGTATTGACTCCGTTGACCGGGCCCGCCTGGTCCCTTGGTTGCTGCGCTGCTGGCCGAATTGGCTGTCCGTCCGCCTTGACTATTTGAAGACCCTCCGCGCCCTGGTTGCACGGCTTCAACGCGAATGGGACGGCCCGGCGGGATGAAGCGCATGCTTCCACAGCAGCAGAGCACGTTGTCGTGGCGCCATTGGACGAGAGCAGAGCTGACGTGTCGTTCGACCCGCAGCTCCTGCTCGCAGCCTTCCACGGTCGAAATCCCGACGGGAGACGCTCACGTGGTAACACCTCAACTGGCTTCGCCGCCAATTTCGCCGACGGGCTTCGCTTGACAGAAGCTTTCATCGCCACAGAGGAAACCGCGCGATTGCAAGCACCACCGCCAGAGAGGGAAGGCTTACTGACAGCCATTAGGCTCTTATTAATTTCCACGTTGACATCCGAACTGGTAGCCCCAGGGGCCAGTAGGGCAGGACGTGCCGGGGAAAGGAAGGGCGGGGGACCAAAGCAGAACCACGGCGGCGCATTGGGAACCCAAGGCCTCTGCTGCATCCCCATCGCCTGCTGCTGCGCTTGTCCTGCCGCGGATGTGTGTGCAAGCAGCATGTGAGAAGGGAAGGCGGCGAAAGGAGCCCACCAGCCGGCCGCAGCTGCCGCTGGATAGGGAGGAATGTGGCCGAAAGGGACAGGTGCTGCTGCTGGCGCGGGGAAGTGAGCAAAAGGGGTCGCGACGGAAGGAGCTGCCTTCGTTTCTGTTGCCGTGGGGACGGCTACAGGAGCGGGAGATGGCTGCGGCTTGAGTGTCTTGGGGTGAGGAAGCTTCCAGTGTGAAGACACGTCAGCTGAGACTTTTGCCGATTCAGCGGAGGGAGAAATGTGATCGTCCTCTTCGCTTTGGGCTGACGTGGCGCAAGGCGGGCTGAGGCTCAAGCCGATTGGCGGAGAGGGATCATCCTTGTATGAGAGCGCGGTAACGTGAGAAGACTCTGGTGAGGATGAAGGCGAAAGTGAGGGACACTGAGGCGTGGTGGGAAAGAACTGGAACGGCGAAACGGGGCTGCTTTTAACGCTCTTCTTAGCAAGTGCGTCCATTTTATCGAGAAGTGGTGAAATGGGATGGATGTAAGTTGTCTGGGTGTGGTTAGCTGGGCTCCACATGTAATCAAGCTTCTTACTTTCGTTCTCAGGCAGAAAACCGCGAGATAAGGCAGTGTCAACCTCAGTCATGAAACTAGCTGTGTCGTACGAGGATATACTCGTAACGGTAGCAGACGTCGCACAAAGCAGAAGATTGCTGTGGGCGAAGGGGAATCAGGCTCACTTGCCGCAAGGATGAACGATGCTTGAGAGAGAAAGGAGGACCCGTGTGCCAAAAAGTAGAAGCTCTAAAACGGTATGCAGAAATGAGTAACGAGGAGGCGATCAGCTGGTGATCAAGGTTTCACTATTGACTGGTGCTACATTCAGAAAGGGTAAGCCCACACACACACGAAGCACGGGTGTGACGTGAAGCAAGGTGAAGATGGGATGACTGTGTCAATGACAGCGCAAAAGCAACTCCAAGGGGGATGACGCAATCATCTTCCCGCCTGTCTTTGAGGGAGAAAATCTCGATGCGTCTCGCCACGTCTGCTCATTCTGCGTGTGTAGTGCGGCCGTCAATGCCTGGGTGAGCGCCACGCCAGCTCTGTTCCCAAGGCACGCGTGGCAGGCGCTGCGATCGGGCCGACCAACGATCAAGCAACATAATCGTCAGTGGTCCCGCAAGTGACCCCCTTTCGATTCGTGCTCCGTCCGGTTTCAAAATCTGATCCAGTTCAAGTGGTAAATTCGAGGCTGCGCCCAATCGCTGTTCGAAACTGATCTGGCAATATCCATAATAATAGGCGTCCACGTAGGCAGATGAATGAAAGCATTCATCAAGGCCCTGCCGCCGCCCTTGAAGTCGAATCATGCTTTCCCTTTGTTCCTTCCACACAACTTTGCACGCGTGGGACAAAAAAGCCACCATCTTGTGGACCTGCTTCATTCGCGAATCAGCTTGTCGAATAGGAAGGAAGATCTTCTGCTGACCAGGATTTTCAATGGCCCGTGTTTCTCGAAACTGAAGTCCAAGGATTGATGCAACGTCCAGTCCGGTAATGAATCTGGCTTGTAACATCCCCCATCTGACGTGTGCTTTTGGAACTAAATGTGGCGCCACGTCTCTCCGCCACATGAATGTTGGCGACAAAGAAAGCAGATGGATTGATCTTGCAACATTCATGCAACCCCAGTGTACCGTCAGCCCCACCTTATCGCGATGACGTGGACTTTCCTGGAGTTTGAAGAACCGCATTATGGAAAGCTGGAGTCAGTGACAAGACAGTGTTGTCAAGGTACAAAATATATATATTAATTTGTCTATATTGAGTTGTGTACTAAATATTCACTAAACAGGGTTGAAGTTCCAGAACAAAATACTAATGACGGTTTGGATGGTTGTCAGCCCAAGGAAGGAAGTTGGACAAGTGACTAATGAGGGAAACTTGTGAGACCACTTCCCTCGCCCCCCTAATTGCATTCTTTGTGCTCCTAGCTGCGGAAGCAATTACTGGAGTGACCGAGGGAACAGACACCACTGCTCTTTCCTCTATCATCGCTGCCATGGCAAACATGGAGGGAAAAGCAGAGGAAATGAGGCAAAACTGGATGCCCCCATGAACCGGTTGAGAAAAAAGCAAGAAATGTTATTTTTCATATTCATGCTAGGAAATGACTGAAACGGCGACATCTTGCCTCCATCAACTTTCAAAATTACTCTAAACACCTCAGGTAGCTCTTACCAGCTGTGCGTGAAGCTGCCAGACTGCCAACTCTTCGCAACCCATCCTCCGCAAGTCGCACCGCACGAGCGGAACTCCTGATCCCTTGCGATATCTCCTGACTGCATTCAGAGGAATGACAAAGGTCGTTTAGTTACCCACAAAGTGTATAGAGGTTCCTAAGAATAACTTCATGTATTTAGTGAATATGAGAGAATGCTTATGCACATTACAGTCCATCTGGACAGAGCAGAGGCCACCTGAAAGCACTGAATTGCTACAGACTCACCTGAGAGCATCCTAGATCCCCTGAGTTCACCTGAGGTCACTCAATCCAATGCTCGGGTCGCTCATAATCCCTTGCACCTCCTCCTTCTAATTGTCACCTCCTCCCTCTACCTTCCATGGCCATGCGCTAACCTGAGGTCGCTCATCTCCATGCCTCTACCATATACCTTGCACCCCTCCTTCTACCTGGCACTTTCTCCCTCTAACGCTCACCTCCTCCCTCTACCTGCCCCCTGCCCATGCACTCACCTGAGGTCACTCAGTTCCATGCTCAGGTCGCTCATCTCCATGAATGACAGCCGCACAGCCGCCATCGTCCCTCTAGCTGCCGCCGCCTCCTCCAAACTGGTACTTCCCTCTACCTTCCTCTACCTGCCCCCTGCCCATGCGCTCACCTGAGGTCACTCAGTTCCATGCTCAGGTCGCTCATCTCCATGAATGACAGCCGCACAGCCGCCATCGTCCCTCTAGCTGCCGCCGCCTCCTCCAAACTGGTACTTCCCTCTACCTTCCTCTACCTGCCCCCTGCCCATGCGCTCACCTGAGGTCACTCAGTTCCATGCTCAGGTCGCTCATCTCCATGAATGACAGCCGCACAGCCGCCATCGTCCCTCTAGCTGCCGCCGCCTCCTCCAAACTGGTACTTCCCTCTACCTTCCTCTACCTGCCCCCTGCCCATGCGCTCACCTGAGGTCACTCAGTTCCATGCTCAGGTCGCTCATCTCCATGAATGACAGCCGCACAGCCGCCATCGTCCCTCTAGCTGCCGCCGCCTCCTCCAAACTGGTACTTCCCTCTACCTTCCTCTACCTGCCCCCTGCCCATGCGCTCACCTGAGGTCACTCAGTTCCATGCTCAGGTCGCTCATCTCCATGAATGACAGCCGCACAGCCGCCATCGTCCCTCTAGCTGCCGCCGCCTCCTCCAAACTGGTACTTCCCTCTACCTTCCTCTACCTGCCCCCTGCCCATGCGCTCACCTGAGGTCACTCAGTTCCATGCTCAGGTCGCTCATCTCCATGAATGACAGCCGCACAGCCGCCATCGTCCCTCTAGCTGCCGCCGCCTCCTCCAAACTGGTACTTCCCTCTACCTTCCTCTACCTGCCCCCTGCCCATGCGCTCACCTGAGGTCACTCAGTTCCATGCTCAGGTCGCTCATCTCCATGAATGACAGCCGCACAGCCGCCATCGTCCCTCTAGCTGCCGCCGCCTCCTCCAAACTGGTACTTCCCTCTACCTTCCTCTACCTGCCCCCTGTCCATGCGCTCACCTGAGGTCACTCAGTTCCATGCTCAGGTCGCTCATCTCCATGCCTGACAGCCGCACAGCCGCCATCGTCCCTGGCACCTCCTCCCTTGCCACCTCTGCTAGCCGCTCTAATGCCTGTGCTGCCTTGCGGATGGCCTGTGGGCCACGATGAGAGGGAAGGGCGGCGAGGGGGAGAAGAAGAGGCAGCCTTAAATAAGAACTGGCAAAGCACCCACAGGCACCTGGCGCCTCCTCCCTTGCCACCTCTGCTAGCCGCTCTAATGCATGTACTGCCTTGCGGATGGCCTGTGGGACCCCACGGGAGAGAGGGGGGACGGGGCCGGGGGGGGGTGGGAGAGAGGGAGGTGGAAGGGTGGGGCGGGGGGTGGAGGGGGTGCAGGAGGAAGAAAGGGAGAGAGGGGAGATTCTGAACAAGATACCGACAAAAGCGCACACAAGTCCCTGGCACCTCCACCCTTCCCACCTCCGCCAGCCGCTCCAACGACTGTGCTGCCTTGCGGATGGCCCAGGGAAAACCAATTAAGAGGGGATGGGGGAACAGGCGGGGCGTTGGAAGGGAGAAATCACATGGTAGGAAGAACCAATCCTATTGCCGACTCTTACAGGAGTGAACCCTAACACACTATGTGCGAATGGGTGCTGCAGTCTCAGTATGTACCCATGCCGTTCTTGGTATGTACTCACCAGAAGAGCTGGCACAGCGGCAACGAGCATGACAGAGAGCGCTGCTGTTATCTGCATGGAACCGCGGTACCGGGGGGGGGGGGGAGGGGGGAGAATGACGGACGGGTTCTGGTTCTGAGGCGTGGGGGATTTACGGCGGAAAACGGGAATGAGGTGGGCATTTTGAATGGACCACGTGTGCACTGCCATGAGCAGGAGCTAGTGTTCCCCTACATTCTGTAACACAATCTGTAACATTTCTTCGTTATTCAATTATTGCATATCGGGTCTGTGATCAAGAGCGTGCGCAAAACAAGCCCGCACACACTAAACCAAACCTATACATCCCGAGCCTACACTCCGAGCCTTCCTTTCAGCCTCGTACTTACCGAGCATGCCACGAACCCGAGGCAGAGCACAGGAAAGTCGATCGGTGCTCCTTCTGCCCCCATTCTGATTGGCGGAGCCGCTGAGATCGACGCCATGTGTTGCGACGCAGTTGGTCGCGATGCTGACGTGGCAGACGGATAACCGCCATGCGACACGGGTTCAACGTGGCGGTTCGACGAGGACGATATTTGTCCGACAGAAGCGAAGGTTGCAGGATTGGAGTTGGTGTTGGTGTTTGCGGAAGTCGCATGGTTAGTGTTGAGCGAATGGTAGTCGTTGGCGACGGCTGAAGGGTCAGTGCTGCTGCTGTGGATGGACGTTGACGGCGAGTTGTTGACGGACGGCGGAGGGGAGATGCCGGAGGAGGCTTGATGATGTTGGAGGAAAGCGCCGACGGCTGCACTGCGACGGTTTGGGCTTCGCCGGGTGCCGTGGGAGACGGAAGCGACGCGTGCGACGGAGTCAAACGACGGTTGGCGAAGACGACATGAATCGAAACCACTCTGTTTCAAACGTAACGACGGACATCGGAGCGACGCCTGCGCATGGCCGGTACGAGTCAACGGACGGTTACTCTGACACGATGCTGCTGCTGTTGTTGCTGTTGTTGCGCATCGGTCTGCTAAGAACAACGATTTGACAGTACTCTGCGTAGATCCAAGAGCTTTAGCCGTCGGAAGGGAGACGGGTTGGAGAGGAACACCCATGGCTAATGAAATTAGTGGATGGGTATATTGATAGGCAGCAGCGCCAGCGTCCGCGCACAGCCGCAGAGTGCCGACACGCGCTGGCGAGAAAACTAGCAATAGGGAATCTTGTGAGAATGTAACCGTTGCTCGGCTGGAAAACGATCCACGCGACGGCCTAAAGACGAGGCGGTGATTTCAAGACGGATCTCCGATAACGTGATGGTCGAAATGGATGGAAGTGCTCGGATCGAAGGTGTCCCTACTTCAAATTCGCAACTATAGCGTCCGGCTTGCAAGTCGCTTCAACAACCAACAGCTCTTATATCCGCAGCAAACCTATATCCCCAAAAAAACACGGAAGATGAGACAGAAGAAACACTCGAGAAAACGCAGAGAAACACTCGAAAATAGGCAGGGATAGCACCTGACTTGAACCAATCCCTGAAACCTAATCCAGAAATGGATTTACTAGAATGTGGCAGGCACAATTCTGTCTGTTCCGAATCAATGAGCGTAGGAGTGAAGGTGACTCATGTGGGAAGAGAAAGAAGTCTTTCCGCCACATACAGTATGTTCCTGAGAGGCTGGGAATTGAGAAGGTGGAGCGCATTTCGTTCGTTTGACAACTTCCAAAAGTTCCACGCGGGTCCGTTTCAAGTGAGCAGCTGTCGAAGACTCTGGCAGGGGGAACGTGTGGTACTCGTAAGAACCGTCTGAAACTCGGTCTGGCAGTCTGGCCTTCAACTTATCACGAAATACTCCCTAATAGCGGCCCTCATCCCCAAAAACAGTGGTGGTGGGAGGGGAAGGGACACTGGATGCGCTGGCAAGTGCCCCTGAGCGTGTCAGCAGACTTGATAATCATTTCAAGCTGACCAACGAAAGCCAACCACGTCACGCTAAATGAAGAAGCTTATGTCAGCAGCACGAGAGCCACGAGGGAGGAGATTCAACAAGAGAATATCCTGGCGCTGTACAATCTAATATCAGTACGTCTTCGTTTTAAGACAACACCACATTTGATTGAACCATTCATAACATATTTCCTATGAAAAACATCTGACGCGGACACTCCTTCGTAAGGAACTGATGAAAGTCGGAAAACGGGCTGGGAAGGACTTCCGGCGCGGCAAATTCGTGACAATCCCTCTCCTATCCAGATTCCTGATGCCATTGCCTTCAGAACGGGGCGCTCTTGTCAGGGGTGGGTCATACAAACAAATGCGGCTCAATGAGATGCTTCACGTTTTACAACGGTCAAATCAATATTTAGACTGGTCGGGATAGGTATAGCACAGACACGAAACGAAAAATTTCCGCCCTCATTCTCTCAATTACTGCAGGAGCAGCAAGTCCTATGCTGCGACGACTTCACTTCCAGTGATCACAACACACGAGATTTTTCCTGGCGACATTTTCCACATATAGCTAGATCTGACTCGCTCTTACCATTTTCTGGTGTCCTACTTTGTCAGCCCTTGCAGATCGCAAGTTCGCATCAACCATGGCCAATCCCCATGTGTTCTTCGATATTACCATCGGCGGCAGAGATGCTGGCCGCATCGAGATGGAAGTAAGCACCTTTGCCGTAGCGCACAGCTACTATGTGACCATAATTATCGTCACTGCCATGTCCATTTTGTTAAGCACCCGCTACCATGTGCGTGCTTGTCGCCATGTGACTAATGTTCGTCCTTAACGACGAATTTCGGAAATTGATATGCAGCTCTTTGCTGACACCACACCCAAAACTGCGGAGAATTTCCGTTGTCTCTGCACTGGTAGGTCTTTCTTTAGAGTTACGTTACCATTTTTCTTCAAATTTCGAAGCCCGTCAACATACCAAGCATGTATTGGTATTTCGTGTTACAGGGGAGAAGGGTACGGGCAATTCCGGTAAGCCCCTTTCCTTCAAGGGGTCGGCTTTCCACCGTGTAATTCCCGGGTTCATGTGCCAGGTATGCACACTGCATGCCTTCAGGGTTTTTTATTCCAACAATATTTGCGCATTGCCTCCTTCAGTCCACATATGTCGTCCCCAGTCTTATCAGTGTGTTCCGGAATTTTTCGATTTAATTCCAGGGTGGAGACTTCACCCGCGGCAACGGAACTGGTGGTGAGAGCATTTACGGAACCAAGTTCGCCGATGAGAATTTTACCAAGAAGCACACTGGCGCTGGTGTGCTCTCTATGGCTAATTCCGGGCCAAACACTAACGGATCTCAGGTACAGTACCTGCTCATGCCTTCCCGCTGACACATTCCTCCTTGAGCCTGCTTATTGTCGCTCATATAAGTGCTGTTTTTGTGCCTCAAGATTCAATCATATTTTGATTCCCGCAGTTCTTCCTGTGCACTGCGAAGACGAGCTGGCTGGACGGCAAGCACGTGGTGTTCGGGCAGGTCTCGAATGGCATGGATGTAGTGAGGGCGATTGAGGAAGTTGGCTCCGAGTCGGTGAGACTTCTCTCCACCCTCTTTCTCATTTCTCATACACTTTCTCTCTCATGCACTCGCATATGTCCCCACTTTCATGTGCTCTAAATTCTCGCCAATGTGCCCTTCGAGAGCTGTGTCTTCGCAACCAATGCTCTTGAGCTGTGTTCCTCTGTTCCTGCCCTCGTTCCTTCGCATGCTCTTCTCTTATGTTCTTCCACCAGGGTAAAGTCAGCAGGCCTGTGGTCATTGCTGACTGCGGCGAGATTTAGGTTTGTCTCAATGGTGTCAAGTCTTTAGAAGCAGCTGCCCTGAGTTTGGATGCGTGTTATGTTGCTAATCATGTCAAATGGGAATGTTCCCTAGATGAAGCGTGTGCACAAGCTGAGTGAGGAGGAGCACCAGTCTGATCTGATCTCAAAGGTGTAGGTATCAAGCCAACTCATTGGCATGAACTTTGATTATATGCTACAGTAGCTAACACCAGATGACCCGAAGCCAGGAATAGTTCCAGAAAGGTTGTAAAGCAGTGTCAAATTGAGCTGGAAACCACAACACTCTTGGAAGTACGGTTTTCTCAATTCGTTTTGGCATGGCTAAAGCTCCAGCTGCACAAGCTCCAGCTCGAGTCACGTCGAGTTCACTATCGTGCTGGCATTATAAAATGATGGCTATATACGGGTAGTCTGCAAGGATCCTAACCACTTGACTATTCGCCGAACCGTGGCGTGGTAATAGGCTGGAAGTACGAAAGAGCCGACAATGCCGGACGTTAAACCCACCGCACGGGGTCAAAGACCAGCCCAGCGTGTTTATTTGCTCGATGTTAATTTGTTAGTACCTAAGTACCTACGTCACCTAGCAGAACAGAACCAAACTCCCTGTAGCATCATTGCATGGTGCAGGCATCCACATAGCTGCATTCGTGTGATTCGTCCATGTCGCATTTCCCGTCACTGCAGGGAGAAAGGGGCAGACAACGTTGAAATACAAACATGCGATTAGAAAATGAAGTCGTGTGACGTAGGAATGTTTCCGCGGTGGGATATTTCAAGACTCATCAGAATCCTCGAAAAGAAGAAGCCTAGCTCGCTGAGTTTAGTCCGACATTCACAATGATGGGAGCGCCGAATTCTTAGGATCTAGCTGACTGGAGTGTGAACTGTACATTGGGTCGTACTCTCGCACTGATGTGAGCGCCAAGCCAAGCTCATCCCGCCATCGCAGCTTCCTCAGCCGAGGGCTCTTTGCGCGAGGCTCCCCTTCCAGCGATGCTGCTGCTGCTGCTGCTCTCGCGATCAAGACGGGCGAAATTACGCCTGAACATGCCTGTTTTCCAAAAACGGGCGCCATCAAAGGTCGCACCGCGTCTACAAGGATCGGGGAGTTGGCTTCGTTGTATGAATGAGCTGCTTCGAGGAAATCAAGGCACGCTGTGACTCCAGATTCGGATTCGTCACCACGCAGTTCGGTTGAGCCCCCGCAGCAGGGGACGATGGAAGGCCAAGAGAAAGGAAATAAAGTGGGCGGAGCCAACGACCAGGTTTCGATGAGAGTGAGAGTCATGTTTGCTCATGGGATGTGATACTACTCTGTCAGGCTATTTTCCGTCTTTCAAGCTTTAGTCTGCAAAGCATTTACCAGCCTCGTTCGAGTCCTCAACTAGATTCTCAAGGTACGAAACATCAACTTTCCATTATTAACAAAGCGAGGCATGAGAAATGGGTGACCTTACAGGAATTGAAGGAAATGGCGGGAACCATTTCACACACCTGGCCGATGGCAGCTGTGAAAGTGTTGCGGCCTGCTTGGAAATCTCGATGGGGTTCCATCGCACATTTCAGCTCAACCCAGAATTCGCCGCGTCTCGACTCGATACATTTCGAAACGGGTATTGTTTGTGCCTGTGATGCGTGACAAGTAACAGCTGGTTGGGAGAGGGGGTCCAAATGACATATATCGACCAATCAGAAACGTGTTTCGACGAGCGGTTCCAAGGGTGTGTCGCGATTCGCGATCCTTTTTGCAAGGGCATCGATTCAACCTCAACGGCTTCTCCGCCTTGGCGGGAAAATAAGGAAGGTGTGAATGTGGCTAACATTTTCGCAAAAGCATTCGTTGCAGTTACCTACGCGAGTCTCGACGCATGTTGGCTCGTTCCAGGAACCTGTTATGTCTACATATTTAGTATTCATTTACACTACACATTCAAGGACGAAATGTAGAATACTAACGGATTCAACGAGTATACTCTTGAAGGGAATGACTCATTGAAGTGCTTCACTTCACACAGCTGGAAGTGGATGTACTTGCTGAAATCTCGTACATGCAGTGACCGCGGCTCGTATTTACAACTCAAAATCCAAGTTGTACCCTCTGGGTGTGGCTGTAGGCATCTGAAACCGATCACAGATTCTCCTCATGGCAAAGAAACTAAACGCCAAGTCGCGCATTTGCCCGTTAGGATGGCAGTGCCAGCGGGGTGTGTAGTGCAAACCAGACCGTCCTAGTAGTGAACCGGATATGCGTAGGCGTGCACCTTGGATGTTAACTTACCCGTCCTTTTATTCCAACACATGAGGTCTCCTGCAGTCGAGTCTCGACATACATCCATCTTTCAGTGTCTCTCAGGTCATCGTTCGCCTAAGCTTTGCATTCAGTGAAATTCCCGTCGAAGGTGCATCCCCGGATGGCTTACGGAACACTCAAGGCCCTCCGTCAGCACAGCAGAGGCTGGAAACTGAGCACCATAGAGCTCTCCGTCAGGCTATCCATTTTCACTTCGCTAGATTTCCAGGCTGGACAGCTGTCATCATCTATTCTCCACGTCAGCTGTCATCAGGACTCATGTACAGATAGACACCCTTTGGAGCACTCAGCCGTTGCCCCCAAGCTTTTTGACAGGCGCTGGAAGATCCCTTTAATGTAATATCACATAGAAGCCGCCCGTATCCCGCGACCATTCACTTATGATTGCTAACCGCAATCCTGTAACTGGCGCTGACTTTCCTTTCGATGTAATAACACCTAGAAACCGCCCCAATCTCGCGACCATCGCTTATGATTGCTAGCCGCATTATTGTCCGAACGTTTTCTTTCCTTACGCATTACGCCACTGGTCATTGCGCCAGCCAGTGGGCCCCAGGAGAAAGCGAGCCTCTTCGACCAAATTAGAGAAGATCCTGCTCTCGACAAAAGGAGCGAAATCGTGTGCACCAAGCGACAGCGGCGACCGTGTCCTGAAACGGCGCTCCTTGGTCCGATTAACAATGGGTCTAGATCCAAATATCATATTTTTCTATGCGTTGGAGAGCCAGCACACCAGGTGCTATTATCACTGTGCCCTTGATCTAGCTGGCAGAGGAATAAGGACGACATCCAGACCAATCTCCTTGAGCCACGTCGTAGATTCCGTATCCACCGCATATATCCGCAGGCCGCGGCCCAATCCAAGATCACTGATTTTTTTAGAAAGCAGGCCAATAGAAGGTTCTAGAATCTCCAAGTGCTGGATTTTTCCTCTTAGCTCAGCTAGCGCGTCTCTTTTCGGGAATACCAAGACCGACTCCGAAGATTTGTTGGAAAGGCTACCTTGAGGTTCTCCGTTCGCTTATCGCGCAGCCCGCGGCTCACTCTCAAGAAAGTCTTTACTATTTGATGTCTCGTCCGGGTCTTCCTTTCTTCAAGGATCTCCAACCCCTTCTGTGCCTCTGGCCAGTGACGATTGAGGAGCCTTCAAGATACTAACTTCTGATTCACCTTTTGTAAAGCTTGAGTTCTGGTTTGAAGTGCGAAAAGCCATGGATTCCTTCAAGGTGTACATTTCAGAGGAGGAGGATTGCTTATCTCCATCCACCCTCCCATACGTCTCTCCACCTTCCTCGCCGTCATCCCCGGGGTCATGGCTTCGCGGTCCCCTTCTCGGCTGCGGAGCCTTTGGAAGCGTCAGCCTCGCGATTGACGGCACAACCGGCCACCTGATGGCCGTGAAGTCGGTGACGGCTAGCGGTGACAGCGACCGTCAGCAGTCCCGGGAGCTGCAGGCACTGGAGAACGAGCGGCAGATCCTGCAGAAAGTGAGCTCGCCGCGGGTGATCGAATGCTACGGCGCAGATTGGTCCGAAGAAAACGGCGTCAAATCAAGAAATATCCTCCTTGAGCTCGCATCAGGCGGCTCTCTGGCCGATTTGCTGAAGAAGTTCAACAAAGGCGACGGCTTGGATGAGATTCTGGTGCGGAGGTTCACCCGGGGAATCACGGAAGGGCTTCGGGATTTGCACGCTCGTGGAATTGTGCACTGCGACGTGAAGGGCCAGAACGTGCTGCTGTTCAAGTCTGGCGTGAAGCTCTGCGATTTCGGCGCATCGTTCCTGCTCGACTCGCCTGGCTCGTCGCGGGATTCGTCGGGAGCTTCTCCGCGGGATTCGCTTCAGTCGCTCGATGTTAACGAAAATCGGGAAGCCCCCAGGTGTGCAAACGTTGCGGGGAAGGCGAAACTGGCGGGAAAGGCGGAGCGGAAGCAGATGAAGGGGACGATCTGCTGGATGGCGCCGGAGGTGGTCGCGGAGAAGGGCGCGACTCCCTCTTCTGACGTCTGGTCGCTGGGATGCACCGTTATCGAGATGCTCACGGGACGTCCGCCATGGGTTTCCAAGGAATCCGTCACGCAGAATCGCCAATCTCCAAAGTCGTTCATGTCGGTTCTGTACAAGATTGGTTGCTCCGTCGAGGTTCCTGAATTCCCGTCGAAGATTTCTGCTGAGGGACGGGATTTCTTACTGAAATGCCTGGATCGCGATCCTGACGGACGGTCGTCTGCTGAGGATCTGCTGCAGCATCCGTTCATTCGAGTTGCTTCAGGCGAGAGTGACGTGGCTCTGACGGATCAGTTGACGTGCGGCTGTGACACAGTGACAGATGCGAAGCTCGCTCAAGCAGCAGCAACAGCCTCTGTTTCCTTGGTGGATGATTTCAACTTCTTCACCAACAGTCCGAGAGGTTCAGACTTCAACCAGGCCGATGTTAACAGCTTCAACATGCTGCCTGGTAAAGCTGCATCTGGGACAACCAGCAGCAGCACGACTCCAGTGGACCATCCCCCCCGCCCAGCCTTCACCATGCCTCCGCCTCTCAATCTCTCCTTTGATTTCACCAGCGAGCTGAGTGTCAGACTTATGACAGTACGTGGGGGAGGTCCCAGCTGCTTTGAAGGTTTCTTCAGCCCCACCAGCTTTGATCAATGTCCGACATCCGCGGATGATTCACCGAATGCAGACACCACTGAGGCTGTGGACCATGCTGCATTCAAACTATTTGACGATGCATTTGCTTCTTCTTTTCTCTCGGGAACACCCTCTCCTCACCTCCTCTCCCCGCTGCACGAGGTAGCACGTGCCTTCAGTGGCGGCTCCTTCTCAGACCAGCTTTCTCCATCAAACCAGCTCTCTCCAGGGAGCCCTTCTGATGAGCCTCTGTTCCCCCCTGCACACTCAGCACCTGGGTCCTTCCATTCTCCCCCTCAGCCTGAAGCATCTCCCTCAGCAGCACCACTGGCTCCCTCTTCCTCCTTGTTTTCTCTCTTCCATGACTTGAGCTCTCGTGAAGAGTCCACTCCTGCTCTGCCTGTAAGGGCGTTCCCTCTAGTTTCCGAGATTTCTCTTTCTCCCCAGCCGAATGGCTGTGATTTGTCGACGCAATCCCGGGATTCGCCACCAGCAAGTGAAGCTGCTGCTGAGCGTGATGCCGACAGCAATTGCTGCTGTGTTGTTGAGAGCTCCAAGGCTCCTTCATGGGAATCTGCACCTTCTATGCTTGGTGTTGAAAATTCAGAGAGTACAAATGTTTTTGGGTGGAGGGTGTTTAGGATGGAAGCTGGCCAGATGGCAAAGGATCATTTCAGGGCTGAAGCTAGTGTGGGTTGATTGTACAGTGTACATGTCAAGCATGTGCAAGCATTGCTTTTGAATGTTTATTTCTATTGATCATCTTACTTTCTATTGATTTTAAACACGATCAGGCTTCGAAATAACAAAAAAAAGGTGTAGCAAATATACAAGTTATTACACCTCTACCAGAGTTTGTATAAAAGATTGTACATGGTGTGCATCACCATAGCCTCCCCAACATCCCCATAGAACATGCCATTCTTGGTGCCTTCTTTCGCTTTATGGCACGTGTAATGCCGATCCTTGACACTACATGTATCGAAGTACCTCGGGATCTCAACCGGCCACCCATCCAGATACCCAATTCCGTACCGTCGAATCTCCGTCTTGATCATACCGTTCATGTGCTCGATTAGCAAGTTGGTCGGAACCAAAACCCCGCACTCCCCATACGGCTTCCAAGGGACAATACTCCGGTACAGCATCCATGGCTTCCCGCTTGTTCCGCTAGGAGCTTCATTCTCCTTGCTGTGTTTCGCATGCCACTTTTGCAGCCTGTCCTGTTGCCGCCTGGCCCAGGCAACGTACGCGGGGAGGTGTTTACTGAAGGCCTGTTCCGGCTGGAAGCAGTTGCAGGTGGCCCAGAAGCCACCGTCGATGATTGTCACGTCGGCAGAAAGGGACAACTCAGGGAAGGTGTTGTTGCGGTGCGACCAGAACCCTCGGCGGCTGTAAGAAGGGAGGGAGGTACGGAGGGAGGGAAGGAGGGAGGGAGAGTTGGTAGGGAGGGAGGAAGGGAGGGAGAGTCGGTAGGGAGGGAGGGAAGTGGGACATGAGTCGGTGCTATGTTGGATAGTAACAATAAGATTGTTCAAAGCTAAAAATTGGAGTGTTTGGAGCGGGCAAACCAATGATAGGGATTGAGACGTCCGACCAGGAGAAGATAAAAAAGAAAACAAGAAGGGGAAAAAAAGGGGTGCTCCAGGAAATGGAATGACTTACGTGCATCCGTACTCGTCGTTATGATACATCCCATCGACCCAATAGAAATTCAATTTCAGGGGCTTTAAGTCCGTCCTCCCCTTGGGTGGCGGGATGTTGATCACAATGTCCCCATGGAACTTCCAGAGGGCGTCGTCGACGTCGTGCATAACAAGGTAGTTTATAAAGAGCATGAGGAAGCGCTGGTGCGAGTCGCCCACAAAGCTGATCTCCCGAATGCCCTGCGCCTGCAACGCCTCCACCCACCGTGATGGTGGGGGCACCGGCGAGGCACACGGAAAAAAGCGCCACCTGGGGGAGAAAAAGGTAGGGGGGGAAAGGACAGGAGCCACAGGTTTCCGGGTTAGGCATGGGGTCAGGCACGCGGAAAGAGGTAGTATATAAGAGCACGAGGAAGCGCTGGTGCGAGTCGCCCACGAAGCTGATCTCCCGAATGCCCTCCACCGCCAGAGCCTCCACCCACCGCGATGAGGGGGGGATCGGTGAGGCACACGGGTAGAAGCGCCACCTGGGGGAGAGGACATGGGGGGGGAAAGGAAGGAGGGCATTAGGGCTGTTTGATCCGGGCAAGGGTCAAGGACACCCGGAAGAAGCGCCACCTGGGAGGACCATGGGGGGAGGGGAGAGAACATAGGGGGAGGGGAGAGAACATGGGGGGAGGGGAGAGAACATGGGGGGAGGGGAGAGAACATGGGGGGAGGGGAGAGAACATGGGGGGAGGGGAGAGAACATGGGGGGAGGGGAGAGAACATGGGGAGGGGAGAGAACATGGGGGAGGGGAGAGAACATGAGGGGAGGGGAGAGAACATGGGGGGAGGGGAGAGAACATGGGGGGAGGGGAGAGAACATGGGGGGAGGGGAGAGAACATGGGGGGAGGGGAGAGAACATGGAGTTTTATTTGGGCAATGGTCAAGGCGCTCATGAAGAAGCACTTCCTGCGAGTGAGGAGATGAGGGGTGAGAGGGCATGAGGGGGGGAGAGGGCATGGACACATGAGAGGGCATGGACACATGAGAGGGCATGGACACATGAGAGGGCATGGACACATGAGAGGGCATGGACACATGAGAGAGCATGGACAAATTGATTTGATCAAAGATCAAGGCTCTCCGGAAGAAGCGCCTGCTGTAGGAGGAGAACATGGGGGAGGGGGAGAGGACATAGGCTTTTGACTTAGGCTTCGTAAGAAGAGAACATGGTAGAGAACATGGGATGACGTGCTTATGCACCCCGAATGCTCCGTGGCGCCTGCAGAGCCTCCACCCACCGAGATGGTGGCGGCAGCAGGGAGGCACACGGGAAGAAGCGCCACCTGGGAGAGAAAAAACGGGGGTTTAAGGACAAAACGTTTGATTTGGGCAAGAGGTGAGGCGCACGGGAAGAAGCGCCACCTGGGAGAGGAAGGCAAAGGCCTGATAGGTAGGGCAAGGGGTGAGGCCTGGGAGAGGAAAGGGACAGAGGTCTGAAGTGTTAACGACGGCAAGGGGTGAGGAGGAGGGGAGAGGACAGAGGGAAGGAGTGGAGAAATGGCACCTTAGAGACAAAAGTGGAAGGGCGGCAGGAAGAGAAACAATGGTGTTAACGGGAAGGAAACGTTTTTCCTATATGTATCTATATACATTGATTGGTCAGGGGCGACGCACCTAGCATGATGGAACCGTTACTAATGAAAATCGTGATTTCCTGAACCTTTAATCATGCAGTGTCCAGGTACCATGTGACATTCATAGAGAAGTGTTTGAATCCATCTAAGAGCCACGTCAGCATGCAACATCCATCTGTAGCCACGTCAACTGTAGGCTTTGTCCACGTGGAACCATCTGCCAGCAACAGCCTGATCGCACGGCGCTTCATGCCACTCCGCCTCAGCCTGTGCTGTTCAGTCATAATTCTCAGAGAGAAGCAGTTGTGTAGCGTAGGCTTAAGCAAAAGAACAACAGCGCCTCGGCCTGTGCCAGCCAATCCTCCCCTTTCTCCACCTCCGCTCCCTCCTTCCCCCCTTCCGCTCACCTGTAGGCGTTGTTCACGTGGAGCCATCTACCAGCAACAGCCTGATCGCACGGCGCTTCATGCCACTCCGCCTCTGCTTCCGCCAGCCAATCCCCCCCCTCCTCCCCCTCCACTCCCCCAACCTTCCCCCCTTCTTCTCCCCCGCCCGCTCCCCCTTCCGCCCCCACCTCTCCCCCCACTCTCTCTGCTAATACACGCTCCACTTCCCCTTCGGCTTTCCCTCGCTTCCCCCCCTTCCCTGTCCCGCTTCCAGGATTATCGGCGGCAGGAAGCTGGGAGAAATATCTCGAGGAAGGGAGGTTTGCGAATGGGTGGGCAACGGTGAGGGTCCAGTTGGCAAAGGGCTCGACTCCTTGCTTGGCGAATTTTGCGGTGTAGTTGAGATTGGTGCAGCCGGATATGATAGTGACGCTGCGTGGGGACAGAGGGGGTTTGGAAAGGAGGGCGAGGAGGGAGGTGTGGCGAGAGACAACTTTTGAGACATATAAAAAATCAAAATCTGCAGTGTGGTTGAGATTGGTGCAGCTGGATATGACTGTGACGCTGCAGCAGGGGGGGGTGGGGAGGGGAAGGGAGGAGAGGGGGGGAAGGTAGAGAGAGGTGGGAAGGGAGAGAGCTGAGACGGTGTAGCCCGACATGACTCGGAGAGCTGATTGCGGTGTGGTTGAGATTGGTGCAGCCGGATATGACTGTGATGCTGCAGTTGGAGAGGAGGGGGTTGAGGGGGAAAGAGGAGGGGGGAGAGGGAGGGTGGAGGGGGGGTGGAGGGAGCGAGCCGAGTGAGATTGGCGCAGCCAGATATGACTGACACTGCAGCAGGGGGGGATGGGGAAGGGGGTTGGAAAGGAGGGGGAGGAGGGAGACATTTTCCGAGACGTATCAGAAAAAAAAAAATTGCAGTGTATTCGAGGTTACCGCAGCGAGGTTAACGCAGCCAGGTTAACGCAGCCAGGTTAACGCAGCCAGGTTACCACAGCCAGGTTACCGCAGCCAGGTTACCGCAGCCAGGTTACCGCAGCCAGGTTACCGCAGCCAGGTTACCGCAGCCAGGTTAACGCAGCCAGGTTACCGCAGCCAGGTTAACGCAGCCGCATACGACTGTGACGCTGTGTGGGAAAGGGAGAGGCGCAAGAGAAGGAGGGGAAGGGAAGGGGTGGCGGGAGGATGGAAAGAGGGTGGGAGCGGAAGGGAAAGCACATTCGCGTGAGTTGAGATTGCTGGAACCGGAAATAACTGTGATGCTACATGCGGGGCCGGGGGGAACAGGGTGTTGGGGTGAGGGTGCAGGGGTTGGGCTGGGAGGGAGGAGGGAGGGTATGGATGGGAGGGAGGATAATATGAGCGGGCAAGGAGGGGCTAGCGAGTTTTGAGGCGCCTCAAAAGGCAAGGAGGGGCTAGCGAGTTTTGAGGCGCCTCAAAAGGCAAGGAGGGGCTAGCGAGTAAGACATAGCGGATTGGCGTAGCTTGCGACATCCTGACTTGACTTGAAGTTGACTTTGACTTGGATTGACTAATTCGGACTTAACACCTGTCCAAGTCCTCTGACACATGTGGGGTGGGGAGAATGATTGACTTGACTTGACTAGACTCTGACTGGACGCCTGTCATCATCCGCTGAAACACATGGCGAAACGGACTGGCGCTTGACCAGTCTACAGGGCTTAAAGAGGCCGGCAGGCGGGCAGGCCGGCGGAAGAGAGACTGGGGTGGGGTGGGGAGGGGCGTGTGGGGGGGACGGGAAGGGAGAGGTCGAGGAAGGTGCAGGAGCTGTCAAAAGAGGACAGGTGGGCAGCGGAGGCCTTACTTCCATCAACTCGTGTTGTTTTAGGACAACGAAGGTGCAGTCAAGGGCGGCAGAGATCACTCACAGACACACCTGAAGTGATCACCCACCCACACTCACAGACACACCTGAAGTGATCACCCACCCACACTCACAGACACACCTGAAGTGATCACCCACCCACACTCACAGACACGCCTGAAGTGATCACCCACCCACACTCACAGACACACCTGAAGTGATCACCCACCCACACTCCCAGACACACCTGAAGTGATCACCCACCCACACTCCCAGACACACCTGAAGTGATCACCCACCCACACTCACAGACACACCTGAAGTGATCACCCACCCACACTCACAGACACACCTGAAGTGATCACCCACCCACACTCACAGACACACCTGAAGTGATCACCCACCCACACTCACAGACACACCTGAAGTGATCACCCACCCACACTCACACCTGAATAACTCACTCACATGTATTCCCCGGCGTCCCAGACTCGATAAGTCACCTTCCACCGGTTGCTGTCGCTTTTTGAGTTGACTCAAACCTCAAGATTAACTCACCCACACTCACACCTGAAGTGATCGCTCACCCACACTCACACCTGAAGTGATCGCTCACCCACACTCACACCTGAAGTGATCACTCACCCACACTCACACCTGAAGTGATCGCTCACCCACACTCACACCTGAAGTGACCACTCACGTGTATTCCGCGGCGTCCCAGACTCGATAAGACACCTTCCACCGCTTGCTGTCGCTCCCCACCCGCTTGCGGGGGAGAGTAGGGGAGAGGCGGGGGAAGATGCAGTACAGGGCGGCAGGGAACACACACACCTGAAGACTCACACTCACACCTGAAGAGCTAACTCACGTGTATTCCCCAGCGTCCCAGACGCGATAAGACACCTTCCACCGCTTGCTGTCGCTCCCAATACGCTTCACGTCCGCGTACGCGATAGAAGGGCCCCACAGCTCCACTATAAGAAAGTCCACGAACGCTTCTGTCTCCGCAAACACCCATCTCGCGGGCGGTCGTATTTCGATCTCGAAGCTACACCACTGTCCCGCGACGCACCCCGCGCACCCGCTTCCGAACATCAGCACCCCCCCGCGCCGCTGGCCGGAGTGCTTCCGATTTTTCCGCCGCCGATCGCGGCTCGCGTCGTCGTCCCAGCCGTACCCGCCGTGGTCGCCGGACCACCAGCAGAGCGGCTTCCCGCCGAATTGCACGGCGCGAGCGTCAAACGCGGCGGCGGATGCGGCGGCGGACGCGTCGACAAGATCGCGCGCTCCGATAGCGACGGCGTCGGTGCCGCCGCCTTTGTCGCACGGCTGAGAGGATGTTGCGGCGGCATTTGCGGGAGAATCAACGACGCCGCGCCAAGCCGAGGCGCCCTCGCCGTCGATTAAAACGAGTGGACTGAACCAAAAGGCTAGAGCTAGGAGCCCACCCGCCAATAGCACCAGCTTTAAGAACTGCCGCGCGTATTGCGAAGCAGGATGGGCCGCCGCTAACCCGATCGGCATTTCCGTGATCTCCTAAACTCAACACCCGCCAGCTTTGTTTTTGAGACGTCTCGAAACTAGATATACTACCGGTACTCGGAGAGAGCCGACTGCTGGCGGTTTCAATTACTGAAAAATTGTGTCATTGAGTGGTACTTTAGACGAATTCTCACACGCGACATCCAGATTAGTATCACGCTGCATGGATACGGGCAACATTTATCGCCACGTGTCCGACGCGATTTCTTTGAAACATTTTGACCTAGTGGACAAAAAATAAAACCCTAGGGACTCGGACTCATTTCATGAAGCATCAACCCTAAACACGGGAATGGCCAGGTGTTTAGGGCTGACATTATGAAAGCGCTACAATTGGGAGATGATCAGCCCTAAACACGGGAACCGGCAAGGTGTTTATAGTTGATGCGTCGAAAGTTCCCTGGTTCCCTAAGGGTTGTAGTTGTTATACACCATAAAAAACCAGCATCTGGTTCAGTCGCACGTAAATTTTGCAGGCACATGAAATCAACACAGGCATGGGCACGTGGCGAAACAAATCGCCCGTAGACATGAAACGTGACAATAATCTTTGTCTCGAAAATGAGAATCAGCGGAAAGTCACACCAAACGGGTGAACTTAGGATCGGAAACAACATTTGTTTCTATGAAGCCCACCCAGTATGTACTTACCCAGGAACGAAATGGAGGTGGAGTGGGTGGGAGGAGCGGAGAAGAGAGGAAGGGAGAGGTGGGGTTGAGGTGGGATGGGGTGGGGTGAGTTGGGGTGGGCTGGAGTGGGGTGAGGAGAGAGAGGCCAAAATGGAGAGCAGTAGAGGGCGCGACCGCAAATGGGGAACGAAGTGGTGGGTGGGTCGGTGAGTACTGTCAAAACAAAATTTGGAAAACCACCTGGCTGAACGCCGCGCGGGGTGCTCCGATTGGTCCAGTGGCGTCCCATCAATAGTGAGAAGCCTTGCCATCTGCGCTCCGACAACACTTTTCAAACAAGTAGTTATGTCATGTAGCTATGCGAACATATATACCACTGATCAAAGTACAGTAGAACTTATTATATTAGAATTTAAATGGCGCTGCAGCAGGAATGCTCACTAAGAAGAGGTTTGTCGGAGAAAGCGGCAGGCCTACCTCTTGGATGGGCGACGCTGTATGCACATAAGGCGGTACTGAGAGGAGGCTTGTTCAAAAGCAGGAGGTGGGCAAGGTTGTGTAAGACTTTGTTAAAGTCAACGGTGGTGGCAGTACCAGGGGCGGCGTCTAGGTGGGATGCGGAAGAGGAGTTTCTGTGCTATAATAGGCACATCATTCACCGCGGTGACGCCCCGTTCGGTGGGCAGAAGGGTACGGAGAAGCTGAGAAAGTGGCGAATGCGCGAAATGGTGCAGAGGAAATGGGATGGCACAAGGACGCTTAAGTCGGAGGTGACACTGGCAAGGGAGTTGGGCGGGAACAAAGAGGCGGAGATGGCGCTGAAGGCGTTCAACGCGGCACCAGAGCGGTGGCGACAGTGGCTGTTGGCGCCTCTGACGGCGGAGGAAGTCGCGGCAGAATCATCGGTGGTGTGTACCAGGCTTCCAAGCGGACAAAGGTGTCTCTGGGAAATCTGCGGCAAGATGGGCAAAAAGGTGGAGCTTCGGGGGCTCAGCGGCAAAGGAGAGCGCACGTCGTGGGATGTAAGGCTGGTGCTGTGCTGCGACAGTGTGGTGCCGGCGTGGTTATCCCGTGAGCAGGCGATACGGGAGGCCGGGGATCCAAGGGCTCGGTTGCTCAGCTATCGCTATTCAAAGAAGAGGTGGTGGTTCTAGTGAGGGAACTCAGAGAGCCAAGCAAGGGGATAGAGGCGGTGGAAGGGAAGAGGTTGAGCTGGGAGGCCCGGGCGGTCAGGAAAATTGACTGGGAGAGGAGCAGGAGGGTCCGGGATTCTTTGGTGGTTCCGGCCAAGGCGAGAGTTGTGCTCCTCCGCGTGCACAACCTCAACTTGCAAGTGGGGGAGAGAGTTTCGTTTTTGAAAGGGGGGGTGGCATGCCCGAACTGCGGGCTGGAGGAAACGTTGGAACATTGTTTGCTGGAATGCAGGAGTGTGGCACCAGTGGCCCGTGCTGTCAAATCGGCGCTCAGCATGATGCAGCCAGCAAGGCGGGTTGACAGGTTGGCAGATTTTGTGTTTGGGGAAGAGGAAACGAAGTCCGGTTTTCCCGAGGCTACAATGGTGGCGGTGGCGATGCACCAGGTTTGGTTGGGAAGGTGTGATGTGTCGCTTCGTAAGGGGAAGAGGTTCCAGGCACGGAAGGTGCTCAGGAGGATTAATGTCGAGTTTAACAAACATGCGAGAATCTACTGTGGCAAACCGAGCAAGCAGGCGAGGAAGGATAAGGCGAGGTGGAACTTGGCGGAGGATGAGGCACGTGTCATGCGGCGGATATGCGTCAGCGAGGTAGTGGGGTTGAAGTGGCAAGGTGATTTTCAATCTACCTGGTCGAACCCGAGGACCTTTGTGAAGCCACCGTAAAGCTGTGGGGAGGGCCAGGCGAAATTTTGTCAGCCTGATCCCAGTTCATCAGCTACGACTGAAGTGTTTTGCTTGTACTGTATGGTGTAAGCTTTCACTAAAAAATAAAAAATAAAAAAAATAAAATAAAAAAATTAGATTAGAATTTTTGGATGCCATCATTTCCAAAGGCAACACAGCGGGCATCAGCTGGCAATTGATTTCTTCTGGAGAATATCCAAGGGAGAAATTAGATGAAGCAATGCAAAATTTGCTGTCGTCCAAACAAAGGCAGTATGTAGGTTGGGGAAAGCTAGATTAACGTGTATTATTTTTGCCACTGTACATTTAGTGATCAGGCACTTTTCAAACCGCCAGCAGTCGGCTTTTATGGAGGTAGTTGAAGTGCAGACGCAGAAGTGCAAGTGTGTCGGCAGCAAGTCTCGTGTCAGCAGAGAGATTGGCAATCCCGAGAGGTACTTCAGCGGCGATGTCTCAAGTCGCTTTCAAGACCGAAACAGCTTTAGATGGCTCCATGATGGTTATTTTATAACGGCAGGTTGGAGAAGAGTGTAAGTCCCATCCTAGCTTACGCTGACTAAGACCAGAGACGGCCGTGAAGTCTATCGCATGAATCTGGGGTCATCCGTGCTTTACTAGAACCGTCGGAAGTGTAGACGAATCCTCTCGAGGTGACTTCTGAGTCGACTCAAAAGTCAAGGCTAGAGACAGCCGTAAAGTCTATCGCATGATTTTGCGGTCATCCGTGCTTCACTAGAACCGTCGGAAGCGTAGACGAATCCTCTCGTTATGAACGACAGCACCTGTGTCGTTCCGGTACGGTATGCCATCTGATCGTCGCGAAGGCTCCATACATATTAAATCTAGCCCTGACAGTTGCCCGAGGGTGTCTGTCGCTCCGTTTCGAGTCGTTTTGCAACGGATTTGTCATCTCAGGTCTAGCCCTGACAGTACTCCGAGGGTAGCTGTCGGACCTGTTTTGAGTCGTCTCCAATTCTGACGAGATTTTGTATCAGATAAGTTAACAACGGAAACGTTGCAGCCATGGCGGCGGTCACCCCTCCGCTTCTCCTCCCCAGCGTGGCCGTTCGCGGACTCGCACAACCCAGGAAAATTCCCAGCAAATCGTCAGTATTTTCCGGGAAGCTTCCCTCCTCTCCAGGCCTGCTCATTGCCTCTCCAAGGTCTCTCACTGCTTCGGCCCTTCAGAACGAAACATTGACCAGTCAGGGTTCGAACCCCGGTCGGGTGTTTGCCATGTCCAGTGGACGAGTTTTGGGAGGCAGAAACAGACCCGAGGTGCTTCGAAACTCTTCTGAGGGACCTGATATTCTTTCGAGCGGAGATGCAGGCGGCAATTCCGAGGGTATTGGGCCAGCAGAAGGGCCAGAGTCCAGTAGAAATCTGGATAGACTGAGCCCGAATTCGGATGGACTGATGCAAGATTGCAATCTCGAGGGTGCTATGGGGCCAGAGGGGCAAGGTTCCGGGCGGATTATGGATGGATTGACGCAAGAGGGAAACACTGGAAACGTTTTTGAGGCGCCTAAAGAATCGTCTCGTCACACAGGAGCATGGCGCAATCCCCATAGCTTGAGGCGGGATGGTGGGTGCAGTGACAGTGTGAGCGGGAGCAACTGCAACGGCGGGAACAAGGGCAGAGGTAGCAGGCGAAGTGGTGGCAGCAGCAATAGAAGCAGCCGCAGTAAGAGCAGCAGCAGCAGCGTTAGCAGCGGCAGCTGTAGCAGCAGCAGCGGCAGTAGCAGCAGCTGCAGTGGCAGTGAGAGCAGGGGAATTTCCACTGGGAAAGCCTCCTTTATAAGCACCCCACATAGTGGAACAATCTCCTTATTCTCAGGCATCAGGCGGAGCATCCGTGCTGTTGCCAGCCCCAGTGATTCGTTACAAGACGAATCTGGTCCCGTTACTAGCATCCTACATGTGCGTGAGTCGCCGAGGTCGCATAGGCGGACGGACACGTCATCGCCACAGAGGACCAGGGCCCTCGAAACGGTCGTTCGCAATAGTCACGGTGAGAAGCCCTCTCTGCTGATGGACGACCAGGTCCTGCAGAACCTCCCGTTACAGTCACTTCGGACCCGTCACACCCCATACAAGGGATCCGATGGTGGTGAACGTGACTATAGCGGGAGCAGCAACAAGGCAAGGGGAAGAGGCAGGGGCAGGGGCAGGCCCGGCAGGGTCAGGGTGGGGGAGAGTGAGAGGGGGAGGGAAAGAGGGAGGGGAGAGGTAACCCAGGCGGACAGACAGGAGGAATCGTGGGTGCGAGCCGGTAGGTCAGGGGAAGGAGGGAGGAGGGGAGAGGAGGAGGCAGATGAAAGAGGTGCGAGAGCGAGGGCTGCTGCGCTGCAGAAGTGGCTAGAGGAGGGGTATGCGCTCCTGTATGGCTCCCATGGCCCTCCTGATGCCCATAGTGCCCCTGATGTCTATGGTGCCACTGATGCCCATAGCCCTCTTTATGACCATGGCGCTTCAGATGTGTATGCTACTCGTGATGGCGTTGGTGGCAGTGACTATGCTGATGTTGTGTATTCAGAGAAATCGGGTACATCCACTGGAAAATCAATGGCAGAAGCAGCAAACCCAGCACCAACAGGCCTATCACAAGCAGACCCATCAGCACCAGCACACTCAGCAGAACCAGCAGGAACAGAATCAGCACCAAGAGGAGCAGAACAGTTATCCGCGCCTAAGGGTGCTTTGTTTCTGCAAGTGCCGTTTCTGGAAGTGGAAAAGATACCGGAAGGGCAGAGGTCGGCTGTAGCGTCAGCTGTAGCCAGGGAGATGTGGACGGCAGGCGCCGCCCATATCGTGGCGGAGATCTGCCGCCAGGTAACCCCTTCCCCGCTAGCTGCCGAGCTTGGCCGCTCGGTTCTGCCCTGGACGGCCCACGATGACTCCTGGCTGTTTCCTGCTGCTCCTGCTTCCAGCTCTGCAAAGGGTGATGCTAGAGCTGGAAGCAGGAGAAGCAGCAGCAGCAGCTCTGCTGGTGACTCTGGTACACCGTTTACTCGTGCTCCTGCTCGTGATGCTGCTACTGCTGCTGCTGCTGCTGGTGCTGGTGCTGGTGGTTTGAGCATGGGTCGGATGAGGATGAGGAGAAGAAGTACGAGCCTTGAAGCTGGTGTGCGGGAGGCAGCAGCAAGCGGGCGGCATGCCACAGAAAGTGGGCGGTATGCATCAGCAAGTGGGCGGCATGCCACAGAAACTGGGCGGCATGCCACAGAAAGTGAGCGGCATGCAGTGGCTGAAGGTGGAAGGCAGAGGAGGGGTGGTGCTTCCACTCAGAGATGGAGTAACGGGGAAACGGAAAGAGAGATGGATATGGAGGAATGGAGAGTAGGAGGGGCTGGTAGGGATGACGAGAGGGAGGCATGGAGGGAGGCGTGGAGGGAAGCAGGGCGGGAGGCAAGGAGGGAAGCGTGGGGGGAGGCAAAGAGTGAAGCAGGAAAGGATGCAGGGGGTGGGGAGGAGCAGGAGGGTGGGAGTGAGGAGTGGGGAGCAGAGAAAAAGGGGAGAAGTAAGCGAGGGGGCAGCAAGAAGCAGAGGAGAACGAGTGAGGGGCGTGTGGGGATGGAGCGTGCGCGTGCAGCTATGGGGGAAACTGGTGCGGCATGGGAGAGAGAATCTGCAGGGTTCGGTGGTCGGTTGAGCCAGGAGGAAGCGGAGGCATACAGTCGTGTGATGAAGGTGAGTGAGTGTGTGAGAGAGAGGGAGTGTGAGTGAGGGGCGTGTGGGGGGGATGGATGGTGTGCGTGCAGTTATGGCAGGAAGTGGTGTGGCATGGGAGGGAGCATCTGCAGGGTTCGGTGGTCGGTTGAGCCAAGAGGGAGCGCATTTTCTACCTTCCTCAGTTCTTTGTCCTTGCTCTTTTTCTCTTTCACAACTGAGACGACTTTTGAGGCGCCTCAAAAGTCGTCTCAGTTCTCGTGGATTTTATGTGGAGAGGATTTTGAGGCGCCTCAGAAGTCAATTTCTTCCTTTCTCAGTTCTTTGTCCTTGCTCATTTTCTCTTTCCCAACTGATTCCCCTGTTGCACCACGATACCATCGGTATGTGTATCTTGTCTACCATTCCCATCCCATCTCCTTATTCCCATACCTATTCCCACATCCTCCTCTCGTCAACTGTTTTTCCTCAATTCTGCTTCCTCTTCGCCCTCTCTTGTGGCTCCTCCCTTTCCACCTGCATGCTCGCTTCTTCAGGCAGTAGTGCAGCTTAACGCTCACCAGCGCCGAGTGGTCACCAGCAGCAGCGGCACCGGCGGCAGTTCGAGCAGCAGCAGGAGCAGCAGCAATAGCACCGATAGCAGCAAGAGCGTTGGCCGCCAGAACAGCAACAGCGGGCAGGCATCACCACTTGATCAGCCAGGGTTACAGGCAGCAATCAATGCAGACATGCATGGTGTGCCTTCGGATCACTCAGATCAAGCAACAGCTAATGACAACAACCATTCCCGGGACCTCGTGCACCTGTAACCACCAACCCCGGTTTATAGCCCCCTTAGCTCTCTACACCCCGTGCTGCATACCCCATAGCTCAAAACCCCTTTCGCTCCTTCTGCCTTAGCCCAAACCCGTTTCTCGACCGAAGTACCCTTGGCCCAGCAGCGTCTGCTGGCTACGTGTAAAAAGAGTAGTTTTGAGTGTAAAACACTCTTAAAACAGCTCCCCTTTATTTCCCCGTCTTCCCTTGCCTCTGCCCTCCGTTTCCCCTCATCGTCCCTCCGCTGCCATTTCACCTGTGTACACGCAACCCCCCAGTCCGGCCCAGGCGCCCTTGGCCCAGCAGCGGCTCGTGGCGGCTCACTCAGGCCTGGTTCCTCGTCCTCAACACGCCGACCACCCATCCTCCTCCTCCTCACCCTCAACCCCCCCTCGTTTCCCCCCCCACCCCCTACCCAGTGCGGCCCAAGCGCCCTTGGCCCAGCAGCGGCTTGTGGCGGCTCACTCAGGCCTGGTTCCTCGTCCTCAACACGCCGACCACCCATCCTCCTCCTCCTCACCCTCAACCCCCCCTCGTTTCCCCCCCCACCCCCTACCCAGTGCGGCCCAAGCGCCCTTGGCCCAGCAGCGGCTTGTGGCGGCTCACTCAGGCCTGGTTCGCTCCATTGCTCGCCGCTTCTTCGGCCACGGGGTGTCCCTCTCCGACCTCTACCACGTGCGTGAGGGGATGAAGGGGGGATGGAGCGGGGACTGGGGAGGGGTGAGATGGGTTGGAGCAATGGAGAGAGTTTGATTCGCCTAGTGCCGTCTCATTCAGGGCGAGTGTGTTCCATTGCTCGCCGCTTCTTCGGCCACGGGGTGTCCCTCTCCGACCTCTACCACGTGCGCGATGGGGTGGGGTGGGGTGGCGGGGGTATTGTGTAACGTGTTGGGGGCTGTGGTGTTGGGGAAGATGAGAAGGTAGGGTGGATCGGGGAAGATGAGAAGGTAGGGTGGATCGGGGAAGATGAGAAGGTAGGGTGGATCAGGCAGACTGCTTCTTCGGCCACGGGGTGTCCCTCTCCGACCTCTACCATGTGCGTACACGCGGGTTTTGGGAGTTGTGGCGTTGGGGGTTCTGGCGTTGGGGGTTGTGGTGTTGGAGGCCTCTCCAGCCTCAGACCTCTCCTGAGCCGCTTTTGTAGTCAACTCAAGAGTCCTTTCCCTCCTTCGTTCCTCACTCCCGTTCCTCCCACCATTATCTGCACACCAGGCAGAAGTGCCGGCTCTGCTTCGAGCAGCAGCAACCTACAAACTACCCCACCCTCGCCTCTCCAGCCTCGGGTTGATCCCCCAGTCGACCTGGTAATAATTGATTTTTTCTCTCTCCCACTCCCATTCTCTGCACCAGGCAGGAGTGACGGCTCTGCTGCGAGCAGCAGCAACCTACAACCCCTCCTTTGCCTCCACAGCCTCAGACCTTTCCACACAGCAACCCAGTGCCACCAAAACCACCCACTCGAGAGCACGAGGGGAGGAGAAGGAGGAGAAGGTGGATAAGGGGGATAAAGGGGAGAAGCGGGATAAGAAGGAGAAGGAGGGTAGGGTGAAGGCATGGCAGGAGGACGAGTATGGTATGAGGAAGGGGCGGCTGTGGGCTCTGCCTGGGCTAAGGAGGAGAGCTGGAGGAGAAGGGCCGTGCAATCGACTCAAATGAAGAGCAGCAGCAGCAGGCAATGTCGTTCTCATCATGGGCCAGCCGTCTCGTCTATCAGGTGAGCAGTCTTGGCAATTCTTCACCACCTCTTTACCTACCTGCCACTCCCCCCCCCCCACACCCTCACCTTCCCACACCGCTTCGGTTCCTTCAACCCCGTCTCACTCCCCCACGCACCTTTGGATGCCCATTAACCCTTCCATTCTCCTCTCTCCCCCGGCTCACCAGACCCTCCAGCAGGAGGTGTGGCGCCGCTCGCCAGTCTTCTCCTTCCCACGCTACGCCTACTTTCAGTACGCCGAGATCTCTGCAGCATATGCTGTAAGCCCATGTGTCATTCTGTGCCATTCTGTGCCATTCTGTGCCATTTCGTGCCATTGTAACGAGGTGCGTTTTGAGGCACTGTGAAATCCACTTGCCTGGCTTCTCCTTCCCACGCTACGCCTACTTCCAACACGCTGAGATTTCTGCCGCCTATGCTGTAAGCTCTCTTGCTCTCTCTCCCTTCCTATCATCGCCTTGCATACCCTAAGCTACTGCTTCCTGTCTCACCCTCTCGTTTCAGCCGCTTCTGATGGAGGTAGGCCACTTCTGAGTACCTTGAATCAGTGAGCTCTCAAACTTGCTTCAATACTTTGACAGCAGCTCACCTCCATTCTCTCTCTCATCACTCTCTCTCTCTCTCTCTCTCTCTCTCTCTCTCGAATGGTCCTTGCATTACCATGAGGGGTGGTACAAAGGAAGATGCAGAACACACAAGCACAACAAACATCCAAACCGAGATCCGAACTACCTCAAGTCTCCTACCTACTCAGCCCCCCCCCCCTCTGTCCGACCCTACTGGTCGAACGGGGCCTCAATCAACTGGTGCAGCTGTCCCTCACTGAGAGGGATGATGGGTCCTCTAAAGCCGAGCTCGTCTGCCGCCAAGGCCTCGTTGGTCTTGGTGCGGAGGGCGTTGGCCTGCGCCCGCTGGAGGCACACGCTCCAGCGCTGGCGGTACTCCGTCAGCAGCTTCGCTGCTTCGTAGGAGGTAGGAGCCGCGTTAAACCGCAGCTTTGCCGCCAGCTCTGCGCACTGCCGCAGGTAAGCCATCACCCCCGGCGAGGGGTAGCCATAAGTTTCCACTGCAAGCGCGTGGAACCCCACCCACGCGTTCCGCCGTGCGTACTTATCCTCCTTTTTCTCTGCTGCCGCCCTGGCCGCCCATCCAGGAGCTCGGTTGCAGTTCTCGTCCTGCCTTGACACCGGGTCCGTCACGGTCACGTCGCACATCCAAACCTCACCAGTCAGGGGATGACGGATGGTGACATCCGCCTTTAGGTTTTCAACCAGTGAGTAGACATACGTCTCCTTGTGAACCGTAAACCCCGCCTCCGCCCCAATGTTCGCTATCTCATCCCGCAGAGCGTGGTGGGTTGCGGTCCTCCCTTTCCCCTTCTCGCAGCGCATGAGGTGGTTGGGGAGGCGGTCGTCGGGGAAGGTGGTGCGGTAGCGGCAGTCACAGCGTCTAGGCACTGGGAGGGGGAGGCCTAGGCGGAAGGCAGCTGCAGTTGAGAGCTGGGACGGGCCCATCCGGAGCGAGGGGGTGAGCGGGATCGCCAGCAGCCAATCCCCCGCGCCTGGGCCCAGCACCGACTGCATCCGTTGCGCATGGCCAGAGCGGGGGTTGGGGCGCATCCGCCTCGCCTCGCGCATGACTCTCAGGAAGCGGCGGGAGTGAACCGCCAGTGCTAGGTTCTGCTGCAGCTTCAGTCCCTTGGGGTCAGCCTTCCCGGCCTGGAGCACCTCGAGAGCCTCGGGGGGCAGGGCTGCCTCAGCCGCGGCGAGGCGTGCAGGTAGCGCGTGTGGGGAGCCGTGGGTTGGATCCAAAAGGGGGAGGAGCGCGGCGACAGCGGGGTGCAACGAGTCCTCCAGGGAGTGCAAGAGGTGGGCTGTGCTGATCACTGAGGCGAGGTAGGCATAGCTGCCTTCAACGGCGGGGTCAGTGATGCCCAGGCCTCCCAAAGTCACTGGCAGGGCCGCCTGCCGCCAAATCCTCCGTCTCTCCCTGACGCTCCTCGGCCTCATGATGTGGGCCGAGTCTAGGAAGGTGTGAAGGAGTTGTTCCCCCCAAGCGGACCATTCGGCTTCAGGGAGGGCCTCTAGGGGGGTGGTTCTGGCCAGGAAGGAAGCTCGGCGGCTGACACAGCGGGTGAGGAGGAGGAGGGCAAGTTGGGGGTCCATCTGGGCCAGCAGGGGGAGAGGCGCTGCTGCTGCTTCCAATCTCGCTCTCACAGCATCTGCGCAGCCTCGGGCAGTGCCCACGGGGCTGCCGAGAATCTGCAAACCTTCCTCAGAGATAGTGACGCCTGGGGGGACTGAGGAGGCGTCGATTGCTGCGGCGGACCACGCCGCGCACTTAGCCGGATTGTGCACCAGGCCGAGGGCGGCTAAAGCAGAGGTGAGGTGGTCGAAAGCCGCAGAGCAGGCCGTGGCGTCGCCGAGCAGCGTGATATCATCGGCGTACGCCAGCAGGACCACCTGAGGGTGTGCAGCCGCCGTGTCCACGAGGCACGGGTGGATGCTAGCCGCGAACAGGAGTGGGCCGAGCGGGTCTCCTTGGCGAACACCCCTGGCGCTCTGCAGCGGGGCTGCGCCGAAGTCGTGGTCGAGGAAGAGCGAGGAGGGAGTCCCATAGGAAAGGCGGACGAGGGGAATCAGTTCCTTCAGCTCCTCGTTTTTCAGTCCTTCAAACACCGCCCTTCTTTCGACCGCGTTGAACGCATTCGCGAGGTCAATCTGCAGCGCCACTGCCCCTGGGTGCATTTCCAGGTACGTGCGAGCGGAGTGGATAGCCGCTTCGATCCCTCCCGCTACTGCGACTCCGAACTGAAGCGGAGCAAAGTGAGTACGAGCGGCCGGCGCAGTGAGGAAGAGCGCGGCTTTTGCTATTATCCGGAGGAGGCACTCCCCCACCGCAATCGGCCGCGTCCCTCCCTGTGGTTTCGTAAATGCTAACAGGCGGGATGCCGTTAGAAGATCCCCCGCGACTGTGGGGAGTTTTCCTGCTAGAGCTGTGTTAGTGAGGGCGAGGAGGTGGGTGAGTACTTCGGCGTTGCCCAGGGCTGCGTCGCGGATGTGCTCGAAGGTTGTTCCAGATGGGCCGGCCCCTACTCCGTTGGGGAGTTTGGCGAGGAGGCGTCTGAAGTCGCGAGCTTCGATAGTGGGTGGGTCTTCCGCTGTGGCGGTGCGGAGCCAGTCAGGAAGTGGTTGGCAGGCGGATGGGTGTCTCGTCGTGAGGGCTTCCAACACTTCAGGTGAGGCGGGAGACACAGGAGTGGCCTGGAGGGATTGGAGTGATTTTGTCAGGTTACCCCGTTTTGCGAGTCCTTCTGCCCGTGCCAGTATCCCCGTTGTGTCAGGTGAGTGGCGAGGTTGCGGTGGCAGTGAGATCGCCTGGACAGCTTCTTCGTACAGGTCCCCCCAAAGGCCTTGGCGAAATCGATGGAGCCGATTCATCATCGCGCTCCAGTCAGGTTTGCGGGCTGACGAGGTGCGGAGGAGTAAGCGCGGGAGAAAAGTCAGTAAGTTCCATCCTGGTGGAGACTCAGGATTGGCCGCCAGGTGGAGTAACGGAGTCAACATGCAGATCGCGAAGGAGTCGCGAAGGTCTTTGGGGGGGTGGCGAGCGAGGGGAGGTTGGCGACTGTCGCGCAGCGGGTCAAGGTTCCAGTCTGCAACCTGAGCGAAAAGGTCAGTATTTTTCGCCAGGTCGTCAGGTTTGAGCGTTGGTGGGGTTGGGGAGGGGCCTGCAGAATTATCATTGGCTGCTGCAGAGTCAATTCCGTCTTCTGTCGCGGCTCGATTTCCCCCCCTTGCACGATTTCCCCCCGCGGTTCGATTTCGACCTGTGGTTCGAATTGCAGGTTCGTCCCGGGCCTGATGGTTTGGAAACTCCGCTTCCCGAAGTAGCATCTCCAATTCTTCCTCGTCCTCGGCTTCTGCTTCCAACATCCCCTCTCTTTCTGGGTTAAAAACAGGGTCACCCCCTTCGCTTTCTTCATTCTCAGCTTCGTCCTCTGCCTCCTCGCTGTGCTCCTCCTCGCCGCCTTCCACGCCTTCGCGTATTAGCCTTTCAGCAGTTCTCGCGTAACCGCTTGCGCCGGTGCGGCGCCGATTTGTGCCGCGCGCTCCTCCACCTCTTCGTCCCCTCCCATTCCCTCGTCGTCCGCGGCGGCTGCTGCCGCGTCCCACGCGGATACCCCGCGTTCCTCTCCCTTCCGCGGCTCCCACGCGCCCTGCCTGCGGCGCCACGTCCACCTCGTCCTCGTTCTGTCGGCGCGCTGGCGTCGGCTGCGGTGCGGTCGGGGGTGATGGATCCATCCGCGAGACGGGATCCGGAGCTCGAGGGATCCGCGGAGAGCGCGTTGCCGGAACCTGCGCCTGGCGGTCTTCGCCCGCGTGTCCCTGCGCACCCCTCCGCAAGCGAGCCCGTCCGCCGCTTCGACCGGGTGCTGACTCTTCCCCAACGGCCTGCCCCGCGCCCCACCTCGCCGGAGTATTCGTGGGCCCCTGCGCGTGTTGCGTCGAACCGCCCGGACGGTCAGCCGCGGCAGGAGCGCGGGCGCTCGCCTCTGCGTCAGCCTCCGCGGCAGCCCTCTCCTCGGCGCCCATCTCCTGAGCATCGCGAGGCTCATCCGCGGGGTGGGGGCGATCGGCGATCCCCTGGGCGTCCTCGTTCTCCTCGCCACCCGTCTCCTCGTGGTCGGGCAGGCCAGCGCTCACCCCGAGCGCGATCCCCCGCGCAACGGTCTCCGCGGCGATCTCCGGCGACGAGGGGGAGGGGGTCGCCTGGACGTCGCTGGGATTCGGGGCGTCGCGAGCAGTCCCCCCCGCGTCCTCACTCGGCAGGTTCTGGCGGCCGGCGAGGCCGGCGGAATGGCGGAGGTCGTGGCGGTAATGGTCGCCAGCAGGATCCTGCCCTCGATCACGCCGCAGACACGTTTGTGGAGGTGGTGCGGCAGGCCCGGGCGAGTGGGGGGCCGACTCACGTCCATATAGAGGTGACCAACGGTCCCCCCTTCGCCGCGGACCCAGGCCAGGTTGCTCCTCTGCGCGCGCCGACGCTGAGCGAATATCGGCCCGCGCGAGAGGGGAGGGCTCAGTTCCGCACCCCCCGTCAGGTCCCCGGCTTCTCTGCGCCGCGCTTATCTGTTGGCCGAACTCCAGGCTGGCCGACGGCGTATCCGCGCGAAGCGCCGACTGCACCTCCCCCCACTCGCGCGGGGAGAGACCCCATGCTGACCATGTGCCGGATTCTGAATCTAGCGGAGGCGTGCGAGGTGGTGGCGAACTTGCAGCTTGCGGTGTGTGGGGCCACGCGGAGCCTTCCGAGCAGTTTCGGTCCAGGATCCCGAGGATCCTGCGTGACTTTGGCAGAATCGCTCGAGTCGCCGTTGGCACCCGTGTCGGATGCGCCCGCCGGGGTAGCTCCCTTAGCCCGTACTTTCCCCCGCCACGTGGGGGATCTTGTAGGGGCTGCTCAGGCCGGGACCCCCTTGGACACGCTCCAGTCGTCGGCGCATCTCCTTCTTGCAGTATCGGCGTGCATGCGCTCGATGCTTGAGGTGGAGGGGGCGGAGCTGTACACGATGTAGGCCTCCGCCGCGTGTAGAATTGCATGCCGCGCCTCTTGCTCTTGCCTGCCCCCTTGCCTTGTGTGTTTGTATGCCCTTTATATGCCGAACTCGCGTCTTGTGTCTTGCCACCCCTAACGCGCGGCCGAAGGCCGCCGGCGCGAGCCGCCGAATGTGAAACACCAACGAAATAATGAGGTAGGGAAGGCACGGAGGGCCCCTTAAATAGGACCAGAGGGAGAGGGCAGAGGGAAGAGGGAGAGGGCTGGATGCTAAGGCCTTCTCTCTCTCGCTCTCTCTCCGCCGAATGTGAAACACCAACGAAATAATGAGGTAGGGAAGGCACGGAGGGCCCCTTAAATAGGACCAGAGGGAGAGGACAGAGGGAAGAGGGAGAGGGCTGGATGCTAAGGCCTTCTCTCTCTCGCTCTCTCTCCGCCGAATGTGAAACACCAACGAAATAATGAGGTAGGGAAGGCACGGAGGGCCCCTTAAATAGGACCAGAGGGAGAGGGCAGAGGGAAGAGGGAGAGGGCTGGATGCTAAGGCCTTCTCTCTCTCTCTCTCTCTCTCTCTCTCTCTCTCTCTCTCTCTCTCTCTCTCTCTCTCTCTCTCTCTCTCTCCCTTCCTCTCTCCCATCACCCCTCACCTTCTCACCCCAGTCATTCGAGAAGCAGCACGCCCGGATGCCCACCCGTTCTGGCCACTCAGCCTCGTTTCCATGCTCCCACCCACTCTCCCATCTTCGTTCCCTCTCTCCCTGCCGCCTCTCACCTTCTCTCCCCACCCAGTCATTCTACAAGCAGCACGCTTGGAAGCCCACCCTCGCAGGCCTCTCAACCCTGAGTGGATTCAAACGTCTCTCTTTCCCCTTATTTTCTCACCTTCTCCCCTTCCACCCTCACGTTTCCCCCTTCTCCTTTTTTCCACTTACCTTCTCCCCCAGTCATTCCGCAAGCAGCATGCCTGCGAGCCCACCCTCGCTGACCTCTCAGCTGCTACCAGCCTCTCGCCCCAACGGGTACGTTGCAGGATGTGCCCAGTCCCCAACGGGGACTGGGACTGGGACTGGGACTGGGCAGGGCGATCACAGGAACCAAGAATGACCTTTCATGTCTCAATTTTTCTCCCTTGCACCAAATTGTGACTGTATCGAGGGCTATGATAGAAGTAAACCTCCTTGTATGTCTCTTGGTATCCTCCTTCCACCAGATTGTGACTGTATCGAGGGCCATGAGGCGAGTGAAGAATCCACTCTCTTTCGACGTCTCCTCCCTCCCCAACCGCACACACACTGAGACATTCTCCAACGACAAAACAGATCCCTGGCAGGTGGGTCTGAGAGTGTTAATGAGAACAGGGATGAGAATAGGGATGAGAAGAGGGATGAGAAGAGGGATGAGAACAGGGATGAGAAGAGGGATGAGAACAGGGATGAGAAGAGGGATGAGAAGAGGGATGAGAACAGGGATGAGAACAGGGATGAGAACAGGGATGAGAACAGGGATGAGAACAGGGATGAGAACAGGGATGAGAATAGGGATGAGAATAGGGATGAGAACAGGGATGAGAACAGGGATGAGAACAGGGATGATGCTTGGGATTATGGGAGCACGCAGGTAGCACATGATGCAACCCCACTCACTCCTCCTCCCTCCCCGCCAGCACACACACTGAGACATTCTCCGCAGACAAAGCGGACCCCTGGCAGGTGGGTCTGAGAGTGTTAATGAGAACAGGGATGAGAACAGGGATGAGAATAGGGATGAGAACAGGGATGAGACTTGTGATTATGGGAGCACGCAGGTAGCACATGATGCAACCCCACTCACTCCTCCTCCCTCCCCGCCCGCACACACACTGAGACATTCTCCCGCAGGCAAAACGGACAAAGCGGACCCCTGGCAGGTGGGTTTGAGAGTGGGCTGACAGGAGGGATGGGAGTGGGGATGAGAACATGGATGAGATATTGTGTTCTGAGAGCACGTTCGTAGCCCGTGATGCAACCCCGTAACCCTCTTCCCTGCCCAACCGCAACCGTGCTGAGTCCTTTTCCTCTGACTACGGAATCTACTGGACTGGACTCATAAGAACACCTGGTCCTTCTCCCACATGATCTCCCCTTCTTTTGAGCCGACAGTAACAACCTCCTCTCCTCCCCCCCCCGCACCCTCCCCCTCCTTCTACTCCTCCCGTTCTTCCCCATCCCACAGCATCTACTGGACTCTGCTTTTGAGTCGACTCAAAAGCAACCCCCCCTCCTTCTACTCCTCCCGTTATTCTCCTCCTGTTCTTCCCCGCCCAACAGCATCTACTGGACTCGGAGCACCTGGTCCTCCTCTCACATGCTCTCTCCTCCCTCGACCCGCACCGCCGCCTCGTGAGTGCACTTTTTGCTAACACATGGGCAGAGGCGGCGGGTACAAATGGGTAGTGGTGCGTACAAATGAGCAGAGGTGGTTACAAATGGGCAGAGGCAGGTACAATTGAGGGTACAGAGGGGCAGAGGTGGGTACAGATAAGCAGAATCAGCTGCAATTCTGTGCATGTGCCGTGTGTTCAAGCACCTTCCCTAAGGTCGTTGCAATGACGTTTGCCGTTCCTCTACCTGACTTGCACCGCCCTCGCCCCCTTCGTGTCTGCACCCTGAATAAGCAGATTCTGGAGCTTCGGTTTGGACTTAGGGGTTCTCGCCGTGTGCCATGTGTTCGTGTGCCATGTGTTCCTGTGCCATGTGTTTGTGTGCCATGTGTTCCTGTGCCATGTGTTCGTGTGCCATGTGTTCGTGTGCCATGTGTTCCTGTGCCCCTTCCCCGCACATGGTGTAATCTCTCTCTCCCTACCTCTCTCTCCCTACCTCTCTCCCTACCTCTCTCTCCCTACCTCTCTCTCCCTGTCTCTGACCGTCCTCGCCCCCTTCGTGTCTGCACCCTGAATGAGCAGATTCTGGAGCTTCGGTTTGGCCTTAGGGGATCTCGCCAAGTATCACAAGAGGAGGTGAGTGCATGCCTCGGTTTGGCGTGCATCAATCCACTTGATGCACCATTTGACATCTGACGATGCACTGTATTTGACATTCGTTTTCTCGTTTGCTTGTTTTTGTTTGTTTGTTGCGCGCGCGCGCGTGTGTGTGTGTGTGTGTGTGTGTGTGTGTGTGTGTGTGTGTGTTCACAGATTGCTGCAGCATTGGGGATGACAGTCAAGATGGTGTCTTACTTGGAGGTGTGTGTGTGTGTGTGAAGGGGAGAGGGGAGGGGTGTGGGTGTGGGCGTGTGGGTGTGTGTCATTGTGTGCGTTTTGCCTTTTCCTGGTTAATTTATACTTTCTAAGCTGTCATTTGTGGTTGCTATATTATGCGTGTGTTTGTGGTGGTGGTGGTGGAGGGCGGGGGGAGGGGGGGTGCATGCGTGTGTGAGTGTGGGTTGGTGGATGCGTGTGTGGGGCGCACGGGTGTGTGTTTGTGCGCATGTGCGTGTGAGTCACATCGCAGGTTTCAGCATTGAAGCAATTGAGGAAGGCATGTGTGGTTGGCACTAATACTAAGTTTTAGTGCTGTTGTATAGCTGCTAAAGCTGTATGTTGAATTTGTGAAAAAAAAAAGATTTCACTTGCTAAAGCTGTATGTTGTATCCCTTTGTGAAAAGTGTTCCGAACTACCCCAGAATACAGCAGAGGCACCTGAGGGTACCTACGGTATTTCATCAATCAGCGCCATCCACTTTGTTCAGTATCTTTTGTTGGATTAAATGCATTGATGCTTAATTCCAGGAAATCTGATCTCGCAATGGAAGCTGAACATCAGAAGAATATAATGAATCACACTAAGATTGCTGTGTCCATGTCATCACTGCACATCCTATTTCTTAGATATAGACCTATAAGAGGTTTCCTTGCAGAGCAGAACCTAAGCTTATCTACCACCTCCCTCCTGTAACATTCAAGATTGACAGTAACCACTCCTCAATCATGCTATCACTGTAGCAACTATCATTTGGCAAAGGGTGGGGGGTAGGTATGATTGAGAGCCTGCATTGTAAGCCTGTAAGTGGGCCTTGTAGCCGAGACCGAAGCAGAACAAACGGCAGGCAGGAGTCTCTCAACACAAAAAGAGAAGCATAAGGTAATCCTGCCTCACCCTGCCTCACCCTGCCTCACAGTGCCTCACCCTGCCTCACAGTGCCTCACCCTGCCTCACCCCTTCCCACTACCAACCTTGAGAGAGGGAGAAAGAAAGTTTGCAGTACCTTTCAACAAGGCCCAATCGTGCTTATACCCACCCACCAAACTCATCCGCCGTGCCCTCCGCAAATGAAATCGAACGGTGCACAGTGCGTGCTCATAGGTTGCGTTCCCACCAATCCTTGACCTGAGAGTCAACTCGAAAATGAATTATGCGTGCTCATAGGCTGCTCATAGGTTGCGTTCCCGCCAGTCTTTGATCATGGCGCGCACGGCATGGTTGGGCACGAGGTCTTTGGAGGGCAGCTGCTCGTTGGTCATGGGCGAGCGGTCGCTGCTCTCCAGCCACGATTCTATCGCCTCCTTCTCGTACGTGTGCCCATCCGCCGCCAACACCGGGTTCACCATCATCTCCTGTGCGGTTGAGAGCAGTGAGAGGGGGTGGGAGGGTATGAGAAGTAGTGGGTGAGAAGGTGGACATGGGGTTTCTAGTGACTTCTCGTACGTGTACCCGTCCGCCGCCAGCTCCGGGTTCACCATCATCTCCTGTGCATGGGAGAGGGGGAAGGAAGGGGGGTTTGGGAGGGTATGAGATGCAGTGGGTGAGAGGGCGGAAAAGGGAATGTTAGTGTGGTAATACGTGTGCTTGTCCGCAGCCAGCAAGGTGACTTTTGAGTCGACTCAAAAGTCACCTTAGTGTGGTAATACGTGTGCTTGTCCGCCGCCAGCACCGGGTTTTCACCATCATCTCTCCTGTACAAGGGAGAAAATGGGATGCAGAAGGCGAGAGGGTGGACAGAACACAAACACACGAATACAGGCTCACGGGAGGGGGAGAAACGGAGAAGTGGGGAAGAAAGAGGGGGGCTGGTCGGAACGGGTGGAGAAGGGAGACAAAGGGGAAGGGATGACACAATCACAAGGAAAACCAACCTTGCCTGAGTGATGGGGCAGAGCAGGCTGCTGGGCGCATCACCAATCGACCGCTTCGCCGGGGTCCGCCTCGCCTCCACCTCCACCTGCACCGCCCCCGCTCTAGCCTTATCCAGCACCAGCATCATATGCGCCTCCAAATCGGCTCAAAATACACAGAGAGAAGGGGACAGGGGGCCACAATCACAAGGGAACCCGAGCTTGCCTGAGTGATGGGGCAGAACAGGCTGCTGGGCGCATCCCCAATCGACCGCTTCGCCGGCGTTCTCCTTGCCTCCTCCTCCGCCTGAACCGCGCGCGCCCGTGCTCGATCCAGCACCGGCATCACATGAGTCTCTAGATCCGGCCGCTTCTTCCTCCTCATTTCCGAGCATTTTACAGCAATTTTTGCCACCTCCATGACTATATCCAGCGGCCAGTTCCCGGCACGTTCATCTAGAAACTCCCTCATTGCCTCCTCGTCTCCGTCGTCCACTGCTTCTTCTAGCCCCTCGTATACGTTCGGCTTGCGCCCGGTGAGGAGATCGAGGAGCACGATTCCGAGCGCATACACATCGGATTTCGGGCCGAATTCCCCCGTGCGTTGGAACTCCGGGTCGACGTACGCGAAGGTGCCGACAGGAACCGATTCCCGCATGTAGGTTTGATCCATGGAGAGACCCGGCATGAGCTTCGCCAGGCCGACGTCTCCAAGCTTCGCGACGAAATTCTTATCGAGAAGAATGTTGCCGGGCTTTAAGTCGCGGTGGACAATGGGCACAGGGCGCGTGTGGAGGATGAGGAGAGCTGAGGCGATTTCGGCTGCGACGCGCATGCGGATGTACCAGGGGAGGGGAGGCGAGTTGTTGGCGCAGAGCAGGCGGTCCTCTAGAGAGCCGTTGGCCATGAACTCGTAGACGAGGCAGTACTTGTCGGGACAGCAGCCGAGTAGCATCACCACGTGTGGGTGCTGAATCTGACTCAGCACTTCGACCTGGTTGGGGGGATGGGAAGGAAGGTGGGGGTGGGTGGGAGGGAAAATGAGGCGAGAATTGTGTGAGCGAGTACTAGAAGTTGTTATACCATGTGAGCGAGGGTGCTGGATCCGACTCAGCACCTCCACCTGGTTGGCGCGTGGGGGGTGGGTGGGAAGGGGAGAGCGGGGCACAGGAAAACGAAGGGGCAAGGAGGGGGAAAGAGGAAAGGTGGGGGGCTGGATGGGGGGAGAAGAGAAACGAGGGTGTTGGATCTGACCCAGCCCCTCAACCATCAAGCGCTGCCCAAGACACAAATGGCCTGGCCGCCAACCCTATCTGCTGCGCACCTCTTGTTGGAACTCGTGGGCGGCTTGCATGGCGTCCGTGTTCTTCAGCACCTTCACCGCCACGGGCGTGTGGTGCAGCGCAGCAGGCCAGAGAACACCGTTCCACTCCCCTGCAGACCTCACTCTCTGCCCCAATCCTCACTAGACTTGCACCAAACCCCTGTGCACATTCTCACCTCTTGTTGGAACTCGTGGGCGGCCTGCATGGCGTCCGTGTTCTTCAGCACCTTCACTGCGACAGGCGTGTGGTGCAGCGTGCCGGAAAACACTGTCCCAAATCCGCCCTCGCCCAGCTTGCGATCCGGCTTGAAATTCTCCGTTGCAAACTGCCAAGGGTCGCCATGGGGGGAAAGGAAACGAGGTCAGGACGGTACAAATTTGTGCTTCGAGTCGCGTTGGACCCACCCACCCACCCACCCACCCTCCCACCCACCCACCCACCCACCCACCCATCCAACCATTCACTCACCCACACACACACCGATTCACCCACCCACACGCCTCCCACTCACCACAATGTCGTCATACGAGTACTCGCGGTAGTTGGCCGTCATGCGCATCGCATACCCACATTCTACGGCCGTGCTGTTTCTGATGATTCCCCCCCCACTCACCACAATGTCATCATAAGAATAGTCACTGTAATTAGCCATCATACGAATGCGTGAAAGCACATACATACCCACCTCCCGAACCTCCAACATACACAATGTACCCTCCTGCTCATTGCCCCTTCTACGCACCACAATGTCGTCATAAGAATACTCGCGGTAGTTAGCCATCAAGCACATGCTGCCCTTCTCCAGACGTGCTGTTTCTGGTGATTCCTACCCCCCCCCAACCCATCCACTCACCACAATGTCATCATAAGAATACTCGCGGTAATTCGCCATCATGCGCATGCTGCCCTTTTCCGGCCACTCTGTTTCTGGTGATTCCTCACCCCCCCTCCCCCCCCACCCAACCCATCCACTCACCACAATGTCATCATAAGAGTATTCGCGGTAGTTAGCCATCATGCGCATGCTGCCCTTTTCCGATTTCGCCTTCTTCTCCGCCTCCTGCCGCCGCTTCTCCTCCAGCTCCAGCGCCGCGCGAGTCATCGCCGCCTGCTTCATCGCCACCTCCGTCTTCTGCGCCTCCAGCTCCGCCTGCTTCCGCGCCTCCTCCGCCGCCGCCATGGCGCGCGCCGCCTCCTGCGACGCCATCTCAATGCGCACCGCCGTTTCCAGCTCCCGCCGCTTGTTCTGCGCCTCGACTTCGCGGAGGGAGCGGTCCGCTTCGGAGAGCGCGCGCTGCGCGCGCTGCTCCGCCTCCAGGCGCGCCTTCTCCGCCTCCGCCGCGCGCTGCCGCATCAGCTCCAACTCGCGCCGTAGGTCGTTCTGAAGGAGGTTGCGGGAGGAATGGGGGAAGGCGGGGGGGAAGAGAAGGGGAGGGAAGGGGAAGGGAGGGGAGAGAGAGGAGAGAGGGGAGGGAAGGGAGGGGAGAGAGAGGAGAGAGGGGAGGGAAGGGAGGGGAGAGAGAGGAGGGAGGGGAGGGAAGGAAAGGGAGCGCGTTGCCTCAAACGCTCCAACTCGCGAAGAAGATCGTTCTGGAAACAAGCCGTGGGGATCTCGTCTTGTGAGTATTGGGAAATAAGAATAAAATAAGTGGTACACGACAATTGTGTGTGGTGTGTTTGAATGTGGGGCGTGTGGGAGGGAGATGGGGCGAGCGAACAAGTGACAGAGGAGGGAGAGGGTCGAAGAGGGGGGGAACCAAGAGGTTGTGGGAAAGCCGGGGGGGAGGCCGGGAGGAGGAATGGAGAAAGAGAAGGCGTAGAATTTTAGAATATAGTTCAGTCTCCTCACCTCAACGCCGCCACCACCGCCAACAGAAGAAACGTCCGAAGCAGCCGGAACAGGAGCAGGAATGGCCGCGGGATACGAATGCTGCATCCCACCCCCACCACCGCCACCATCACCCCCCATCTCCCCCCCACCACCGCCCGCAGGCGACCCTCCCCCTCCCCCTTCCCCCAGCTGTAGCCCCGCGAGCGCCGCGCGCGCCTTGGTCATGCGCGACTGAAGATCCGACATGAAGTCCTGCTGCTGCTGAAACGTCGCCGCCTGATTGGCGCGCTTCCACGCGTCGAACTCCGCGAGGTAGTCCGATTGCAGCTTCTGCCCCTCCGCCGTGTTCGCCGCCTGCTTCGACCACGCCAGCGCCGACAGCGCCGCGGCTTGCTGGATATCGCTCCCGCCCTTGGGACCTCCGCCGCCGGGAGAGCTGTCCATGCTCCCGCCGTCCATGGAGAATCGCGACTGCAGGCTGCCGGATCCGCCGCCGCCGGACGCGGGCATGTAGGGCTGCATGGGTCCCGAGCCTTGCGGGCTCGAGTCGTTGCTGCCGTACTGGCCTCTCGGCGCCACTCCTCCCCCCATCATTCCCCCGTATGGCGCGTTCATTCCTCCGCCGCCACCGCCCCAGCCCCCCCCTTGCGGAGCTCCCCCGCGCGCAGGGTACTGCTGGTACTGGCCGTAGGATGAGCCAACGGGTGCTCCGTATCCTCCGCCCGATTCGTCGTACTCGCCGCTTCTTCCTCCTGTGAATTTGTTTTTCAGGGATAGCAAGAAAAACAAAAAAAATACATCGTTAATTTTGTTTGTTCAATTCTGCCTTCCTCGCCCTTCCTGAATCTTCACCTTCCCAGATTTCAGAGAGGTCTGATCTGCCCTCATTTCTCATTTTCAGAAATGTGAATGTGCCCTGCATGATCCGAAGTGATATCATATCAAACAGCAAATTGCCACTGACGTAACGCTTACCCGATTCATTGAACCCGCCGCTGTAGGTCGGCTCGAGGGAACCCGAGCCTTGGCCGGACCCTCCCGAGCCTGGCATCAGACGGCCCGAGCCAGCAGGACTTCCCGAAGCAGATGACATGGGCGAGCCTTCCGATTCCTTGTACAGAACGACCTTGTCCTTTTGAATCACAAAAACGGAGAGCCCGTGAGGCTTATAACGAACGCAGTACGCTCCGGTACTCGATGACTTGCCCCGCCTGCCAGGTCAAACACAGATCAGCACATGAGACGGCTTCCAGATACTCTTTCTTGAAAAGCTCCCGAAGAAAACTTGAAAAGCAGTGAAACAGCGGGAACGATGCATACATGCTGAACATTCCTCGCGCATTGGTTCCTAGAACCAGCGTCGTCGCTTTCAGCTTGCTCGACTCTTCCACGATTCCCTTTTCTCTTGAGTTGTTTCGGCCGACCTTCAGCTCCAACTTGATCTGCAGTATCGAATGGACGACCAAAAATGAATAAACAATATTTTGTTCCTCTCTCGTTTCAAAACCGGGTCATTGTCCAGGAAAACCGCGACTCGGAACAGAATGGCTGCAGTCACTCGTATCACTACCACGGGAGACATCAGATGCGATAGCAAACCTGCGATATACCTTGGGATCGACGAGTTTCTTCAGAGAGAGCATCATAGGCTGCACGATGGTGCGGACATAATGCACAAACATGGTGTTGTTGACCTCGCTCTGATACATCTCCACCGCTCCTGCAACCAGAACCAACCAGAAGAGATCATTAAAGTCAGCGCAGTAAGCACGCAGAAGCCGTGTAACGTCATGTAAGGAGCTTTGGAAAATATTCAGGAGGAATGAGCATGCGAATATGGCAGGTATTTAACGCCGGCAATACACTGAGTTTTGTCAAAATGGATCAAATTGCAAATTTGAACGCCGTAATGACTGCACTTTGATAAAAACGGACGAGTAATAATGTTTTAATCTAAACGACTTGAATACCTGCAACTTGCCTTCCCGCTCCTCCATAAGCACCCATACCTGATCCGTGAAACAAGAATACTAGTTAATGTTGTGCAAGCAATAATAGAAGCACAGACTTTACGAAACCCGCACTTAAGGAAACAAACATCCAGTTTAGGAGAAAGGGAGCCATAAAACTGCTTACTTGGACTGGGAATCTTAGTGACCACATGGAGCAATATAAGGATGTCGTCTGGGCTGCGAACTTTATTCGTAATGGCCCATTTAATGGCTTCTTTACACGATGGGTCCTTACTAACTCCGACAACGACCCTCTCCCCGCCAAACTCAAAGCCGTCACCAGGCGCCATTTCGAGCTCAAGTGACCACAAGCATCGACACCGCGACCCAAAAAATGGAAAAAAAAAAAGCGAAAACAAAAGCTGCAGCTGGAAATCGCTACAGGAAGAAGCCGCGGATAATACGGAGGGTCCCAACGGTAGTAATGGTACAGCTGGCTTCTTCCCTGAGTGCGCGAGGGCTGGGTCGAAGGGATCCAAACCCTAGCCTCTCCCTTGGCAGACTGAGGGAAGCCCTAGGGAGTTCAAGCAGCAACAGCTGGAGGCTAGCACGAGTGGAGGTGAGGGGGGAGAGTCGCAAGGGGAAGGTTGTGGGGAAGAAGAAAAAAATAGGCGGAAAACGGGGACAGCCAGAGGAAAGCAGAAGGCGAGCGGAGCGGAAAGGGATCAGGAGAATGGCGGAGGGCAAATGAAGCATCGTGGAGTGGAGGGGTGGATGTGTGTACATTGCCCCTTGAAGGGTCATTCTCAACAACCGAAACATGGTTCCCCATGGTTCGGCTAATTTTTAGACGGCGGCCCAAATTGTTCATGCTTTTAAAAGTTGACCAGAGGGAGTTTTTCTGGTGTGGGCTTTGGCGAGAGTTTCCGATTTCGTCTAGGTTCGTTTTTTTCGCGAGACCCAGCCAACCCTCGGTTTTCCCCCTGGTGAGTGAATCTGTCTTCGAAAGTCCCAAATTGCAAGTGCGTGACTTTCAAAAGCTTGGACACTCAACTTCGTCAAGTTTTAAAAACTTGACCCTCGCGGCCCGCAATTTGGGACGCGGGCTTTAAGCTGGTTATAAAGGACACATCTGTTCTGGAAACATCGGGTCATTGATATATATGCACACAGGGGCGGTGACAGCAGGGGCAAGGGGAGGTGACCTTGGATTGGACAAACACTGACCACGAGCATGACGAGGAACGGGTGTGCGAAACCGGTAACTTGATCATATGTTACTCTCACATCTAAATATCAACCAATCTAGATATCATACGTCTGTTTATTTGCATGAAACAAAACGCTTCATTTCTTTCTTTAGAAATGCTCGAATAAGGCCGTTACCAGCTCCCATCCAAACCTTGCATTTTTTGGTGGCATTAGGGACGAGGATCCAGCAGATGTACGGTGGACGAAAGTGTTGTCCGTTAGCAGAAAAGGACCATTTTCACTTGTCCGGCAGCAGTGTTCACTACCCCAACGAACCATTTCGTAACGTCACGGAGCTGGTGTTCTCGATATGTTTTGGAAATCTCTCCCAGTTCAGAGTTTTACACCCTATTCACCCTGCCCGTTGATGTGTTTCCATTTTCACATCATTTACTGGGTTCCTTCCGCCCACTGTAAGCAACCAGTGTTTTTTTAGCCCGACACATGTTCACAGTCACAACTAGTGTGCCATGCTTTGTGAGGGAAAAAGGGTGGATACCGACACCAGGCTTTGGCGTTTGCGTGTTTTGCAGCATCTATATTGTCGCTTTTGTGGGAGTGGACTTGGGGTTTTTTTAGAACGCGTTCTCCATCCACTTCAGGATATTTTTTTTGTTGGTTGATGGGGTGGCAGTTTCGGTGTGTTCCATAGCACACTAGGAGAATTCAAACGGTTGAACTGGCAGCTGTCTACTGTAATTCGCAATCACAATACTGTATACAGCTCTGATAAGCAGGGTAAACATGGCAAACAAACCTGGCTCCCAGAACCCTGCACGTCACTCCAGTTGAGGCGAGCCTGGTCACTGCCATAACCTGCCAACTCATGCATTGGCCCAAGGTCCAGGTTACTGGAGATGCTAAGCATGCCATGTCAGCAAACCGCGAATTTCGAAACGAGCCGCATTTCTTTTTTTACCGTGTCGCCTTCTCGCATCTTGCACGTAGGAAATTGCACATCCCTTCGAAAATGTGACATGTGATGGGATGAGACTAGTTCTTGGACATGGCAGCAGTATCACTGCAGCACAGCACGAGTTTGTTACGTAGGCGTGCACAAGTATCCTGCTTTTGATCTTGTTCTGTACGGCTGTAAGCGAACAGTTCACTGATGCAGTTGCTTGCTAGCCCTTGTGCGAGGAGGTGCCAGACACACACACCCCGGTGTGCTTGTTTGCTTGCTTTGGGGGGTCTATGGGTCCATGAAATGCCACTGTTCCATCTTAGCAGTTCCAGTCCAACCAACCCCGCTCCCGCCTTTTCCCTTCCCTTATCCCGGTCTGTACATTCCCTCGATACAATCCCACGTCCCGTGCTTGCCTTCAAGCTCCAAGCCGAAACGAGATACTCCTGTTTGTGACTCTCGTGCCGCCATGCTGCAAATTTGCTAGGGGACCTAAGAGGCACGAAAGCTTCACAAGCCACTTTACCGCTACTAGGCCTCTCTGTTCTGTGCTATCCAAATTTGAGTGTGCTTGAAACTTGCGCGGAGCGGAGAAGTAGGTCCCACTAGGACAGTCCGCAAGTTTGCGATGCGACCAACATCCTACTATCTATCACTTGAAACTTAGGGCTGGTGCTGCTGGTTTCTTTAGTCGCAATGCTTCAGGGTTTAATAAGCTAGTCAACGCGGCATCACCCTACGGGTCACACATCCTTAGTTGGCTCATACAGCATCGCGTATAGCTACGATAATCGTGAGTGGTTGGGGCCATGGCCTTGTGCGCTTCGACTGCCCACCCAGTGGCGTTCTAACAAGTTTTTTTTTTCTAATTTCCTGACCCCCCTGGCTTATTATCGCAACGACAAAGTCTAGTGGTAGCTGGCGCTTCGAGCCGGACGCGCGCGACATGGCTGTAGGAACAGTTTATCCCGAACAGGACAGATTAGACCGAAACGAACCAGCCAATGCCATCATGCCACCTGGAAGCCCCAGCTTGAGCGCAATTGCGGCGACGGCGGCATCTCTAACCACTGACTCGTACAGCATCCTTGCCAGCGCGGATCTGACGTCAGCGCTCTCTCTGGCCGAACACGTGGCACGCCTGACCGCGACTCCGCACCTCTACGTGCATCGCAGCAGCGTGGAGAAAGTCGCGGTGTGCGTGCGACAGCTGCTGCCGACCCTCCATCTTCTGAAAAGCTCCGCCCCGTCGCTCTCCTTCGACCCGCGGTCCGCGTTCGTCCTCCGCCGTCTCGCGTCGGAGCTTAAAGACGTTATCGCGTTGCTGAAAGCGTGCAAGCTGACTATACCGGGGATGTTTTTCAGCCTAGGGCATCATCATAAGGGGCTGGCGCGCAAAGCAGACGCGTGCGTGATGGAAATTCGGCATTGTCACACTGTCTGCTCGATGCTGCTGGGACAGGCTTCTAATACAACCAATCCCAAAATCGCCGCCGACCACGGGCCGCTGTCGACCTCGTTGGTGTCACAAGCGCCACCACCGACGCCGCAGAACCACTTCCCGTTACGAACCGTCTCGTGCAGTCACACTAGCGGGTCGAGTAAGGAACCTTCCACGTTCCTGGAGTCGTACAGCGGAAGCGGTATCACCGGCGGAAGCGGAAGCTCGGTAATGTTCCCCGGCGGCGGGGCGGAACAGCCTGCGCGGGTTCTCCAGCAGGTGGCGGAAATGTTTCCCCAGAGCCCCATGATCGGCCCCTCCGCCGCTACGTTTTCCGCCAAAGACTCCGCAAGGCCTCCCGGGATGATGACGTGGCAGCAGATGCAGGTGCGCGGGATCCCCCCGAGGTCGATCTCCGCCTCCGCCGCTTCCGGGTTTGGCGGGCCGCCTGCGGGGGGACTGTACGGGAGGGGTGGGTCCGCGGGGCGGCAACGACCGGGGATATTAACAGGGGCGCCGCCGCTGGCGCTCCTCGGGGGGGAGCGGAGGGAGCGCGATAGCAGCGCGGCCGATGCTGCGGCCTCCGCGGCACTCGCCTTGATAGGAGCTAACAACGGCGGCGGCGGCGGTGGCGGAGGGAGCCGGTTCGCGGGCCCGGGCCGAACCTACACCGTCTCCTCCGCTTCCTCCGGCAGGATGCAGCCATACTACGGCTCGATCGCCGTCTCGCCTCGTCCGCTCAGCCCCGCGACCGCCGCCGCCGCCGCCGCTGCCGCCGCGTTCGCCGCGCCGAGGATGTTCTCCCCGCGGCGCCCCCGCGCGTCGTCCCCGCTGCCGTCCGCGCTCAACCGGTCGAGTATCTCCGCCGCCGCTGCGGCGAGCGCCAACGTGTGCCGGCTCGTGGACGCACTGGCGGAAGGATCGGCGGAAGAGAAGCGCGCGGCTCTGGCCTCGCTAATGGATGTGATTGTAACGGATGAGGGGAAGCTCCAAGCCGCGGCGGCGGGGGCGGTGCCGGTTCTGTCGGTGCTGCTGTCGCTGCCTGAAGACGACTTCCTATTGGACGACGAGTCGGTGTTACCCGGTTGCGTAGACGACGATGATTGGCTCCAAGGAGGGGGGGTGCTTTCCGCCGGGGGAAGCGGAGGGGGGAGCGCGGGTAGCCGGGGAACGGGGAAAACAGGAGGGAGCAGTGGTGGGGAACGGGGAAAACCAGGGGGGATAAGTTGCGGAAGGGGCGCGGTGGCTGCGTTGCTTCCGCTTCCGCCGCTTCCAGAGCCCCCTCAGCGCGAATCGCTGAACCTACTCGTGGCACGCGCTTTAGTGCAGCTCTCCACGCTTCCCGCTAATTGCCAGGTCATCGCCAAGGCGGGGTGCGTGCCGTCGCTAATCGCCATGCTTCGCGGCGGCAACCCCGAGGCGCAGGCGGTCGCGGTGAACCTGCTGCTGAACCTTGCGACGGGCTGCGACAGCGACTGCGACAGCAAATCGCCCGTGATCGTTGCAGGCGAGGCGATCCCGTCACTCGTCGCCATTGTCCAATCAGCGAGCGAGGCGAAAGTCCGGCGACAGGCGATGGAGGCCCTCGCGCATGTCGTCGCGAAGGCCAAGGAGAACCAAGACGCCGCGGCGCGAGCCGGCGCGATCCCGATATTGACAGAAGCGTTACGAGAAGGCTCGCTGCTGGTACAGGAAAAAGCGGCATTTGCGCTGGGCTCGATCGCGGAGGATAACGACGAAAATAAAGTAATGATTGCTGGGACGGGAGCTGTGCCGCCGCTGCTAGATCTCCTCCTGTGCGGGCCGGCAGATATCAGCCTGCAGGAGCGCGTTTCGCGGCGGGCGGCGTGGGCGTTGTTTGCGCTGAGCTCGCATCGTTTGTCCGCTTCGTACATCGTCGCCTCTGGTGGGTTGGACGTTGTGAAACGTGCGAACGAGGATGGGCCGTTGGATACGAAGGAATGGACGGCGAAGATCATCCCGCTTCTGGAGCCAGTAGCCGAGCAGCATCAGCAGGAGCAGCAGCAGGCGGCGTGGCAGCAGAAGTGGACGAATCAGCGCCGGGGGGGAGCTGAAACGGTCCTACGCAAATCCTATGATGACGTGGCATCGTTTCAAGAAGGTCAGCGTCCGAGCGGGCAGAAACCTTCCAGGTTTAGTGAACAGGATAATAGCTGCCCAGATGGGTCAGAATTGGGTGACAATGAGACGGAAGACGGGCAGAGGAGGAGACAACTGCAGGAGGACGAGCAGGTGGAAGCGAAAGTAGACAAGAGGGTGGAATCAAGTGAGAAAGCGGATTGCGAAGAAGTGAGCACAGGTGGTGAGGAGGAAGCGGCTTATAAGGTTACGAGGAGTCATGATTTTGGAGAGAAAATTAAGAATGAGAAGCAGGCTCTGGGAAAAGAGCAGACACAGCCACAGAAGCACAAGCAGGAGGGACAGCAGGAGCAGAAGCAGCCACACCACAGGAAGCAGCAGCATCAGCAGCAGCAGCTGCAGAAGCGACCAATGTGGCAGTTCAGTGTTCATCCTTCATCAAGCCCTGGTGGAAACTTCAGGCAGCTGTGCAAGCAGAAGCCGCAATCACCACAGCCACAGCAGCAGCAGCAACAACAAAACAAGGGGGCCAGCAATGTCAGGTGAGGATTGTGGCAAAATTGATTCTGTGTGTAACAAGCAAACAATTCCTCCATACGCACCGTTATGCTCTCCATTCTACAAGTTTCCCTTTCTAGGGACTGAACCACGGCATGCGTTGCCATCCTAATATCTCTTACACTTTCTTGAATTCCGTGTCCAGGTCATGCAGGGTACACAAGCAGGAGTTGTGACCTGGAAAATGTGCCTTTCTAACAACTTACCGATGCACTATGTTTCATCCAATGGCGGAGAGGCTCTTTGACTGACCTATGGCCATTCGCTACCGTATGTTTGTTTTAACGATAATGACTTGACAATCCAAGTAGGCTTCTTTATTGTTTCCATTTTGCATGTTTGCTTAGACTAACTTTGATTGATGCTTTGCTGAAGTTGCCCATAATGTTCACAGCGCGCGCTTTTTAGCAAAAAGTGCGTACACTATGACGAGGTCCCGAGTCAAATTTAGGATTTGGCAGAAGCGGCCATGAAAATAGCACCACTGCACTTCAAATGCAAAACACCTGCTATGCTGGAACACGCTGATGACGGTGATGACCTTGTAACGGGTCACCCGTAAAAAACGAATCTATAGCACTCCGCCCGCGAGTCAGCGACGCGCTAGTTTTCGGTGTGCTGGGCAGGGCAGTTGGGTGCAGTAACGGACGGAAGCCATGTGATGGAAGACTCGCGAGAAATTTGTCAGGCGAGGCACGGTGGAGGTGTGAGGAAGGTGCTGTGGAGGAAAGAGGAACCCAGAGCGGGCAGTTTCACCAGCCTCGTGCTTTGTCGTTGACAAACAACTCGAAAAGGTCGCAGAAATGGAATAAAACGCCCGTTATCAGTTATGGTCCCACATCACCTCTGGAGGGGGAATAAACATTTCAGTAAAAGAGACATTCGCTTCCGAGAATGTGTTACCGCCACTTGGGCTATCTGTTTCGTTACCATGTTGTAATCTTGCACTTTTTTGGGTAATTCGCTCCACCGCGGCCCTTTCCCCCTCCACGTTGGGACGGCCATCCTGTACCGTGCTGCTTCCTTCCGCCTGATGCCAGTTTTCCCTATGGTGAAAATCTCCATCAAAACAACTTACATTAGCTTGTCTTTTTCTCCAGTCTGCCTTGCTTTCTTAGCTTAAGGAACACAGCAATGGGAGACCCATGGCTGGAACAGGAACGATATCACAATCTTGCATCAACAATCCCGCTAAATAGCTCGCGCAGCATTGCAATCGTTGTGGTGCGATATAAATAGAAAGCGAATGCTTGTACATAGTGCCGTAATCTCGCCTTTCGTTCCCACAAATTGCGTATAATTCGTGTAATATTATGTTTTCTGAGTCGACAAAAAATGAAAGCTCAAGCTCAAGTCTTCGCATTGTCATTTAGAGCACGGAAATAAGCTATTTCTTCCTTGACAGTGAAGCCCGAGTAACGTTAGTTCCTTCAAAAGCGTGAAGACCACTGGTGCATCAGTGACATAACGCCAAGGATTGCCAGGGAATGCCACGGATTGCTCTTAGAACTCCTGGATGCTTTGGTGATGACGAAAAGTCGAGTAATGGCGGGCGAACACAACGAGTCTCTTCATAAACTACTGGATAGTAACGGCGCTGGCTATAATGACGGAAAGATCCTCTCTTTCCAAAGCTATTTATATCCTGCGCGGTTAGCCATTATTCTCTCGTTCTAAGAGCTCGCCACGTGGCGTAAGAACCAGCACTTCATAGTCTCGCCATTGGACGATCCTGTAGGGTTTGTGGTATTTTCCGCGTGAAATCTGGGATTGATCCAGCGGGTATCGCGGAGCCACACGACGACTATGTTACACGCAACAGTCGCCGACGTAGCTTCCAGCCGTGCTTCACCCTGTCTATCTCCCCGCGATTCACGGCGACAGCCTTTGAGTTACCGTTGCTGTCGCGGAGCGAATCGACCTGAAAGCATGCGCACTCGCTGCGACTCACAGCGACAGCAGCTACCGCGTTTTCCGGAGCTCCTGACGTGCCTGATGGTACCGTTGCTGCTTCTGCTGCTGCTGGCACTGGCAGTTGGTCAAGCAGAAGGTATGCCCGGAGCTTTCGGTTCTAGATTAAGTTGGGGTCACTTTTGAGAATTCTCAAAAGGTATTCCAGGAGCTTCGGCTCAAGATTGATATGGAAAGGTTCCCGGCGGTTCAGGATTGATATGGAAAGGTTCCCGGCGGTTCAGGATCGATATGGGATATGGGAAGGTTTCCAGCTCAGGATTTATGTGGCTGCTGCTAGTCTGTCTACAGACATTCCTTTCTTGCCATCCCTTTCTCGCCATACTGTCATCCACCTTCTCCCTCACCCTCTCCCTTCCCCTCCCTTTGCCTCTTTCCCCAACCCCCTCCTTCCCTTTCCCTCGTTGTTCCCCTCGTTCTCGCTCTTCCCATCCCGTTTCCCTCCCCTCCCTCCGTCCCACTTCTTCCCCCCCACGCCCTCCCTCCCTTCCCTTTCCCCACTCTCCCCTCCCCCTCTTTCCGTCCCTCTCCACCGCTTCGCATCCCTTCCCACACCTTTATCCACCAGCCGCGTGCCCGCTGCTGCCGGAGGTGCATGTGGACGCGACAGCCAGCAGCCAGGCCGCTCAATGCTGTGGGGACTCGGGCAATCCCTGCGGTGAGCTGCTGGAGAGTTTGCTAGAAAATATATTGTACAGTGTCCGTTTGTCCGTTCAGCCACCTCTTTCTCGCTTTCTTGAATTCACTTCTGATACTTTTCTTCAACTGAAACTTGCTCCCTTTCTCTCCCTTCTCACACTGACCCGTCTTCCTTCCGTGCCCTTTCCTTGTCACACGCCTTGTGTTTTCTGCTTTGCGCCCACCCAATGCCTTTCAGGCACAATCGAACAAGCTCTTACAGTGTAAGTCCCCTCTCTCTATCCCCAAGTCTCCGCTCCCTCCTTTCTCCCTTGCTTCCCTGCTTCCCTAACTCCTCCTTCCCTCCCTCTGCCCCTCCCTCCCTTTGCCCTCCTTCCCTCCGTCCCTATCTTTTTTCTTGCTGCCTTTTCTCCAGTCACGCCCCTTTTGACTCCCTTCATTGCCCCCCTTTACTCACAACTACACCACTCTCGCTTTCCCCCACACTCACTCCAAATTCCCCGTCCCCGTCACGTCGACCTTTCACCCCTCCACTCTCCCTTCTCTTCCCTCCTACCCCCACCAGCATCCCCCCCTCAGGTGCCACCATCCTTCTGTCCCCAGGCACTCACTCCGTCCCTCCCCTCGCCCTGCAACTTGGGGGTCGTCCCCTCACCATCGCTGCTGTCTCACTTCTCCCATCCCCTTCCCATCCCCTTCCCCTCCCCATCCCCACCAGCATCCCCCCCACAGGCGGCACCATCTTCCTGTTCCCAGGCACTCACTCTATCCCTCTACAAGGGCTGCAACTCGGGGGCATTCCCCTCACCATCACTGCTGCCCCTGCTACTGGCGGCACCTCCGCCCCTCCCGTGATCAGCTGTGAGAGCATCAAGGGCAGCAGCAGCAGCAGCAGCAGTAGGTCGTGTTTAACTGCCACGTGTGCAGCTTCCAGCACAGGAGCAGGGGGCGGGAGCATGTGCAGTGAGGAGCAGGCAAAGCTGGTGTTGCGGGGAGTGGTAGTGGCCAATGGCAGAGCCGAAATCACCAGCGATACCACCACCACCAGCAGCGCTGGCTCTGGTGGTGGTGCTGGCAGCGGGGGCTGTCTGGTAGTACAGGGTCAGGCAGTGGAGGTTACAAACTCCTCTTTTCTCAACTGCACTGCTGCTGACGGTGGTGGGGCAATCTTCGCTGCTTCTTCTCCCAACGTGACCATCTCTGGCTCTCGCTTTGAAGGCTGTAAGGCTCTTGGCGGCCTCACTGCCTCTGTTGGTGCTGCTGGCGCCAGTGGTGCGGCTGGTGCCGGTGGTGGTGCTGCTGCTGCTGGTGCAGCTGAAACCATTGGGAAAGGAGGGGGAGCGGTTGCCCTGTACAACGTCGCCCACGTGGCGGTCACTGATTCGTCCGTTCGCGACTGCTCCTCCTCGTCCACCAATGGCGGCGGCTTCGCCATCGTCTCCTCCAACGCCGCGCTGACAGCTGTCCGCTTCTCGGGCTGCTTCGCGCAGAACCTGGGCGGCGCGGTCTCGTCTTCTCTCTCCAACATGACTGTAACGAGCTGCGAGTTCCGCGACTCGCGGGCCATGCGGGGAGGATGCTTCTCGGATGATTCCTCCCCACTCGTCTCCATCTCCTCCTCCTCCTTCCTCCGGTGCAACGCGGATGTGTCCAAAGAAGGGGATATTTACAGCAAGGTGAACGGCGGCGGGGTTGCACTCAACGCTACTACCTCTTTCACCATACACAACTGCACCTTCTCCCGCTGCCTCGCGGTTATGGACGGCGGCGGTCTCGACGCTCTCGACCCCGGAAACCTCACTATAGACTCCTCCACTTTCCGCTTGTGCTCCGCGTACGATAATACTGGCGGTGGCGGGGGAGCGGTGTCGTCCCGCGGCGGAAACATCACCATCCGGGGAACTCTGATGGAGAAAAACTGGGTGAACAGCACCATGGTTGGTTTCGGCGGGGCAATGGCTATCATGGATACGGAAATGGAGATTTTTAACTCGACTTTTCGGGAGAATATTGCGTACGGGCATTTGTACGGGACGCTGAGCCAGGGAGGGGTGATTAATCAGCAGTGGACGAGGCGGGATGTGGTGATTCCGCTGCTGATGGAGGAGTGTGCGTTTGAGAGGAATGTGGCGGATTTCGGAGCGGTGGGGTACTTTGAGGGCCATGTGACAGTGAGGAGGTCGCGGCATGTGTGGAACGAGGCACAGTTCCGATATGGAGGCGCGTGTGAGTATATGGGGGGTATGAGCGTGGGGTGTTGTGAGGGTGGGGGTTGTGAGAAGGGTGTGTGATGTGAGGGTGGGTGTTGTGAGGGGAGTGTGTGATGTGAGGGTGGGGGTGAGTGTAAGGGTGGGCAGTGTGAGGGTGGAGACATGTGTTTGCTTGCAATACTTAGCTTTGTCTTCAATGCTGTCACCATATCCCCTCTCCCTTCACCCTTCCTTTGCACTCCTCTCCCATCAACCTTTCCACCCCCCTTCCCCTCCAGACTACGCCACCATGAGCACCACCATAGAGGGCTGTCTCTTTGCACACAACACCGTGCTGCAGGATGGGGGAGCGATTGCCTCAGCCTCACTCTTCTCTCTTCTCTCTTCTCCCATGCTCCCATGCACCCGTCCCACCTCCCCACTGCGTCCCCTCCCCTCCAGACTACGCCACCATGAGCACCAGCATAGAGGATTCTCTCTTCGCGCACAACACCGTGATGCAGGATGGGGGGGCGGTCGCCACAGCAGGGCTGATGGGCACGGTGGTGCGCGGGTGTGTGTTTCGCAACAACACCGCCATCTCTGGCGAGGGCGGCGCGATCGTTGTGCTCGAGGTGAGTCAACCGAGTCAACCGAGACAAACGAGTCATTTCATCAGGCTTAGAGTCTCACATGGTAGGTCAACCGAGTCAAACGAGTCAATGCGTGCAGGACTGCTGCCCACGGTGGTGCGCGGGTGTGTGTTTCGCAACAACACCGCTGCCTCTGGGGAGGGGGCCGCGATCGTTGTGCTCGATGTGAGTTGACCTAGTCAACTGAGTGAAACATAAGAGTCAAACGAGTCAATGTGGACAAGTGTTCGGGGCACATTGGTTGGGTTGGGGGGGTCCGTGTTTCGCAACAACACAGCCATCTCTGGGGAGGGCGGTGCGATTGTTGTGCTGGATGTGAGTCAAACGAGGCAACCGAGTCAACCGAGTCGAATGCACGCGTGTCACAGGTCAAACGAGTCAATTAGAGAGGGGCTGCTGTGCTGCCAACGGTGGTGCGCGGGTCAGTGTTTCGCAACAACACCGCCATCTTGCAGGGAGGGCAGGGCAATCTTCGTGATGGACGTGAGTTAACCGAGTCAATCGAGTCAACGAGTAAAATCCACTAGCCAAACGAACGAGTCAAACGAGTCAATGGGGATGGGGGGTTGCTGGGTCCGGTGGTGCGACCAGCAGCAGCGCGGGTCGGTGTTTCGCAACAACACTGCCATTGCGGGATTTGGTTTTTGAGAATTCTCAAAAACCAGCTCGCAACAACACTGCCATCGCGGGTATTTTTTAGGCGCCTCAAAAAGCGCGGGTCGGTGTGTTTCGCAACAACACTGCCCATCTAAGATGTTGAACCTGGTGGGGAAAGTTGGCGCGATTCTCGTGCTCGATGTGAGTCAACCGAGTCAATCGGGGTGGTCACACGACGACACGACCTGTCTCGGGGTCTGTGAAAGTGAGGTGTCTGTGACAGTGCCGTACGCGCCTTGACCCGCCCTCTTCACTTCCCGCATGCTTCCCTCTCCCCGCTCCTCCCTTCTCCCCTCGCCCGTGCAACAGGGCACGGAGGGAGCACTGGAGGTGGAGGGGAGTCGCTTTGAGGGCAACACAGCACCGGCATCCAAGGGGGGAGCCATCTCCGCTGCCGCCGCTCGCCTCAACCTCGCCCACACCACCTTCCACCGCAACCATGCTCCCCTCTCTCCTCTCCCCACTTTCATATCTGCTCTCTCCCTTCTCGTTCTCTCTTCTTCCTTCTCTCCTCTCCTCTCTCCTATCCCCTCTCCCCCTGCCCGTGCAACAGGGCACGGAGGGAGCACTGGAGGTGGAGGGGAGTCGCTTTGAGGGCAACACAGCACCGGCATCCAAGGGGGGAGCCATCTCCGCTGCCTCCGCTCGCCTCACCCTCGCCCACACCACCTTCCACAACAACCATGCTCTCGTGAAGGGCGGTGCCGTTGCAGGTGGGTTGATTGGAAGGGGGTGGGTTGATTTAAGAGGGATGTTGGAATGCTGTTGCCTGCCTCACCCTCGCCCACACCACCTTCCAAAGCAACCAGGCTCTTGTGAAGGGCGGTGCTGTTGCAGGTGGGTTGGTTGAAAGGGAAATGTTGGAGTGTAACTGTCACTGTTGCCCACGCCACCTTCCACCACAACCATGCTCTCGTAAAGGGCGGTGCCATTGCAGTTGCAGGTGGGTTGATTGGAAAGGGTTGGTTAGATTGGAAAGGGGTGGGTTGACTGGAAGGGGAATGTTGTAATGTTGCGGTCACCCTCGCCCACACCACCTTCCACCGCAACCATGCTGTTGTGAAGCGCGGTGCTGTGGCAGGTGGGTTGGAGTTAAACCGTTGAACGGCATGCCACGTGCCATCGGTCATTCTTTTGTTTTTCTATGTTGAGTTTGCTAGTTTACTATGTTGAGAATTCTCAAAAGTAAACTCAACATAGTTAAACCGTTGAACGGCATGCCACGTGCCATCGGCCATTCTTTTCCTTTTCCCTTTCTCTCTCACGCATCTCCTTCCCTCTATCTCTCCCTGCCTCTCTTCTCTCCCTCCCCTACCTCGGCAGTTTCGCACCCAACTTCTCCTCCCAACGACAACAACACCACCACTACCGGCAGCAGAGGCAGCAGCAGCAGCAGCATCCCCACAGCACACTTCTCCAACGTGACCTTTGAGGGCAACAATGCCACGCTGGGGGGAGCAGCGCTGCATCTGGGCATGGCGGCGCACGCAGCACTGATGGGGTGCCGCCTGGAGGGAGGAGAGGCCAGCAACGGAGGCGGTGTGATGCTGGAGGAATTTGCACAGCTGCAGATGACTCGGTCTGAGTGCACTGGGAACAGGTGAGTTGCAGATGAAGCATGTAGGGACATTGATATGAAGCAAGTAGGGACATTGATATGAAGCAGAACAGCAAGAGAGAAGAAATGTTAAAAAGAGAAGAAAGAAAGAAATAGACGTTTCTGCAGTAAGGATTTTCACAACGCGCTACCTCTGTTTCCTTTCTCTCTCCCTTCTGCTTTTGCCCATTTTCCCTTTCGTCCCTCTCCTCCCTCCTCTCCTCCCCTTCAGCGCGCCATCCGGGGGAGGGTGCATCTCCATGAGCGAGCTGGCCTCCGTTACAATCACATCCAGCAACGTCACATCCAACCAGGGCGGCAACAAGGGCGGTGCCATCCAAGCCACGGGAGAGACCCGCTTGACCATCTCGGATTCTCATTTCTTCAACAACTCGGCCATGGATGGCGGCATGCTCTGGTCCGAGATGGACTCGCAGGTGTGTGAATTGTGGTTCATGCTTGTTCCCTTGTCTGATTGTCTCCTTGGTACTTGTTGCTTGCAACGGCACCGACCTCAGGGGGCGGCGCCATCCAGGCCACGGGGCAGACCTGCTTGACCATCTCGGATTCCCATTTCTTCAACAACTCGGCCATGGATGGCGGCATGCTCTGGTCCGAGATGGACTCGCAGGTGTGTGTGCACTGCGGCTCTCCTTCCACCTTTCCTCCATCTCGTTTGACCCCTTAGCACATGTTGCGCACTCCACACGGCATTAAGGGCCATCTGAGTTCTTCAACAACTCGGCCATGGATGGCAGCATGCTCTGGTCCGAGATGGACTCGCAGGTACGTGCAGTGCAGTGCAGTGCAGTGCAGTGCAGTGCAGTGCAGTGCAGTGCAGTGCAGAGCAGTGCAGTGCAGTGCAGAGCAGAGCAGTGCAGTGCATTGCAGTGCAGAGCAGTGCAGTGCAGTGCAGTGCAGTGCAGTGCAGTGCAGTGCAGAGCAGTGCAGTGCAGTGCAGTGCAGTGCAATGCAGTGCAGAGCAGTGCAGTGCAGTGCAGAGCAGAGCAGTGCAGTGCAGTGCAGTGCAGAGCAGTGCAGTGCAGTGCAGTGCAGTGCAGTGCAGTGCAGTGCAGTGCAGTGCAGAGCAGTGCAGTGCAGTGCAGTGCAATGCAGTGCAGAGCAGTGCAGTGCAGTGCAGAGCAGTGCAGTGCAGTGCAGTGCAGTGCAGTGCAGTGCAGTGCAGTGCAGTGCAGTGCAGCCCTTACCGACCTGCTTCCCTCCTTGCTCCCTCGCGCCTGTGGCTTCCTTCGCCCTCGCCCATGCTCATGCCCGTCCCCCCCCCCACCCCCCCCCCCCCCCCCCCCCCCCCCCACCCCACCCCACCAGGTGCACATCTCCTCGTCAGTCATAGCACGCAACACAGCCACCATCCAGGGCGGAGCGCTCTACTGCATCCATTTCCCTCTACTGCATTCAGAAAGCGCACCTCTCGCTGCTCGCCTCCTCCCTGCGCGCCAACACTGCCGCTCGTGGCGGTGGGGGGAAAGGGGAGTGTGGGTCCAAACGACTACTTGTATCGTGCCTCACCTCTCGTTCTCACTGTCCACAACAACTCCCCTGCCAACCCCCCCTTCCCATGCCCATCTCTCCCACTTTCTCACATCAGGTGCTCATCTCCTCCTCGGTTATTTCCCGCAACACAGCCCCCATCCAGGGCGGGGCGCTCTACTGCATTCAGAACGCGCGCCTCTCGCTGCTCGCCTCCTCTCTCCGCGCCAACACAGCGGCACGCGGCGGGGCCATTCTCGCCGAAGGGGGGGTCCGCCTGCTGGTCGCTGTGGGGGCGGGAAGGAGGCACCCTACAGCTTTCAGCGAGGGTGCCTCACCTCTAATTTCCCTGTTCTTCACATGCCCATGCCCATATCCCCACACCAGGTGCACATCTCCTCGTCTGTCATTTCACACAACACAGCCACCATCCAGGGCGGGGCGCTCTACTGCATTCAGAACGCGCGCCTCTCACTGCTCGCCTCCTCCCTGCGCGCCAACACTGCCGCACACGGCGGGGCCATTCTCGCCGAAGGGGGAGTCAGGCTGCTGGTCGCTGTGCGGGTGGGCAGCAAAACGCCCGCAGTGTTTGAAGGGAACTCGCAGCATGCGGTGGTGCTGCAGGGGCAGGCAGTGGGGTCGTTCTACGGATCGGTTCTCTTTCGGGGGAATGCGGGGGGGAGCACGATGGACGCGGGGGATGGAGGGGCGATTTTTGCCACGGATTCGACGGTAGTGGTGGTGGGCGGTGGAGTGGGGTTTGAGGGGAACACGGGGCATAGAGGTGGTGCGATCTTCTGTGATGCGGAGAGCTTGCTGAGTGTCAGCTCGGGGGTTGATGATGCTGCTGTTGCTGCTGCTTATGCCGCTGCTGGTGGCGCTGCTGGTGCTGCTGATGGCAATGCTGCTGCTGTGGCTTCTACTGCTGCTGCCGGTTATGATGAGAGTGCTACATTCACAGCTGCATTTGCTACAGTATCTGCTGCTACTGACCCAGCAGCCACACCACAAGCACCCTTGTTTTCAAACAACCAAGCACAAGAAGCAGGCGGGGCAATCTTTGTGGCCGGCAACACGTCCCTGCAGATCTCCGATTCGATTTTCGAGTCCAACCGGGCAGCAACGGGGACAGGTGGCGCGATCCTAGTGCTCGACTATGCGCACGGGGACCTGCAAGACTGCACTTTCCGAATCAACGAGGCTGGCTCGGACGGATCGGCTGTGTACCTGGATCGGGGAGGCATGGGGGGAGGTTCGGGAGGAGGAGCGGGTGGGGGGGAGGAAAGAGGGGGAGCTGGGGGAAGTGGGGGAAGTGGGGGAAGTGGGGGAACGGGGGGAATGGGGTTTAGCAAGGCAGCGGTGGGGGCGGTGGTTATGTTGTCTGATATTGCAGGGTTGCTACAGGCGGGAAGTAACCTTGGTGCTGCTGCCAATGCCACTGCTGGTAGTGCCAGCACTAGCGCCAACGGTAATGGCAACACCAACACCATCACCAACAGCAGCGGCAGCGGCAGCAGCGGCAGTGGCAGCGGTGGTGGCGGTGTGACTCTGAGTGGCGGGCTGCTGCCTCTGAACGTGTCTGGGCTGTCATTCTACCGCAACACTGTCACTGGTAACGGCAGCATCCCGGCTCTTGCCAGCGGTGGCAGTGCTAGTGGCGCTGGTGGTGGCAGTGGTGCTGGGGGAAGTGGGGTGGGTGCAGGAGGGGGAGGGGCGGGGGGGATTGCGATGGCAGCAGGCGGGCTTGGGTCGGCGTTTCTTGATGCGACGTTCCTGCCTGCCATGCGGTCGACGTGCGTGGCGTGTGAGAGCATGGACAAGCAGGACACCATCGGCACGCTCCCTGCCTCCTTCCGCCTCCAGTGAGTTTTAATCTGTTTTGAGACGTCTAAAAAACTAATGAAAAAGGCTTGAGACGTCTACAAAGGATTATCTTATCATCGAGGAAATCATGGACAAGCAAGACACCATCGGCACTCTCCCTTCCTCCTTCCGCCTCCAGTGAGTTTTAATCTGTTTTGAGGCATCCCAAAAAGAAGGGCTCAATTGGGTTTGAGACGTTGCAAAACCAATTGATGATATGGAAACGTCCTCCGGTTGACGTGCATGAGAAGCAAGCATGTGAGAGCAAGGATAAGCAGGACACCATCGGCACTCTCCCTGCCTCATTCCGTCTTCAGTGAGTCTTGGGCATCCTCACGCCCTCACTCACTCTCACTCAACCTCCCTGTTCCTTCCCCGTCTCATTCAACCGCTCTTCCCCCCTCCCCTGTTAGTTACCACCCCAAACCCTCTTCACCAACCCCAAACCCTCTTCCCCTCCCCCCCCCCCCAAGTGGCGGAGCGACTCAGCTGAAAGCACCAGTCCATTCCTGGGAAGGGCGATCGGGCCACCAATCCAGTGACAGGGCTGCATGTCACTGTGCTTCACGGAGCCCCCTCTTCCTTCCCCTTCTCAATCAACCCCTCTCTCCCCCTTCCCTGTTACCACTACCTTCCCCTTACCCACAGGTTAGCAGGCCAGAGCGACTCACCTGCAAACTCCACCACAGTGTTCCAGGTGAAGGGCGATCGGGCCAACCCAGTCACAGGGCTGCACGTCACAGTGCTGGACGCAGCAGGCCTCATCCCAGTCAACGACTTCCGAGCCAAGGCCTCCGTCCTCCCCCCCGCTCCCTCTCTCCGTCCCGCCCCCTTCCTTATGCCTTGTCCACCTCCCTGTTCCTCCGTTCCCCCTCCCTCCCCCCTTTCCACCCCACCAGGTGGGCAGGGCAGAGCGACTCAGCAGCAGGCGCCACCACCACGGGCACAGTGTTCCAGGTGAAGGGGGACAGGGCCAACCCAGTCACAGGGCTGCACGTCACAGTGCTGGACGCAGCAGGCCTCATCCCAGTCAACGACTTCCGAGCCAAGGCCTCCGTCCTCCCCCCCGCTCCCTCTCTCCGTCCCGCCCCCTTCCTTATGCCTTGTCCACCTCCCTGTTCCTCCGTTCCCCCTCCCTCCCCCCTTTCCACCCCACCAGGTGGGCAGGGCAGAGCGACTCAGCAGCAGGCGCCACCACCACGGGCACAGTGTTCCAGGTGAAGGGGGACAGGGCCAACCCAGTCACAGGGCTGCACGTCACAGTGCTGGACGCAGCAGGCCTCATCCCAGTCAACGACTTCCGAGCCAAAGCCTCCATCCTCCCCACGCCATCCATCAGCGGTCTCCTGCAGGCCATTGCAGTCAACGGCCGCGCCACCATCCCCCCCGTTTCCATCGTCGAGCCGCCTGAATCCGGGAATCTCTCGCTTACGCTGTCTGTTTCCTCGTCGTTGGATGCGTTTCCGCCGATCGCACGGACGGTCGAGATCGTCTTCTGCCCGCCCGGGCAGTTTTACACCCGCCCGGGGATGACCTGCGAGGTCTGTCCAATCGGGAGCTGGTGTGGGTCCGGGCGGGGCGCGGAGTTCTGCCCGCCGGGCAGCTTTAGTTTTTTTCTGGGCACATCTTCCCTTTTGGATTGTTTACCCTGCCCGACGACTCGGGATGTACTGAAAGATACTCTGGCAGTGACATGCGAGAAAGGGAATATGACTGTAGAGGAGGGGTTCTGGTTTGACTTCAACAGTATCAGCTCTGGCATCCCTGCCGTGTATGCCTGCGACGTGTTAGATGGATGTGCAGGGCTGCTCTACCCTTCCTCCTCCTCTCATCCCACTGTCATTACTACCCAACAGCCGCAGCAGCAGCAGCAGTCGGCAGCAAATGCAACTCTGGAGCAGCAGCAATGCAAGCAGGGGTACAACGAGAATCGGCTCTGCTCCAGCTGCGCGCCCGGCTACTACTCAGTGCTCAAGTTTTGCTACCAGTGCTCGCCCACCTTCCAGCGCCTCTTCCCGCTGCTGCTCCTGCTCATCGTGCTGGCCTGGGTGGCCATGGGGGTTTTGTCGGACTCGTTTCACACCATTGCTATACTCGCTATAGAGCTGCAGATGCTGACGTTTATCGGGTCGTACAACCTCCCGCTGCCCTCCTGGGTGAACACCATTATTCAGTACTTCCAGATCGCACTCTTCGTACCGGTAAGCACCGCTCTCAACCCAGCTTTTGTCTTTGTACGGCTCATCCAAATGCCGTTCCCCCATCTGCAGATCGTGATCGGGCCAGGCTGCACATCTTACTCCTTGGTGCACCAGTGAGCAGTCACCATGGTCATCCCCACTATCATTCCACATCTGCTCACATTCTCCTCTTCCTTCTTCTCCTTTCCTCCACTCCCATCCTCACCTCAGGACGTGATCGGGCCAGGCTGCACATCTTACTCCTTGGTGCACCAGTGAGCAGTCACCATGGTCATCCCCACTATCATTCCACATCTGCTCACATTCTCCTCTTCCTTCCTCTCCTTTCCTCCACTCCCATCCTCACCTCAGGACGTGATCGGGCCAGGCTGCTCAGTCACCTACTCCTTGAGGGAATCACTATGGTCTTCATCCCCTCAATCATTCCAAACATCTGCTTCTCTCACCCTTTCCTCCCCTTTCCCCACCCAATCCTCAGGACGTGATTGGGCCCGGCTGCACAGTCACCTACTCATTCGTGCAGCAGTGGGCTGTCACCATGGTCATCCCTGTACCCACACCAAACTCTGTTTCCATGATCACTCCTCATCCATCTGTCCATATTTCCCCCCCAATTCTCAGGACGTGATTGGGCCAGGTTGCACAGTCACCTACTCATTCGTGCAGCAGTGGGCAGTCACCATGGTCATCCCCGTTTTAGGCGTCCTCGTTTACGCCTGCCTCTACCTCACACACCGCCTCTACTCCCACACCATCACACAAATCTACGGCAACCCCAAGAACCACCCCATCACCAGCACCACCAGCTTCACCCCTTCTGCCGCCGCCTCCGCTGCTTCTGCTGCTGCGTCTGCTCCCTCTCTCCGCACCGATACCAACGGCACCAGTTTCTCGCGAGCCCCAAGCGGCATCGGCTCTCGAGCAGACGACTTGGGCGGGCACGTGACAACCAAACGCGAAATGTTCGACAAGTACGAGAACACTCTCATTCACGGAGTCACCAACTGGCTCGATCTGAGCTACGCGGCTGTAACCTTCCGGTGTTTCCAGGCATTTTACCGGCACTGGTATGGCGCGGATGTGATGGGTGCTGCGCCGTATATCGGGTGGTTTTCCGAGACGCATACGGTGGTGTTTGCGCTGTCGGTGGTGATTGCGGTGGTGTATGTGGCGGGAGCTCCGGTGTGCTACGCGCTGGTGCTGTGGCTGGGGAAGTCCAAGGGCCTGCTGGCGAGTCACACGTACAAGATGCGATGGGGATGGATGGTCAGCCGGTGAGTGGTTTCGTGGTTGGTCGTATGCATGAGTTGGTTTCTTTCACACATGCGTGCAGGCACACACTCACATGTGCACACACACACACACACACACACACATGCATGCGTGCGTGCACACACTTTTACAAACGCATCACATGTCTTTCCGAAGATGTGGCTGCGTGCTGCATAGGTACGAGTACCGTAAATGGCACCTCATGATTTGTGCTGCATAGGTACGAGTACCGTGAATGGCACCTCATGATTTGTGCTGCATAGGTACGAGTACCGTAAATGGCACCTCATGATTTGTGCTGCATAGGTACGAGTACCGTAAATGGCACCTCATGATTTGTGCTGCATAGGTACGAGTACCGTAAATGGCACCTCATGATTTGTGCTGCATAGGTACGAGTACCGTGAATGGCACCTCATGATTTGTGCTGCATAGGTACGAGTACCGTAAATGGCACTTCATGATTTGTGCTGCATAGGTACGAGTACCGTGAATGGCACCTCATGATTTGTGCTGCATAGGTACGAGTACCGTGAATGGCACCTCATGATTCGTGCTGCATTGCATGGCATGCGCTCCTTTCCCCAACATGTGGGCTGCATGCATGGCATGGCATGGTTGTGCATGTGGTGCATGGCATGTGTGTCCATGGCATGTGTGTGCATGGCATTTGTCCTGCATGGTGCGTGGAACAGGTACGAGTACGACTACTTCTGGTGGCACCTCATGATATGTATTATTTGTTTACCTGCTCTTCCCCTCCTCCACCCTGTGTGTGCTGCATGGCATGGCATGGCATGTGTGGTGCATGGCACAGCTACGAGTACGACTACTTCTGGTGGCACCTCACCTGCTACGCGCGTCGCATCATCCTCGTCTCCATCGCTGTCTTTGGCGTGCAGTCACCCCAGACGCAGGTACGGATTCGACCCTTTTGTTTTTCAAAATTTGATTTAAACCTATCATTTTCCTAATATGATTCCTTTTCCCGCTTTTCAACACCCCCCAGCTGCTGCTCGCGCTCGCAAACCTGCTCTTCACCCTCGCCCTCCTCACGAGATTCAACCTCGCAGGCACCTAAGAAACAGCCTGCCTGCTGTACGCACAACCCTCTCACCTCTTGCCAAACCTCCTCCTCCCCCGCTCCCTTCCCCCACATCCCTCTCCCCATCAGGTATCGGTGACCCTCTCTCTCCAGGCCATTCACATCGGCCTGCTGGACGGCGCATCTTCTCTCATGACGTGCTCAACTCGCTGCCAACCTCCCCACCCTCCCGCCCCCGCTCCCCCCATCAGGAATCAGTGACCCTCCCTCTCCAGGCCATTCGCATCGGCCTGGGGTACAGAGCATCCCCCTTTGCAGCCTTCTCGCACGACGTGCTCAACTCGCTGCTCGCACTCGCAGAGCTGCTCTTCACCGTGGCGCTCACGGGCTTTAGCTTCTGGGAGTGCGAGCCTGCCTGCAGCAGGCACATCCCTCTCCCCTCTTCCTCACTCCTCTTACCAACACCCCCTCCCCCCGTCTCCCCCCCCACCCGCTCTCCCCCATTCAGGTATCAGTGACCCTACCCCTCCAGGCCATTCGCATCGGCCTGCAGTACGGAGCATCCCCCTTTGCAGCCTTCTCGCACGATGTGCTCAACTCGCTGCTCGCGCTCGCAGAGCTTCTCTTCACCGTGGCGCTCACGGGCTTTAACTACATCGGCATCACCACTGGCGCCAACATCCTCTTCGCCTTCTCCTTCGCCCTCGTCTTCCTGCCCACGCTGCTCATTCTCTGCTACGAGCTCGTCAACTGGTAAGCCTTTTTCCTTGAGGCCCTGTCCCTGGTATGGTATGGCAAGTCTTCCTGCCTGCGCTCCTCATCCTCTTCTTTTATTACGTTTCCGAAAGACTGACAAGGCCAGGAATCTAGTTTTGAGACGTCTCAAAACGTTTCCGAAAGACTGACAAGGCCAGGAATCTAGTTTTGACACGTCTCAAAACGTTTCCGAAAGACTGACAAGGCCAGGAATCTAGTTTTGACACGTCTCAAAACGTTTCCGAAAGACTGACAAGGCCAGGAATCTAGTTTTGACACGTCTCAAAACGTTTCCGAAAGACTGACAAGGCCAGGAATCTAGTTTTGACACGTCTCAAAACGTTTCCGAAAGACTGACAAGGCCAGGAATCTAGTTTTGACACGTCTCAAAACGTTTCCGAAAGACTGACAAGGCCAGGAATCTAGTTTTGACACGTCTCAAAACGTTTCCGAAAGACTGACAAGGCCAGGAATCTAGTTTTGACACGTCTCAAAACGTTTCCGAAAGACTGACAAGGCCAGGAATCTAGTTTTGACACGTCTCAAAACGTTTCCGAAAGACTGACAAGGCCAGGAATCTAGTTTTGACACGTCTCAAAACGTTTCCGAAAGACTGACAAGGCCAGGAATCTAGTTTTGACACGTCTCAAAACGTTTCCGAAAGACTGACAAGGCCAGGAATCTAGTTTTGACACGTCTCAAAACGTTTCCGAAAGACTGACAAGGCCAGGAATCTAGTTTTGACACGTCTCAAAACGTTTCCGAAAGACTGACAAGGCCAGGAATCTAGTTTTGACACGTCTCAAAACGTTTCCGAAAGACTGACAAGGCCAGGAATCTAGTTTTGACACGTCTCAAAACGTTTCCGAAAGACTGACAAGGCCAGGAATCTAGTTTTGACACGTCTCAAAACGTTTCCGAAAGACTGACAAGGCCAGGAATCTAGTTTTGACACGTCTCAAAACGTTTCCGAAAGACTGACAAGGCCAGGAATTCCTTTGACTCTTCTCCCACCCCCTTCCCAATCTTCGCTTTTCTACCCTCTCCCGCCTCCCCAACAGGTACGTCATGCACTGCAACTGCCATGAGCACGACACCATGAAACAGACCGACAAGGCTGCAAGTCCCTTCACTTACCCCCCACTCCCCACTCCTCATCGACCCTTTCCCGTTTCCCTCCACTACAACTCCCCTTTCCCTCCCCCACTCCAGCAGGCACATCACGCGCTGCAACTGCCATGAGCTGAACAGCTTGTGGCCGACCGACAAAGCCCAAAAGTCTCTCCGTTCGCGCAAGCACCTGGCAGCGCTGTCAGTGGACGACCTCGTGCATTTCTCTGACCCTTCCCCCTCTTCCCCTTCCTCTTCTCGTCCTCCCTGCTTTTCGTCCCCCCCAACAGGTACATCACCCGCTGCAATTGCCGGGAGATGAATTCCATGTGGCAGACAGACAAGGCTCGGAAATCCCTCCGCTCACGCAAGCACCTAGCAGCCCTCTCAGTGGACGACCTCGTGCATCCCTCCGACATCGCCCGCTGGTTCCGTCCCCACGTGCTCTCCGCCTTCCTCTTCCACTACTCCTCCGCCTCCCCCGCCTACCACGCCGCCCGCCGCAAAACCCTCTCGGACGAGGCAGGCTTGGAAAACGGCGCTGCTGGTGCTGGTGGTGCTGCTGGTGGCGGGGAGTTTCAACATGTGGGTACGGCGGAGATGCGGCGGCGGCGGCGGCTGCTGCTTCGGCTGCGGGACCGGTTTGAGCGGATTCGGCTGGCGGGACCCGGGGATGCACAGTGGATGAAGCACTTAAGTAAGAGCCAGATGTACGGCGTGCTGTCGCAGGCGCTGCTGGGAGCGGCAGTGGGGGAGGTGACTGTTGCGAGAATGCCTGTGAGTAGTGGGAGTGAGGGACTGCTTGAAGGGGGCTCTGCTGCTGCTGGTGCCACCGCTGGTGCTGCCGCTGCTGGTGCTGGTGCTGCTGCTGATGGTGGTATTGGCAGCGCTGGTAATGCTGCTGCTGCTGCTGATGGTGGTATTGCTGGTGGGTACCACCATAATAGCCCTTTGGGGGGACCTACTGCTGCTGCTGCAGGGCCTGCTTTCAGTGGCAGGTTGGTAGGGGATAGCAGCCGGCTTACTAGCACTTCCACTCCCACAAATAGGCTCAGCTCCTCCGAAGCTGGCTCTAGGAGGCTCGGCACCCCCGAGGCTGGTTCACGGAGGCTCGGGACTCCTGAGGCTGGCTCCAGGAGGCTTGGGACACCTGAGGCTGGCTCGCGGGGGCTCAGCACTCCCGAAGCTGGCTCGAGGGCTGTGTCGAGGAGGCTCGGCACGCCGGAGCTAGGTTCGGCGAGAAGAGTGATGGCTTCAAGCTCAGCAGAAGGGGGAGAGGCACGGATGGTAGACTTAGGCGCGGCAGCAGAAAGAGCAGCAGCAGCAGGACGAGGAGCAGGAGGAGGTGGAGCATCACCAATGTCAGCGTTTTTGTCTGCATCAGGGAGGTTGGATGTGACAGGGACGGGTGCAACTGGGGTGGGTACACCTGGGAGGGGTACACCTGGTGGAAGCACGCCTGGGGGAGGTACACCTGGGCGCGGCACACCTGGGGGAGGCACTCCTGGGGGAGGTACACCTGGGCGCGGTGTGGCACGATTTGGGTCTCGCAGCCTATCAAGACGAGAACGGTGGGTGCAGCCTGAGCTGAATAGAGGTGGTGAGGCGATTAGAGGTGATTCGTTTAGAGGTGAACCGTTTAAAGGTGATCCTTCTAAAGGTGTAGGGGAAGGAGCAGGAGGAGGAGAAGGAGGGGGAGGGGGAGGGGGAGGGGGAGAGGGAGGGATGGGGGGTTTGGGAGCGGTGGAAATGGGAGTGGGAACGGTGGGATGGGATCCAGATGAGGAGGACGAGGAGAGAATGCTGCTGGAGTGGCCGCCCAGGCTGGACCACCACGTCAGCTGGACGGCAACTAATGCCGCGGGCGGCGAGCTCGAGCGGCGGGGTTTGTCTGGTAGTGGAGCGGATGTGCTGGTGAATGGGGAGGGGGAGGAAGACGGGGAGGAGCTGGAGAGGAATGGGTGGCGTGGGGAGGAGGAGGAGGGGGAAGACGGGGAAGAGGGTGAGGATGAGGAGGAGTGTGATGGGGATGAGGAGGACGATGAGGCAGATTTAGAGGAGAGAGCAGAGCAACGGCAGCATCAGCAGAGGGAGCAGGGTGGGCAAGGGGGTTACGGAGGCGGGTACGTGGAGGGGCAGGGAGGCGGGGAGGGTTACAGGGAGGGCAGAGAGGGCGGAGAGGGCGGAGAGGGCGGAGAGAACGGAGCGAACGGAGGGGGGGGAGAAGGGGGCTACGTGGAGGCGCGGATGAACATGGCGGAGCTAACGCTGCTCTTCCAGCGCCACCTCGCTCTGCTCGTGCGCTCCGAGGCCCTCCGCCGCCCCACCTCCCTGCGCCTGCTGCTGCGATCGGAGGCCATCCCTGATCTTCTAGCATGGCTCACCTCGCCCCACTGGTACGTGTGTGGGCGCAAGCTCATGGTTCTGCTTGTGTTGGGGGCATGGGCACCCAAGGCCTTCCGCTGCCCCACCTCCCTGCGCCTGCTGCTGCGATCGGAGGCCATCCCTGATCTTCTAGCATGGCTCACCTCGCCCCACTGGTACGTGTGTGGGCGCAAGCTCATGGTTCTGCTTGTGTTGGGGGCATGGGCACCCAAGGCCTTCCGCTGCCCCACCTCCCTGCGCCTGCTGCTGCGATCGGAGGCCATCCCTGATCTTCTAGCATGGCTCACCTCGCCCCACTGGTACGTGTGTGGGCGCAAGCTCATGGTTCTGCTTGTGTTGGGGGCATGGGCACCCAAGGCCTTCCGCTGCCCCACCTCCCTGCGCCTGCTGCTGCGATCGGAGGCCATCCCTGATCTTCTAGCATGGCTCACCTCGCCCCACTGGTACGTGTGTGGGCGCAAGCTCATGGTGCTGCTTGTGTTGGGGGCATGGGCACCCAAGGCCTTCCGCTGCCCCACCTCCCTGCGCCTGCTTCTGCGATCGGAGGCCATCCCTGATCTTCTAGCATGGCTCACCTCGCCCCACTGGTACGTGTGTGGGCGCAAGCTCATGGTTCTGCTTGTGTTGGGGGCATGGGCACCCAAGGCCTTCCGCTGCCCCACCTCCCTGCGCCTGCTGCTGCGATCGGAGGCCATCCCTGATCTTCTAGCATGGCTCACCTCGCCCCACTGGTACGTGTGTGGGCGCAAGCTCATGGTTCTGCTTGTGTTGGGGGCATGGGCACCCAAGGCCTTCCGCTGCCCCACCTCCCTGCGCCTGCTGCTGCGATCGGAGGCCATCCCTGATCTTCTAGCATGGCTCACCTCGTCCCACTGGTACGTGTGTGGGCGCAAGCTCATGGTTCTGCTTGTGTTGGGGGCATGGGCACCCAAGGCCTTCCGCTGCCCCACCTCCCTGCGCCTGCTGCTGCGATCGGAGGCCATCCCTGATCTTCTAGCATGGCTCACCTCGCCCCACTGGTACGTGTGTGGGCGCAAGCTCATGGTTCTGCTTGTGTTGGGGGCATGGGCACCCAAGGCCTTCCGCTGCCCCACCTCCCTGCGCCTGCTGCTGCGATCGGAGGCCATCCCTGATCTTCTAGCATGGCTCACCTCGCCCCACTGGTACGTGTGTGGGCGCAAGCTCATGGTTCTGCTTGTGTTGGGGGCATGGGCACCCAAGGCCTTCCGCTGCCCCACCTCCCTGCGCCTGCTGCTGCGATCGGAGGCCATCCCTGATCTTCTAGCATGGCTCACCTCGCCCCACTGGTACGTGTGTGGGCGCAAGCTCATGGTTCTGCTTGTGTTGGGGGCATGGGCACCCAAGGCCTTCCGCTGCCCCACCTCCCTGCGCCTGCTGCTGCGATCGGAGGCCATCCCTGATCTTCTAGCATGGCTCACCTCGCCCCACTGGTACGTGTGTGGGCGCAAGCTCATGGTGCTGCTTGTGTTGGGGGCATGGGCACCCAAGGCCTTCCGCTGCCCCACCTCCCTGCGCCTGCTTCTGCGATCGGAGGCCATCCCTGATCTTCTAGCATGGCTCACCTCGCCCCACTGGTACGTGTGTGGGCGCAAGCTCATGGTTCTGCTTGTGTTGGGGGCATGGGCACCCAAGGCCTTCCGCTGCCCCACCTCCCTGCGCCTGCTGCTGCGATCGGAGGCCATCCCTGATCTTCTAGCATGGCTCACCTCGCCCCACTGGTACGTGTGTGGGCGCAAGCTCATGGTTCTGCTTGTGTTGGGGGCATGGGCACCCAAGGCCTTCCGCTGCCCCACCTCCCTGCGCCTGCTGCTGCGATCGGAGGCCATCCCTGATCTTCTAGCATGGCTCACCTCGTCCCACTGGTACGTGTGTGGGCGCAAGCTCATGGTTCTGCTTGTGTTGGGGGCATGGGCACCCAAGGCCTTCCGCTGCCCCACCTCCCTGCGCCTGCTGCTGCGATCGGAGGCCATCCCTGATCTTCTAGCATGGCTCACCTCGCCCCACTGGTACGTGTGTGGGCGCAAGCTCATGGTTCTGCTTGTGTTGGGGGCATGGGCACCCAAGGCCTTCCGCCGCCCCACCTCCCTGCGCCTGCTGCTGCGATCGGAGGCCATCCCTGATCTTCTAGCATGGCTCACCTCGCCCCACTGGTACGTGTGTGGGCGCAAGCTCATGGTTCTGCTTGTGTTGGGGGCATGGGCACCCAAGGCCTTCCGCTGCCCCACCTCCCTGCGCCTGCTGCTGCGATCGGAGGCCATCCCTGATCTTCTAGCATGGCTCACCTCGCCCCACTGGTACGTGTGTGGGCGCAAGCTCATGGTTCTGCTTGTGTTGGGGGCATGGGCACCCAAGGCCTTCCGCTGCCCCACCTCCCTGCGCCTGCTGCTGCGATCGGAGGCCATCCCTGATCTTCTAGCATGGCTCACCTCGCCCCACTGGTACGTGTGTGGGCGCAAGCTCATGGTGCTGCTTGTGTTGGGGGCATGGGCACCCAAGGCCTTCCGCTGCCCCACCTCCCTGCGCCTGCTTCTGCGATCGGAGGCCATCCCTGATCTTCTAGCATGGCTCACCTCGCCCCACTGGTACGTGTGTGGGCGCAAGCTCATGGTTCTGCTTGTGTTGGGGGCATGGGCACCCAAGGCCTTCCGCTGCCCCACCTCCCTGCGCCTGCTGCTGCGATCGGAGGCCATCCCTGATCTTCTAGCATGGCTCACCTCGCCCCACTGGTACGTGTGTGGGCGCAAGCTCATGGTTCTGCTTGTGTTGGGGGCATGGGCACCCAAGGCCTTCCGCTGCCCCACCTCCCTGCGCCTGCTGCTGCGATCGGAGGCCATCCCTGATCTTCTAGCATGGCTCACCTCGCCCCACTGGTACGTGTGTGGGCGCAAGCTCATGGTTCTGCTTGTGTTGGGGGCATGGGCACCCAAGGCCTTCCGCTGCCCCACCTCCCTGCGCCTGCTGCTGCGATCGGAGGCCATCCCTGATCTTCTAGCATGGCTCACCTCGCCCCACTGGTACGTGTGTGGGCGCAAGCTCATGGTTCTGCTTGTGTTGGGGGCATGGGCACCCAAGGCCTTCCGCTGCCCCACCTCCCTGCGCCTGCTGCTGCGATCGGAGGCCATCCCTGATCTTCTAGCATGGCTCACCTCGCCCCACTGGTACGTGTGTGGGCGCAAGCTCATGGTTCTGCTTGTGTTGGGGGCATGGGCACCCAAGGCCTTCCGCTGCCCCACCTCCCTGCGCCTGCTGCTGCGATCGGAGGCCATCCCTGATCTTCTAGCATGGCTCACCTCGCCCCACTGGTACGTGTGTGGGCGCAAGCTCATGGTTCTGCTTGTGTTGGGGGCATGGGCACCCAAGGCCTTCCGCTGCCCCACCTCCCTGCGCCTGCTGCTGCGATCGGAGGCCATCCCTGATCTTCTAGCATGGCTCACCTCGCCCCACTGGTACGTGTGTGGGCGCAAGCTCATGGTGCTGCTTGTGTTGGGGGCATGGGCACCCAAGGCCTTCCGCTGCCCCACCTCCCTGCGCCTGCTTCTGCGATCGGAGGCCATCCCTGATCTTCTAGCATGGCTCACCTCGCCCCACTGGTACGTGTGTGGGCGCAAGCTCATGGTTCTGCTTGTGTTGGGGGCATGGGCACCCAAGGCCTTCCGCTGCCCCACCTCCCTGCGCCTGCTGCTGCGATCGGAGGCCATCCCTGATCTTCTAGCATGGCTCACCTCGCCCCACTGGTACGTGTGTGGGCGCAAGCTCATGGTTCTGCTTGTGTTGGGGGCATGGGCACCCAAGGCCTTCCGCTGCCCCACCTCCCTGCGCCTGCTTCTGCGATCGGAGGCCATCCCTGATCTTCTAGCATGGCTCACCTCGCCCCACTGGTACGTGTGTGGGCGCAAGCTCATGGTTCTGCTTGTGTTGGGGGCATGGGCACCCAAGGCCTTCCGCTGCCCCACCTCCCTGCGCCTGCTGCTGCGATCGGAGGCCATCCCTGATCTTCTAGCATGGCTCACCTCGCCCCACTGGTACGTGTGTGGGCGCAAGCTCATGGTTCTGCTTGTGTTGGGGGCATGGGCACCCAAGGCCTTCCGCTGCCCCACCTCCCTGCGCCTGCTGCTGCGATCGGAGGCCATCCCTGATCTTCTAGCATGGCTCACCTCGCCCCACTGGTACGTGTGTGGGCGCAAGCTCATGGTTCTGCTTGTGTTGGGGGCATGGGCACCCAAGGCCTTCCGCTGCCCCACCTCCCTGCGCCTGCTGCTGCGATCAGAGGCCATCCCTGATCTTCTAGCATGGCTCACCTCGCCCCACTGGTACGTGTGTGGGCGCAAGCTCATGGTTCTGCTTGTGTTGGGGGCATGGGCACCCAAGGCCTTCCGCTGCCCCACCTCCCTGCGCCTGCTGCTGCGATCGGAGGCCATCCCTGATCTTCTAGCATGGCTCACCTCGCCCCACTGGTACGTGTGTGGGCGCAAGCTCATGGTTCTGCTTGTGTTGGGGGCATGGGCACCCAAGGCCTTCCGCTGCCCCACCTCCCTGCGCCTGCTTCTGCGATCGGAGGCCATCCCTGATCTTCTAGCATGGCTCACCTCGCCCCACTGGTACGTGTGTGGGCGCAAGCTCATGGTTCTGCTTGTGTTGGGGGCATGGGCACCCAAGGCCTTCCGCTGCCCCACCTCCCTGCGCCTGCTGCTGCGATCGGAGGCCATCCCTGATCTTCTAGCATGGCTCACCTCGCCCCACTGGTACGTGTGTGGGCGCAAGCTCATGGTTCTGCTTGTGTTGGGGGCATGGGCACCCAAGGCCTTCCGCTGCCCCACCTCCCTGCGCCTGCTGCTGCGATCGGAGGCCATCCCTGATCTTCTAGCATGGCTCACCTCGCCCCACTGGTACGTGTGTGGGCGCAAGCTCATGGTTCTGCTTGTGTTGGGGGCATGGGCACCCAAGGCCTTCCGCTGCCCCACCTCCCTGCGCCTGCTGCTGCGATCGGAGGCCATCCCTGATCTTCTAGCATGGCTCACCTCGCCCCACTGGTACGTGTGTGGGCGCAAGCTCATGGTTCTGCTTGTGTTGGGGGCATGGGCACCCAAGGCCTTCCGCTGCCCCACCTCCCTGCGCCTGCTGCTGCGATCGGAGGCCATCCCTGATCTTCTAGCATGGCTCACCTCGCCCCACTGGTACGTGTGTGGGCGCAAGCTCATGGTTCTGCTTGTGTTGGGGGCATGGGCACCCAAGGCCTTCCGCTGCCCCACCTCCCTGCGCCTGCTGCTGCGATCGGAGGCCATCCCTGATCTTCTAGCATGGCTCACCTCGCCCCACTGGTACGTGTGTGGGCGCAAGCTCATGGTTCTGCTTGTGTTGGGGGCATGGGCACCCAAGGCCTTCCGCTGCCCCACCTCCCTGCGCCTGCTGCTGCGATCGGAGGCCATCCCTGATCTTCTAGCATGGCTCACCTCGCCCCACTGGTACGTGTGTGGGCGCAAGCTCATGGTTCTGCTTGTGTTGGGGGCATGGGCACCCAAGGCCTTCCGCTGCCCCACCTCCCTGCGCCTGCTGCTGCGATCGGAGGCCATCCCTGATCTTCTAGCATGGCTCACCTCGCCCCACTGGTACGTGTGTGGGCGCAAGCTCATGGTTCTGCTTGTGTTGGGGGCATGGGCACCCAAGGCCTTCCGCTGCCCCACCTCCCTGCGCCTGCTGCTGCGATCGGAGGCCATCCCTGATCTTCTAGCATGGCTCACCTCGCCCCACTGGTACGTGTGTGGGCGCAAGCTCATGGTTCTGCTTGTGTTGGGGGCATGGGCACCCAAGGCCTTCCGCTGCCCCACCTCCCTGCGCCTGCTGCTGCGATCGGAGGCCATCCCTGATCTTCTAGCATGGCTCACCTCGCCCCACTGGTACGTGTGTGGGCGCAAGCTCATGGTTCTGCTTGTGTTGGGGGCATGGGCACCCAAGGCCTTCCGCTGCCCCACCTCCCTGCGCCTGCTGCTGCGATCGGAGGCCATCCCTGATCTTCTAGCATGGCTCACCTCGCCCCACTGGTACGTGTGTGGGCGCAAGCTCATGGTTCTGCTTGTGTTGGGGGCATGGGCACCCAAGGCCTTCCGCTGCCCCACCTCCCTGCGCCTGCTGCTGCGATCGGAGGCCATCCCTGATCTTCTAGCATGGCTCACCTCGCCCCACTGGTACGTGTGTGGGCGCAAGCTCATGGTTCTGCTTGTGTTGGGGGCATGGGCACCCAAGGCCTTCCGCTGCCCCACCTCCCTGCGCCTGCTGCTGCGATCGGAGGCCATCCCTGATCTTCTAGCATGGCTCACCTCGCCCCACTGGTACGTGTGTGGGCGCAAGCTCATGGTTCTGCTTGTGTTGGGGGCATGGGCACCCAAGGCCTTCCGCTGCCCCACCTCCCTGCGCCTGCTGCTGCGATCGGAGGCCATCCCTGATCTTCTAGCATGGCTCACCTCGCCCCACTGGTACGTGTGTGGGCGCAAGCTCATGGTTCTGCTTGTGTTGGGGGCATGGGCACCCAAGGCCTTCCGCTGCCCCACCTCCCTGCGCCTGCTGCTGCGATCGGAGGCCATCCCTGATCTTCTAGCATGGCTCACCTCGCCCCACTGGTACGTGTGTGGGCGCAAGCTCATGGTTCTGCTTGTGTTGGGGGCATGGGCACCCAAGGCCTTCCGCTGCCCCACCTCCCTGCGCCTGCTGCTGCGATCGGAGGCCATCCCTGATCTTCTAGCATGGCTCACCTCGCCCCACTGGTACGTGTGTGGGCGCAAGCTCATGGTTCTGCTTGTGTTGGGGGCATGGGCACCCAAGGCCTTCCGCTGCCCCACCTCCCTGCGCCTGCTGCTGCGATCGGAGGCCATCCCTGATCTTCTAGCATGGCTCACCTCGCCCCACTGGTACGTGTGTGGGCGCAAGCTCATGGTTCTGCTTGTGTTGGGGGCATGGGCACCCAAGGCCTTCCGCTGCCCCACCTCCCTGCGCCTGCTGCTGCGATCGGAGGCCATCCCTGATCTTCTAGCATGGCTCACCTCGCCCCACTGGTACGTGTGTGGGCGCAAGCTCATGGTTCTGCTTGTGTTGGGGGCATGGGCACCCAAGGCCTTCCGCTGCCCCACCTCCCTGCGCCTGCTGCTGCGATCGGAGGCCATCCCTGATCTTCTAGCATGGCTCACCTCGCCCCACTGGTACGTGTGTGGGCGCAAGCTCATGGTTCTGCTTGTGTTGGGGGCATGGGCACCCAAGGCCTTCCGCTGCCCCACCTCCCTGCGCCTGCTGCTGCGATCGGAGGCCATCCCTGATCTTCTAGCATGGCTCACCTCGCCCCACTGGTACGTGTGTGGGCGCAAGCTCATGGTTCTGCTTGTATTGGGGGCATGGGCACCCAAGGCCTTCCGCTGCCCCACCTCCCTGCGCCTGCTGCTGCGATCGGAGGCCATCCCTGATCTTCTAGCATGGCTCACCTCGCCCCACTGGTACGTGTGTGGGCGCAAGCTCATGGTTCTGCTTGTGTTGGGGGCATGGGCACCCAAGGCCTTCCGCTGCCCCACCTCCCTGCGCCTGCTGCTGCGATCGGAGGCCATCCCTGATCTTCTAGCATGGCTCACCTCGCCCCACTGGTACGTGTGTGGGCGCAAGCTCATGGTTCTGCTTGTGTTGGGGGCATGGGCACCCAAGGCCTTCCGCTGCCCCACCTCCCTGCGCCTGCTTCTGCGATCGGAGGCCATCCCTGATCTTCTAGCATGGCTCACCTCGCCCCACTGGTACGTGTGTGGGCGCAAGCTCATGGTTCTGCTTGTGTTGGGGGCATGGGCACCCAAGGCCTTCCGCTGCCCCACCTCCCTGCCCCTGCTGCTGCGATCGGAGGCCATCCCTGATCTTCTAGCATGGCTCACCTCGCCCCACTGGTACGTGTGTGGGCGCAAGCTCATGGTTCTGCTTGTGTTGGGGGCATGGGCACCCAAGGCCTTCCGCTGCCCCACCTCCCTGCGCCTGCTGCTGCGATCGGAGGCCATCCCTGATCTTCTAGCATGGCTCACCTCGCCCCACTGGTACGTGTGTGGGCGCAAGCTCATGGTTCTGCTTGTGTTGGGGGCATGGGCACCCAAGGCCTTCCGCTGCCCCACCTCCCTGCGCCTGCTGCTGCGATCGGAGGCCATCCCTGATCTTCTAGCATGGCTCACCTCGCCCCACTGGTACGTGTGTGGGCGCAAGCTCGTGGTTCTGCTTGTGTTGGGGGCATGGGCACCCAAGGCCTTCCGCTGCCCCACCTCCCTGCGCCTGCTGCTGCGATCGGAGGCCATCCCTGATCTTCTAGCATGGCTCACCTCGCCCCACTGGTACGTGTGTGGGCGCAAGCTCATGGTTCTGCTTGTATTGGGGGCATGGGCACCCAAGGCCTTCCGCTGCCCCACCTCCCTGCGCCTGCTGCTGCGATCGGAGGCCATCCCTGATCTTCTAGCATGGCTCACCTCGCCCCACTGGTACGTGTGTGGGCGCAAGCTCATGGTTCTGCTTGTGTTGGGGGCATGGGCACCCAAGGCCTTCCGCTGCCCCACCTCCCTGCGCCTGCTGCTGCGATCGGAGGCCATCCCTGATCTTCTAGCATGGCTCACCTCGCCCCACTGGTACGTGTGTGGGCGCAAGCTCATGGTTCTGCTTGTGTTGGGGGCATGGGCACCCAAGGCCTTCCGCTGCCCCACCTCCCTGCGCCTGCTTCTGCGATCGGAGGCCATCCCTGATCTTCTAGCATGGCTCACCTCGCCCCACTGGTACGTGTGTGGGCGCAAGCTCATGGTTCTGCTTGTGTTGGGGGCATGGGCACCCAAGGCCTTCCGCTGCCCCACCTCCCTGCGCCTGCTGCTGCGATCGGAGGCCATCCCTGATCTTCTAGCATGGCTCACCTCGCCCCACTGGTACGTGTGTGGGCGCAAGCTCATGGTTCTGCTTGTGTTGGGGGCATGGGCACCCAAGGCCTTCCGCTGCCCCACCTCCCTGCGCCTGCTGCTGCGATCGGAGGCCATCCCTGATCTTCTAGCATGGCTCACCTCGCCCCACTGGTACGTGTGTGGGCGCAAGCTCATGGTTCTGCTTGTGTTGGGGGCATGGGCACCCAAGGCCTTCCGCTGCCCCACCTCCCTGCGCCTGCTGCTGCGATCGGAGGCCATCCCTGATCTTCTAGCATGGCTCACCTCGCCCCACTGGTACGTGTGTGGGCGCAAGCTCGTGGTTCTGCTTGTGTTGGGGGCATGGGCACCCAAGGCCTTCCGCTGCCCCACCTCCCTTCGCCTTCTGCTGCGCCCTGAAGCCATTCCAGCTTGCCTGGCTCACCTCGCCCCACTGGTAGGTTCGGGTGCTGTGCCGTGGCCCCTGGCAGTGGTAGGTTCGGGTGCTTTGGCTTGACTCGGAAGGACGAGCAGGCGCTGAGGGACGTGGTTGGACACCCCATCATCATTGGTTCTTACCTTTCCTCCTCCCCTCCTCTGCTCTACCCTTCTTCCTCTCCTCTTCTCTACCCCGCCAACCCCCCTCTGCTCTACCCCTCCTCCCCTCCTCTGCTCTACCCTTCCTCCCCCCACATGTAACTCCAGTGAGGCGGAGGATCAGCAGGTGTTGAGGGACGTGGTGGCAATGATGCGGTCGGCGGCGGTGGAGGAGGCGGGCAGCCTGCACTGGTCGAAAGGCTTCTGGGCCTTCTTCCGCACCCACTCCGTGCTGCACCGCGCCAAGACATGGTGAGTTGGGGCACGGTGAATGAAGGCATGGTGAGCCCGGGCAATCACTGGCGAGCCCAGGCAATCACTGGCATGGTGTGCCCAGGGCATGGTGCGGTGTGCACGTGTGTTGGCTGGCTCTAAGAGGCAAGCAGCCTGCCTGATTCTTCCACTGATTCTTCCACACTCACTTTGCGCTGCACCGCGCCAAGACATGATGAGTGAATTGACTTTTGAGTCGACTCAAAAGTCACCTCGCTGCACCGCGCCAAGACATGGTATGTGAATCACGGTAGGGGCCCATGGCATGGTGAGGTGTAGTTTTGAGGCGCCTCAAAACTAGAGCCCATGGCATGGTGATGTGTGTAAGTGCTGTGAGAGGCAGGCAGCCTGCAATGGTGTCAGGGCTTCTGGGCCTTCTTCCGCACTCACTCCGTGCTGCACCGCACCAAGGCCTGGTGAGTTGGGGCATGGTGAGGCAATCACCAGGAATCCAAGGCGTTGAGGTGTGTGAGTGTGTTGGCCCGTAGAGTGTGCAAGCCGGGGGGCCAGTGTGTTGGCAGCTTGCACTGGCCCCCCGGCTTCTGGAAAATTTCCGCACTCACTCCGTGCTGCACCGTGCAAAGACATGGTGAGTCAAGTGATGGTGAGGTGAGTGCAAGGCATGGTGGGCCTGCCCTTAAGATCTCTGCTCTCTTTTGAGACGTCTCAAAAAACTTCTTTTATCACCTGGTGAGTCAAGTGATGATGAGGTGAGTGCAGGGCATGGTGGGCCTGCCCTTAAGATCTCTGCTCTGCCTTTTCTTTGTCTTTCTGTTGCCTTTCTCGACTCGTGCAGTGTGCAGCCTTGTCTGCCGTCAAAGCCTCTGCTGGAAGATGACATGTAATGTAACTGCTGGAAGATGACATGTAATGTAACTGCTGGAAGATGACATGTGATGTAACTGCTGGAAGATGACGTGTAATGTAACTGCTGTAAGATGGTGTGTAATGTAGTTGAAGCGGGATAACATGTAACGGCTGTTGGAAGGGGACATGTAAGTAACTGAGCTGGGATGACATCTGATTTTCATTGGGCGAGGTCATTAACCTACCGTAAGTCGGGAGATGACATGTAATATAACTGATCTGGGATGACGTTTGAGGAATGCTGGGAATGTAACATGTGCTGTAATCATTCAGATTTGCCATGTATTATATTTGACACTTGGGAGGGTGTTGTCAAGAATGAAAGTGTTGGTTTGACTAAGGTTGGTTGGGGTACATAAAATTAACCCTAACAGTTGTACCTACCCCCTGTAACACACATCACTAAGACTACAACATTTTACAAAACCCAATAGTCTTAGTGAGGGGTGTCAAGCAAAACCAAAAGTGTACGATCACAACACAAGACCGGTCACAAACAAGCAAAGCTCAGGGTGGATCACAACGTCACCACCAGGGCTGACTATTCAAAAAAATCCAGTCTGATGTTCTGGGGGCTCTGAAAATTTTTAGTCTGAGGCATATTTCCCAGAGAATGGCCACTCTGATTTTTCAGGTTCCGCAAAAACACAAGTCTGAAGTACTCAGAACACACTACAACCACTGCAGTACAGTACTGCCACAAATGTAGCACATGGGGCGCAACGCTAACCAGTTTCCCTCGCTGACACCGCGTAGCTGCAGTGATGGTCCCGCGTGAGTGGAAGAGTGAGCCAAGTTGGCAGATTTCTAAGGGAAAAGGGTGGCAAAAGTTGCCAAGGACAGATTCTGCGCGTGACAGCGCCATGAAGTGTGTTCGTACACTGGCAACATATGACGTAGCGGAATGTACGTAGAAATCACAGATCCGCATTTCAGGATCCGTACTCCCTGTAGTATGAAGACCCATTATCGGCTAAGTCAGTACTCTGAAAATCTCAGGATCCAAAACCAAGTAAGTCTGAGGCACTCATGTTTGAAAATCTTACAAGTCTGAAAAATCAGGATCCGTAGGAAAATACCCTGAGATTTCAGACAATCAGACTATTTTAGTCTGATAAAGTCAGCCCTGGTCACCACACACTCCGAGCACAAGCAAAAGAGCCACAAGGCTAATTCAAGAGTACACAGAGGTATATGTAAGGTGTACAAACAAAGCAAGGAGAGAACTCAAGACTGTGAAAGGCGAGAACCTGTGTCAACGAGACCTAACAGTACACAACACCTCTCGTGATCACAAGGCGGCAAGGCCTTGGTGAAGATGTCTGCAGTGTTGGCCTCAGACTCAAAAAAGTCGAAGCGAGCCTGTCCACGCCTCTGCAACTCTCGCAGAAGAAAGTACCTGGCGTTAATGTGCTTCACCCTGCTCTCCAATCGCGGCTCTCGACAGAGGAGAATCGTCGCCTTGTTATCAGTGAACAAGGTCGGCGCAGAGCTCGGCCGCTCACCAAGGTCAGTGAGCAAGAACGCCAGCCAGCGCAACTCCTGTGCAGCCATAGCTTCAGCGTAGATCTCGGCCTCAGCAGTAGAGGTCGAGATCGAGGAGGAACGTGTGGATCCCCATGAAACAGCTCCAGAGCCCAGGCTGAAACAGTACCCTGGAGTAGACCTGTGCGTCTCGGCGTCGTTAGCGTAAGAAGAGTCACAGTGACCAGTAAGCACGACGTCATGTCTCCCTCCAAGAACCAGCCCCACGCCTGATGTCGTCGCTAGGTACTTCGCCACCCTCACAGCAGCTGTCCAGTGAACTGGACGGTGTCTCCCTGGCGCAACAAAGCGAGCAAGGATGCTGAGAGGGAAGGCGAGGTCCGGGCGAGTACAAGTCATCAGGTACATGAGGCAGCCCACAAGCTCTGCGTAGGGACCACTAGGCTCAAACGACTCGTCAGGAAAGGGTCCGGTGAGTCTGTGGTCAACGGCAAGAGGTGTGCGTTGAAGCTCGAACCGCTGAAGGACCTGCTGCACCATGTGTGACTGTGAGAGTGTAATGGTACGAGCGGTTATGTCCCTGGTGATCTGCAGGCCAAGGTAGTGGCGCAGCTCACCAAGGTCCCTCGCGCTGACTGAAGCCTCTGGCCACATAACGCGCTTTGAAGACTGGTGGAGATCCCGATGACCGCTTCACCCTGAAGATCCACATGCCATCGACTACGTTCGCCCCCTGGGGGGGAACCTCGTCGACGTAGGTGCCTGTGGATCTGTAAGAGGCCATCTCTGAGTCCATGGCACCTCTCCACTGAGAGGCCCAAGGCCCTGACACTGCCTCAGCGTAAGTGCGAGGAGTCGGTATGTCAAGGGCGTCGAGGTCTCCCTCAGGGGCGAGCAACATGGCACAGAGTTGAGGGGAAGCGGCTGCTAGGAACTCCAGCTCAAACTGCCTGTCCCCTAGGGCGTCACAGCCAAGGGTAGACTCACCCCCGACGGCCAGAGGACTAGAAGGAGGAGCAGCCACAAGACTGGTGGCATAGTCGAGGCAGCGAGTAGAGGCAAACTCAGTGACTGCGGCAGTAATTGCGGAGACAGAGGACAGAGAAGCACGTGGGTCGATAACAAGAGAGGCAAAAATACGAGAGAGAACAGGACGGTACGTGCGGTAGTAGTCTGTGACAGGAGTAGAGAGGGAAGCAGTGAGAGCCGACTCAGGAGGAGAAGGAAGTACAGAAGGAGACGAACGAGGCGGACTAGAACGAAACAGGGCAGTACGAAGGTCAGTGAAGGGAACAGGAGACGAGGGACGAGCACGAGGAGAGCGACGCGAAAGCCAAGTGTGAGAAAGAGGAGGGGACAACGGGGGCAGAGGAGGAGGGAAAACAGCTGGGGAGGGGTCAGGAGGAGGAAGCGGAGGACCAGAGATGGGAGGAGAAGGGGGGGAGGGAGGAGAAGGAGAGGGGAGACCGAGGGTCCAAAGACCAGAGACAGGAGGAGGAGGTGGGTGCTGCTTCTGCTCTTGCTGCGGCTGCGACCGCTGCTCCTCCAGCTGTGGCGGCTGCTGCTGCTCCTGCTGCTGCGGCTGCTCCTGCTCCGGCTGCTGCTGCTGCTGCTGCTCCTCCAGCCGATGTAGCTCCAGCTGCTGCCGCTCCAACTCTCTCTCCTCTCGCTCCAACTCAAGCTGCTCCTCACGGGCACGGCGAACACGGGCCTGGTGCTGGATCAGGTAGGGGTGGGGGGGAGGAGTAGTGTCCGGAGCGGTGGTATCCCCAGGACCGCTCTCCAAAGAACCAGTCGCACCACCCCCAGAGCCAGCACCACCAGAAGTAACAGGGTCCGTCCCAAGCTCTCCAAGTCCAGCAGAGGGTGCACCCCCAGTCGTAGCACCCCCAGGGACAGCTCCACTAACACCAGCTCCCTGAAGACTAGAGTCTCCTGCAATCACGGGCTTAGCTCCAACTCCAGCACCCCCAGAACCAGGACCTCGCATAGGTGCGCTCTTTGCTCCAACTCCAACACCTCTAGAGCTAGCACCTCCAGGGTCCTCGCCACGAAAACCGGCTCCCGCAGGGTCTGCTGTAGTCTGGGAGGAGGACTGCGGGGAAGGAGGCTGCACCTGAGGGGCTACCGAGTGGGGAGGGTTAGCGTGGGACACACCTGACGGGGCGGGACCAGGGGGGGGAGGCTGTACCGGGGGAGCAAGAGGGGGAGCTGAAGTCAGGAAGAGAGGGGGAGGAAGAACCGGGAGACCTCGACAGGGGTACCTGACGTAGTAGGGGACAGACTCGTCAAAATGGACGTCACGAGAGTCAAAGAACCGGTGAAGGGGAGGGTGGTAAAAGGTGTAGTCAAAGGAGTTCTCACGGAAACCAAGGAACACGCAAGGAACAACGCGAGGCGAGATCTTGTCCGCGGAGGTGTCGCGAACAAGTGCCAAGCAACCCTAGACACGAAAACGTGACGCAGCACCAGGGGACCCGGGCCAAAGACTGGTCGGTGAAACCTCTGGCCGAGAGACACGTGGCCAGAGGTTCAGCTGGTGAGCGGCGTACCGAACCGCGTAGGGCCACAGAAAATGGGGGGCACGGGCGTGAGCCATGGAGGTGCGGGCGATCTCCATGACCAAGCCTATGTGGCGCTCAGCAACCCCATTCTGCTGTGGGTACTCTGGAAGCGTCCAGGACTGACGGATGCCCTGCTCGCGACATAATTTAGTGAGAACGCCAGAGAAAAATTCACCCCCATGGTCGGAGTGAAGATAGCTGATACGACGACACGAGTGTCCGCATTGGTAAGCAACCACCGGATCAGCGTAGAAGTCACGTCGGACTTCTTCGCCAGGGGGAACACTGTGGTGTAGCGGGAGTAGTCGTCAACGACCGCGAGAAAGAAACTCTCTCGCTCAGGGCCCGAGCGCGAGGCGGGGCCCCAGACGTCCAAGTGGAGAGTCTCGAAGGGCTCGGTGGCCGGACGAAGGGAGGAGGAGTGAGGGGTGGCGCGTAGCCGACCCTCGACGCAGGGACCGCAGGGTGGCGCAAGCGAAGGCGGAGACGACGGCAAGACACGCGGGAGGCCTAAGACAAGACGCTGACTAGACATAGCGCGCAGGCGAGAAATGGACGGGTGCCCCATCCGGTGGTGCCACAAGACAGTGGGGTGGGCAAGCGACCGGCAGGAGCACGCCGTAGCAAATGGACCAAACACTGGAACCTGACCAGACACAGCTACCTGGGGAGACGCGGCAACCTGGTGAGATGCGGGAACCTGACGGGGGACAGTGACAGGGGTCGGGGGCAGTAGCTGCTGCTGCTGCCCTCGGGGGCCAGTGTGAAGTGTGTAGAGACCAGAGCCCGGCTCAGCGGTAAAGGTGGCGAGAGGCGCGTAAATGTCCCCGTCGTCACAAACCGCAATCTCGCCAGAAGGCTCAATCCGCACACCCACGTGCTGACTCACGAGCGGCCTCATGCCCACCAAGTTCCTTGAGAACGAGGGGACGTGGAAGCCGGTCAGAGAACCGGAGGGAACAGCCGGGCACGGAAGCGTAGTAGTGTAGCGAGCAGTGTCTGGTCCCGAAGTGGGATCAGCCAGTGCTACAGAGACCAGCGTAGGAAGCGGGGTAAGTGTCGTGCGGTCGCGGAAGAAACAGTGCGAAGCTCCGGATTCTAGAGTGAAAGACAGCGAAGCGTCCTCCGGAGAATCTCTTGGACTAGTGTCTACACAAGTACCTACACTAGCAACAGGCACCTCAGCAAGACTAGCACCTAAGCTAGCAACACTCGAGTAAACAGAGTCAGAAGCATTAGGGTCAACAACAGCATACATAGCATGAGGAGTTCCTAAGAGATCAACCAACTGAGAAGCCGACATGCCCCACAGAGCGGGGCCACACGTCTGAACAAGGGGAAGCCAGTCAGGGGCAGGGCCGTCAACGCCGTAGGCTGCACGAAGTGTGTCAGTAAGCTGAGCAAAGCACTGACCCGGTGGGTGGCTGCGGCCACAAGGCTGGCCGCGGCGGGCACCTGTCAAAACGTGATAGGTGCAGGGAGAGTGGACAACACCGCGCTGCAGCTGACGCTGTCCAGACCCCTGCCCCAAAACCTGCTGCTGCCGCTGCTGCTGCTGTGGCTACTGCAAGGGGAGGGGCTGCTGCTGCTGTCGCTGAGTCAGGTACCACGCCATTGCTCCACCCCCTGCGGCTGGCAGACCAGTAGGTGGCTGACGAACCCGGGCGTCACCTCCACCAGCTGCAGCAGGGGAGTCACCGGCCGCTGCACGAGGCGCTCCTCCAGCGCCTGCACTCCCGCCGTCGCCGCTCGCCACGTCACCCCCACCGCCTCCGCCGCCTCCGCCCGCACCCTGACCGCCCCTCCTGCCACTCCTACCCCAAGACCGCGAAGAAGTCGTAACAGCAGCTGCGGTCACGTCAGTAGCGGCAGTTGCGAGGGAGGCAGTAAAGGTGGGCAGCTGAGGGACAGTGCACCCGTGGAACAGTGGAGGGGGCACAGCACCAGAGGCAGAGGCTACCGAGCGGAGGTTGCCCTCGACGTCCTTGAGGGCCGACTCAAGGACCTCGATAGTGAGCTCGCTAGGGTGCTTCAGAAGAAGCGCGTCACGAACCGAGGCAAGGCGGTCAGGGAGGCTAGTGGCGATGAAATAGATAGTAATCGCCATGGGGTAAGGGAGCAGTGCAAGCTGTGCGTCAGTGCAAGCAACGCGGTAGCTAGAATCAAGCGAGCGCAGATGAGTGATCAAGTCAGCAATGCGCTCAAACGAGGCGAGGTCAGGAAACAAGAACGGGAGGAACATGCGACCACGAGAGACAGTGGTAGGAGTAGCGTAGCGGGCCTTGATCGCAGTTAGAAACTCACTAGCCGTGCGAACCTGAGTGAAGTGGGTCTCCTTAGACTCAGGGAGGAGGCTGTTGAGGGCGATGCAAGCCGCAGCGTCACGCAACTTCCACGCTGTCACGTCAGCACGCTCGCGTGCATAACGGCCACTGTTTGCAGGTGTGGGGTTAGCTGCTAAGGGTGCAGGGCCAGCGGGCTCAGGTAGGTCACCGGAAGCGTGCGCCCACAGAGTCTCGTGTGCCTGAACCTGACTCTCTAGGAGGCGGCGCGCACGCAGGAGCCAGACCGAGAACTCGAGCGGCCTACCCTCAGCGTCAAAGCGCAGGACCCTAGGGGTCGCCATAGCGGAAGCGTAGAGGTGGATACTGTTGCTGCCGAAACCCTAAACGCCTAAAGGGCCTGCGTAGGGCGTGACAAACAATGCGACGCGACTTGACAGGACGCGACTAGCAGGGACAGGCACGACAGGCGTGCAGGGGGAGCGCGATGGACGGGCAGGGCGCATGGGGCTCGACGGACGGGCAGGGCGCAGCGGGGGCGCGACGGACGGGCAGGGGGCATGGGGCGCAACGGACGGGTAGGGCGCACGGGGCGCGATGGACGGGTAGGGCGCACGAGGCGCGACGGACGGGCAGGGCGCAGCGGGGGCGCGACGGACGGGCAGGGCGCGGCGGGGGCGCGACGGACGGGCAGGGCGCACGGGGCGCGACGGACGGGCAGGGCGTACGGGGCGCGTGCGACGGGACGGGACGGGAAGCGCGATGCGGACGGGACGGGATGGGACGGACGACGCGACGCGGCGGGACAGAAGGGACAGCAGGGGGCGACGCGACGGGACAACAGGGGCGACGGGACAGCAGGGGCGACGGGACGGGACGGGACAGCAGGGGTGACGCGACGGCAGGGGCAACGGGACGGCAGGGGCGACGGGACGGGACAGCAGGGGCGATGGGACGGGACGGGACAGCAGGGGCAACGCGACGGCAGGGGCGACGCGACGGCAGGGGCGACGGGACGGGACAGCAGGGGCGATGGGACGGGACGGGACAGCAGGGGCTACGGGACGGGACAGCAGGGGCGACGGGACAGCAAGGGCGACGGGATGGGAGGGGACAGCAGGGGCGACGCGACGGTAGGCGCAGCGGGCGCTAGGGCACGAGAGACGAGCGCGATAGGCGTTAAGGGACAGTACGGGCGTAACGGGCACTAGGGTACGGGACAGGCTCGGGCGCTACGAACGTGAACGAGAGGAACGGGATCCCACTGTATCCTAACCTAGGTGATACCATGTCAAGAATGAAAGTGTTGGTTTGACTAAGGTTGGTTGGGGTACATAAACTTAACCCTAACAGTTGTACCCCCTATAACACACATCACTAAGACTACAACATTTGACAGGTGCTGCCTGTTGGGCTGAGAAAAGCCCTTAGGATCTTTGCAGGACTAAATTCAGGGTAGGACAATGTGATAGCGGAAGCGTTAAATAATAGACTTGTGAACCACCTTGCGCTAGTATGTGAGGGCAAAGTAGATTGATTAATAGCAAAGAGATACAAGCTTTTATAAGAATACAAGGGAATATGAAGGGTTATAACTAATAACCGTTTTACCATTGCTGTTGCGGTTCGATACAGTGACGACTCGGGCAACTGCTCAATAGCGAGTCAGTTGTTTGTCCTTGCTATCGCGCTGTACCTGTCAGGTCAAAGGTCGCTGACCTTTGACTTTCGCGTAACCTCCAGCAGTTGTTCAACATCTGAGGGTTGACTCGCTGATGCTTCGATATGTTCTGCTTCGCTTCTGACTTGGTGCTTCGACACGACAGAGGCGCTTAAATCAATTGTTTCCAACACTCCCCTTCGCTTCTGGAGTGTCGCTGCTGGTGACGTGGCTCTGTCCAGTCAGCAGCATGCAGTACTCAAACTTCTGTTTTCCGAGTTTCTTGGTCAAGTAATCAGCTGCCATCTCGGACGTGGGACAGTAGGACAGCTCAAGTCTCCCCTTCTCGATCTCATCCTTCACGAAGAAATATTGCAGGGCGATATGCTTCGTCCTGTTCGCGAATCTGCTTTTGTTGGCTATCTGAATTGCCGACTGGTTGTCGTAGAACAGGGAGAAGCTGGGTAACTGAGCCAGCTTCGCCTCCTCCAGGAGTTCGCGAAGGTACAATCCTTCCTTGGTGGCTGAGCAGAGTGCGATATATTCTGCTTCGGCTGAGGAGAGAGCGATTAATTCGTGCTTACTCGACTGCCACGAGATAGGTCCGATAGGCTCGAGGCGGTAGATGTAACCTGTGCGCGAGCGCCTGTTGTCAGAATCTCCGGCGTGGTCGGCGTCGACGTAGTTGATTAACTTGGGCGTTGTGGTTCTGTTCTTGTAGTAGGTCAGGCCGATCGTTGGAGTGCTAACGAGGTAGTGAAGAGCGCGGTCGAGTTCCGTCATGTGTTCAACTTCAGGCCTTTTGAGGTAGGTGGCGAGTTGACTTGCGGAGTATGATAGGTCCGGGCGGCAGGTGACAGCCGCAAAGAGAAGGCATCCCAGCTTCCTCTGGTAGTCGCGTATCCTGGCAGGCTTGGGTGGAGTGGAGTCTTTCTTGTGACTTCCTGCCGTGTAGCGGTATGGCGTGGAGATGGTAGTTGGCATGAGTGCGAAGCGTTTGGCGATGGTGTCGGCATATTTTGCGGCGTTGAGGTAGATCGCGCTTTCTCCTTCCTGGATGTTGAGGCCGAGGTACTGCGTGACGGTAGATGAGACTGTGAGCGTGAGGTCTTTCTGTAGCTCCCCTTCGAACCAGGTAGTGACGTTGTCGGTCGACCCGATGTAGAGTAGATCGTCTACGTAGACGATTAGTAGAATATAGTCGTCGCCTTTCGTGAGCCGGTACATGCCTTGGTCGTGCGGTAGCTGCCGGAATCCGATGCGAGTAAGTCGAGCGTGTAGGTACTGCTGCCACAGTCTTGGGGCCTGTTTGATGCCGTACAATGACTTCAGCAGCTGACAGACGTGATTAGGTTCTCCGTTGGAGCCATGTGGTAGTTTGACGAAGATTTCTGCGTCGACAGGTGCGTAGAGAAATGCGTTGGCGACATCAATTTGTCACAGTCTCTTTTTCTTCATGGCGGCGATCGCGAGGAGAATTCGTAGTGAGGTGTGTCGGCTGACCGGAGCGAATGTCTCGGTGAATTCACGTCCGTGCTCTTGGTCGAAACCGCGTACGACCCAGCGCGCTTTAAACTTGTCGATGGTGCCGTCTGCCTTTGTCTTCACACGGAAGACCCACTTCCCAGTGAGTACTGTCTTGTTTCGTGCCACGCCAATAGGGACAACTTTCCAGGTATTGCGTTCCTCCAGTGCTTTCAGTTCCTTGTCCATGGCTTCACGCCATTTTTCCCTATGCTCCCCCCCCAGAGCCTGCTGAACTGTGGCAGGCTCCTTAGGAGTCTCTGTGCCGTGGACCGCGGTGACGAGGCCGAGTATCTGGAGGCCACTCTGTGTGTAGCGGGGAAGAGTTGTGTCCGCAGGATAAGCTGCTTCGTCACCTGTTTCTGGGTCAGGTATGAAGTTGGGCCATATGCGTTCTGCTTCGTTGGTGTTGACTTCTGCGGGTGTAACGTAACCATTGTCGGCGAAGTGGTAAAATACGTCGTCGTTGGCGCTTTCGCGAGGATTTTCGTCATCCATTGGGACATCGACGGAGCAGTAAGGGAGAGGTCTGGCTTCCTCCGAGGCTTCATCCACGTTCTGCTCGTCCCAGTCAGCTTCATCTGCTGCCGAGGCGAAGGCCCGATCACCACGGAAGCCACATGTGGGGTCCCGATCTTCTTCCAGGTTGGCAAGATACGTCGGAAGGGTGAGTCGTTCGTAGAAAATGACATCACGTGCTGCTACTGTTTCTTTGGAGTGGACGTCGAAAATCTTCCACGCGTTGTAATTTCTTTCGATGCCCAGGTGTAGCCCCCACTGTGCGCGTTGAGAAAATCTTCCGGCTCTTGCAGTGTTTGGGCGATACTGTACTATGCAGCCGAAAACTCTTAACATTTTTGTACTGCCTTGTTTTCTTGTCCACAGCAGGTGCGGTGATGCGTTGTTCGGTAGTGATGACGACGAAAGCAAGTTGTGCAGCATGACGGCGTGGTTCATCGCCTCAGGCCATTGGTGATTGGGCAGTCGCATGCCACGCAGTAATTTGCGCATGGTGTTCTGGAGAGTTCGATTCATCCGTTCTGCCACGCCTTGCTGTTGATGGGCGTAGGGAAGCGAGATGAGCCTCTTGATTCCTCTTTCTGCCAAGTACTGCTTGAACCTCTGTGAGGTGTATTCTCCTCCTCCGTCTGACTGGAAGCTTTTTAGTTTCACGCCTGATTCTCGTTCTGCTACTGGGAGCCAAGCGACGAAGGCCTTGAAAGCCATGTCCTTGCTCGAAAGGTTAAGGTGCCAAACGTAACGCGTAGCGGCATCGATGAACGTGATGGTGTAGCTGTATGCTCCTTGTCCAGGTTCGCGATTGTACAGGATGTCGCTGTACACTTTCTCAAGTGGTGCGTAAGTTGGTGCGCTGGGGTTGTGGTGAGAAGTGAATGGCCGATGTGGTAAGTCAGCTTCGGGGCAGGTAAAGCACGTTCCACGCGCTCGTCGAAGTTCGCTTCCATCGGTTAGGAGTAGTGAATCTTTGTCGAGTACTCCTGCTCTGATTGTGTTGTTTAACACCGTGTTGCTTGGATGTCCCATTCGTGCGTGCCAGATGTCTTCGCTAGCGCGATGTCCGGGTGAGCGACGATACAAGTCGGAGTTGGAGTAGAAGCTTGCGGTGAAGTTTGCACTTCGATGTACTTCTCGTGGTGTTGGGTTAAGCTGTTGCGCAGGAGTCGGTGGAGTGTCGTCGATTTGAGCCGATGCAGTTGACACCTGATGAAGACGTTATTCTTCAGGACCGCCTTCCCGATGAAGAGACCACCTTTCTCGTTATATGACTTGAACTCCTGAGTGGTGCTATCTGCTTCGAGGTGTATGCCCTTCGCCATCAGTTGACTGACGCTTAGTAGGTTGTAACCGAGCCCTTCTGCTATTAAAACCTTCGACATCTGCAGTATGACGTTTGTTTCTCATGACTAAAGTTGCACTACGCCTTGTTGTCGTGTGCGCAGATTCTGATTGTTGGCGACGGTGATGACGACCTCGTGTTGAAGTTGGTGTTCACGTTGAACAAAGCGTCCTGAAGAGCACATATGCTGTCCGCAGCAGCTGTCTAAGAACCACGTATCTTTCCCGGACGGCTCACTTTGAGCGATAGCTGCATATGTCGGATTTGGTTGAAGTGACTCGCGGCGAGGCGTGCTGTTGTCGAGTTGCTCTTTCGGTGAGTAATGTGGTGGTGACTCTGTGATGCAGGAATCGGTCAGCCGTGCCATGCAACTGACGATGTTTCTTGTTCCTTGCGTAGGTTGTCCCGTCGATGTTGTTGAGGCTTGTACTTGAGAGGTCGGATTCGCTTGCGTTGAGGCGACTTGGCTGCTTGAAGGGCGAAGCGGCCGGTTTGGGCAGTGTGTACGGGGGTGACCTGACGTCTTGCAAAGGTGACAGAACGGAGGTACTGGTTTCGGTTGATGCCGATAGTTGTTGTTGTTGTAGCGCCGTTGAGTGTGGAATGCGAATTCGGGCACTGATGCCTTCTTCTTGTGTCGTTCTTCTTGCAGGTCCATATCTTGCTGCTCAGCGTGGATCTCGGCGCAGAGTGTTGCTTCTGATATTTTTCCGTGGGCTCGGAGTATGGCGCGGGTGGAGCGCCACTGAGGACCGAGATTGCCGATGATGACTGTGACGAAGGCGTCTTCTGAGATCGACCCTCCGCATCGAAGGAGTTTGTCGCGCAATTCGCGACAACGGCTGATATACGCCATCCCCTTTTCGCCCGGTTTCATTTCGACGGTCGTCAGTTGCGCCATTAACCGACTTTGATTGACTCTGTCTGTTGCTTGATACAGGTTCTCAGGTGGTTGTACGCGAGCTCTGCAGAGTTGCCGTATCCCTGGTAAGACCGTATATTCTGCTGCTGATTCGGAGTGATGTTTCTCAGTAGTATTGTGTACGCCATCATTGACTGATACGTGTATTGCTGCTTGTCGTACTGTGTGCCGTGTGTTGGATATGGCAGGGACCCGTCGAAGAAGCCAAGAATCTGCGCGCCTTCCATCATCAGTTCGAATTCGAATGACCAGGTAAAGAAGTCCTTTCCGTCGAATGGTCTTAACGTTTGCAGTTTTAAAACGTGCGCAAAATGCGACTGAACTTGAAGTGCATCTAGTGTCTTCTCTTGCTCAGGTGAAGGCTGCTGGCGCGGCATGAAGCTGACGGAGCCGCGCTGAGGTTCGTACGGGGCGAAGGTAGGTTGTTGCTGATTTCCTCGTGCGTAAGATGAACCGTCGAGGCTCATCGGTGTTGCGTTGTTGTTGTTGCTGTTGTTTGACTGTGCAGGTGCCCCTTGCTGGTGTTGTTCGTAGAAGGACATGAAGGAGAAGATTTTTTCCATCATGTCTGGGTCGAAGGCCGCGGCTTGATTTGCGGGAGTTTCTGAAGACGTTGCTCTTGGCCTTGTTGCCGTACCCTCCTCTGTCTGTAGACCAGAGGCAGGTGGTGGAGTAGGAGTAGTACCGGGAGAGCCGTTAGAGGAGCTTCTCTCCTTCTGTGTTGCCATGCCTTGTGATGTTGTGGGTGTCTTAACTGTAGTTGAATTTGTCCTGATAGCTCTCATACCATGTTGGGCTGAGAAAAGCCCTTAGGATCTTTGCAGGACTAAATTCAGGGTAGGACAATGTGATAGCGGAAGCGTTAAATAAAAGACTTGTGAACCACCTTGCGCTAGTATGTGAGGGCAAAGTAGATTGATTAATAGCAAAGAGATACAAGCTTTTATAAGAATACAAGGGAATATGAAGGGTTATAACTAATAACCGTTTTACCATTGCTGTTGCGGTTCGATACAGTGACGACTCGGGCAACTGCTCAATAGCGAGTCAGTTGTTTGTCCTTGCTGTCGCGCTGTACTTGTCAGGTCAAAGGTCGCTGACCTTTGACTTTCGCGTAACCTCCAGCAGTTGTTCAACATCTGAGGGTTGACTCGCTGATGCTTCGATATGTTCTGCTTCGCTTCTGACTTGGTGCTTCGACACGACAGAGGCGCTTAAATCAATTGTTTCCAACACTGCCAAGGCTGATGCTTGGAGTGAATGGATGGATTTCAACTTAGAGCCTTGGCTTGGCAGGTTCACGGAATCGGTATCGGAGCTGTTGAAATCGGAGGTTCCAAAAGGATAGGTGTGTGGGTTGCACATCCATAGTTACTTTGGCATGAACACAAAACTAGGCATCACTGCATAAAGTTTTCGGAGGGGGGGTGGGTATATGTGTTCCAGCAGAAGTGCTGGTAAAAATGCACACCTTAACCTGTTTAGGTCAGAAAGATGAACGTGTTCAGCAGGACTCGAACCTGCGCGGGCAGAGCCCAACAGATTTCTAGTCTGTCCCGTTAACCACTCCGGCATAAGTTTAAAAATATTGTATTTTAAAAGTCAGGCCTACATCATACGCGCTTCGTCCTTGCATGGCGGCTCAAACGTCCTTAGCGGATCTTACGGCAGACTGCTTCGCGCACTGCTGCCGATGGCTCTCTCCCCGCGACCTCGTCAACCTCTCCTTTTGCTGCTCGTCGCTTCGCCAACTGGCCAATACCGATGCACCGTGGGCATGCCAGGTGGCACATCAGGGAGCACTACCACGCCAGGTTCGCATATAACTCGTGTACTCAGCGCATCAAGTTTCTCATAGTTTTTGGAAAAAATAAGGTTCCGGAAGTGAGTTTTTAGGCGAACTCCCTTAACGTTCTCCTCCTCCTTCTTTCCCTTCCCCTCCCATTCCCCTTCACCTTCCCCCTCCCTTTCTCTTCCCCGTTCTCCTTCCCCTTCTCCTTCCTCTCCCCCCTCCCCTTCCCCCTTTCCTTTCCCCCACTCCATGCCCCGTGTTTCCATGCTTCAGGTCGCGCTCCTCTCAGGATTCCGTGAGGCTTTCATAAAGCGCCACGTGGCAGCACAGAAGCTGCAGATCGCCGACCCTGCCACGTGCGCATGGCCCCTGTCTGGGGACGCAAGGGGGGACGCAGCAGCAGCAGGAGGCGGAGGAGAGGGGGACGGGGGAGGGGAAGGGGCGGCAGCAGCAGCATGGGGATGGGGTGGGCCAGGGGGAAGGGGAGGGGGAGTTAGGGGGGGAAGAGGTGGGGGGCAGGGCGGCGGTGGGGAAGGGGAAGCGCAGAAGCCTGTGAGCGCTGTGGTGGTGCTGCAGGGGGGCGGAGGCCTTTCCGCCATCCCCGCTTTATCCTCAGTTTCAGTCCCAGGCGCTGGGGAGGGTGATGAGTGGGACGAGGAGGGAGGGGAGGAGGGGGAGGGGAGGGGGAAGGAAGGGAGGGAAGGAAGGCATCATGTGGTGGCAGTTCAGGTATGCTCCTTAGATTGTGTTTTTGTCTCTTTGGCTCTGTTTTGTTTCTGTTTTTGTTATTGTTTTTGTTTGTTTGTTTTTTTTTTTTCAGTTCCCCTTGTACCTCTTCCTTGTCGTGTTTATCCATTCATAGCCTGGGTGTTGTTTTCTCGTTGTTCTGTTTTGTTCTCCTTTTTTTTTTTTTTTTTTTTTTTTTGGCCTTCTCTCTTTCACCCTTTCGTGTCACTCGTTGGTTCAAGTGTCGCTCGCTCACACCTCCCCCCACAACAAGGCGCATCACAGCAGCAATAATTAACTCCAAACACCTGCCTTGCCTGCAAAACGATTGAACGTTTCGAATCCTTCGTCAACGGTATAGAATTTACCCAACCCAACCACTCCCGGTGGGCCTCTCGCCCTTCCCTGCTTCCCTCCTTCATGGCTCTTGCCCCACCCACCCAACCACCTCCCTTGCGCGAGGGCTCCAACGTTCTCCTGTGGAGGGCTCAACGCACAGCGCCAGCGGGACGGGTGCAGGTGTCAGCAGTGTTCACGCCGCACAAGGGGCGCATCACAGCTTTGAGACGTCTCAAAGGGGCGCATCACAGCTTTGAGACGTCTCAAAGGGGCGCATCACAGCTTTGAGACGTCTCAGAGGGGCGCATCACAGCTTTGAGACGTCTCAGAGGGGCGCATCACAGCTCTGAGACGTCTCAGAGGGGCGCATCACAGCTTTGAGACGTCTCAGAGGGGCGCATCACAGCTTTGAGACGTCTCAAAGGGGCGCATCACAGCTTTGAGACGTCTCAAAGGGGCGCATCACAGCTTTGAGACGTCTCAAAGGGGCGCATCACAGCTTTGAGACGTCTCAAAGGGGCGCATCACAGCTTTGAGACGTCTCAAAGGGGCGCATCACAGCTTGGAGACGTCTCAAAGGGGCGCATCACAGTGCTGCTCAGCTGGATCTCGCTGTTCACGCCGCACAAGGGGCGAATCACAGCGCTGCTCCCACTGGACCTCTCCCCCTTCCCTGCCTTCTCCCCTCATGACCCTTTCTGACCCCGGCACCTACCCACCCACCTCTCTTGTATGCAGGGCTCCAATATTCTCCTGTGGGGAGCAGCAGCAGCAGCATCAGGAAGGGTGCGGCCGTCAGCAGTGGGGGAAGCTGGCCTGTCAACAGTGTTCACAGCACACAAGGGCCGAATCACAGCGCTGCTCCCAGTGGGCCTCTCGCCCTTCCCTGCCGCTGCCCGCCTCGCCCCGCCCCTCCCCGCCCACACCTTCCTCCTCTCCACCAGCCTGGACCGCACTCTACGCCTCTGGGGCAAGGTGAGAGATAATTGCGAGGTGAGGGGCAAGGGTGAGATGGGGCAAGGGTGAGATGGTTCCATCATGCCTCTTGTCTTGCCTCGCGCCTGTGCTCTCTCTCTTGCTCCTCCCACACCAGCCTGGACCGCACTCTGCGCCTCTGGGGCAAGGTGGTTAGCTATGTTGGTTTGACTTTTGAGACTTTTGACTTTTGAAAGTCAAACCAACCCAACCTGGACCGCACTCTGCGCCTCTGGGGCAAGGTGAGAGACACGGTCCGTTCCGGTAAGGTAAGATGAGCTGCTTCCATCCTGTCTCTCTGCTTCTGTCCTGTCTCTCTGCTTCCATCCTGTCTCTCTGCCTCCATCCTGTCTCTCTGCTTCCATCCTGTCTCTCTGCTTCCATCCTGTCTCTCTGCCTCCATCCTGTCTCTCTGCTTCCATCCTGTATCTCTGCTTCCATCCTGTCTCTCTGCTTCCATCCTGTCTCTCTGCCTCCATCCTGTCTCTCTGCTTCCATCCTGTCTCTCTGCCTCCATCCTGTCTCTCTGCTTCCATCCTGTCTCTCTGCCTCCATCCTGTCTCTCTGCCTCCATCCTGTCTCTCTGCTTCCATCCTGTCCCTCTGCCTCCATCCTGTCTCTCTGCTTCCATCCTGTCTCTCTGCTTCCATCCTGTCTCTCTGCCTCCATCCTGTCTCTCTGCTTCCACCCTGTCTCTCTGCCTCCATCCTGTCTCTCTGCCTCCATCCTGTCTCTCTGCCTCCATCCTGTCTCTCTGCTTCCATCCTGTCTCTCTGGTTCTGCCTCGCCCTTCGCCCTTCATCTCGCCCCTCCCCGCCCACACCTTCCTCCTGTCCGCCAGCCTGGATCGCACACTGTGCCTCTGGGGCAAGGTAAGAGTGGCAGCTCGTTTTTGCACTTCCATCCTCGCCCCTCTCTTAAGGGTCACCCTGACTCATGTTTCGAAGGGCTGCAGTAGTAGAGAGGACGCTTAAGCAAAGGAATCAAACAGTGAAAAAAGGTGAGAAAAACGCAGATCTGAAAAAACCCTTAGCTTCCGAAAAGCCTCCTTGCGTAAACTAGTTTCGGCGGATGGGCGAACCCAATCACGCCTTCATCAGTACAGCACAATTCGGAACTCGTTTTTGCGGATCCCTCGGGGGCAAGGTGAGAGTGGCAGCTCGTTTTTGCACTTCCATCCTCGCCCCTCTCTTCCCCCTCGTCCCGTGCCCCTCATCCCCCCCTTCCCCTCCCCGCCCTCACTTTCCTTCTCTCTGCCAGCCTGGACCGCACTCTGCGCCTCTGGGGCAAGGTGAGAGGCAAGGGGAAGTGAGATGGTTTCATCCTGCTGCTTGTCTTGCCCCGCCCGTAGCCCCTCGGCACCTCACGCCCTTGCTTCGTCCCGTAATATACCGCCCTCTCTGCCCTCTGCTGCCCTCTGCTTCCCTCTCTGCCTTTTCTGCCCTCTTCTTCCCTTTCTCCCCTTTGCTGCCCCACCCAGACCACCTGTCTGCACGCCTTCTCAGGGCACACGGGCCCCATCCTCTGCCTCTCAGACCGCATCATAGGAAGCAGAACTGAGACTTCGGGACCTACTTTCTCCTCTTCTTCTTCTTCTTCCCCCTCTTCCTCTTCTTCCTCTTTCCTCCCTTGCATCGCCACCGGCGGCAGCGACAGCACCGTTCGCATCTGGTCCCTCCTCCCGTCAGGTATGTATGCTTCTTCTATCGCCCCCCTTCTCCCTTTTTGAGGCGCCAAAAAAACATACCTCTTCAATATCGCCCCAGCTCTCCTCTCTTTAATAGAACTTGTTATTATTTCCTCTCTTTCTTCTTTTTTTCTCTCTCCTTTTTTACAACCATCCTCCTCTCCCCTCCGTCACATCACTGTCAGCCTACCTCATCCCTGCTTGTACCCTCCTTTTACCTGTTCCTCCTCCCAAAGCCTCTGCCCAATCCCCCCTACCAAACCCTCTGCCCAATCCCCCCTACCAAACCCTCTGCCCAATCCCCCCTACCAAACCCTCTGCCCAATCCCCCCTACCAAACCCTCTGCCCAATCCCCCCTACCAAACCCTCTGCCCAATCCCCCCTACCAAACCCTCCAGCCAACCATATTCTCTCTACTTCCCCTGCTTCCCTTGTCACAATTCCCCCTCCCCCACCTTGCAGGGAAGGGGCGGTCATCATGTGTTGCCGCACTGAAGGGCCACGAGGGGCCAATCGCTGCTCTGGCTGTTGCCACGTGGGTGACTTGTCTCTTGCACAAGCTTGGATGCAGCGCATCAGTATTTTTGTCTTTTTCATCTGAGTTGACTTTTGAGTTGACTCAAAAGTCAACTCGGGGCCGATCGCTGCTCTGGCTGTTGCCACGTGGGTGACTTGTCCCTTGAACAGCACAAGCTGGCATACAGTGCATCAGTACTTTTCTCTTTTCATCTGCCCTTCCCTTGTCTCCCTCGTGCCATCATACTCCCTCCCTCCTCCACTCGCCTTCACTCGTCTGTTGGTGGGGCACTGGGCTTGTTCCCAGTTGAGTGTGGGCGGGCTACAGGGGCGTTCTAGAGGGTTGTGGGTGTGCCACACCAGACAAAAACATGCCCTTGTAACCCAATTGGTAACAGGCTGGACTGGACCAACATGCCCTGCACCCTTTACCTCATTTTCATTTACCCTCCTCACACCCTCCTCACGCCCTCCTCACGCCCTCCTCACGCCCTCCTCACGCCCTCCTCACGCCCTCCTCACGCCCTCGTCTCAACCTCACCCTTCGCCCTCCCCATCCCTCATGCCTGCCAGTCACATCCTTCTTTTGAAACGTCTCAAAACTCTTTGTGCTCTCCTCTCAACCCCACACACCCCCCCCCCCCCCCCCTCTCTCCCCCTCCCTCATTGCAGGCACAACCCATTCCTTCTGGCGAGTGTTGCACGTGACGCCAAGGTGAGCATGGCCCGGATGATCTTTCTGATGATATTTCCCCAATGTGTAATGAGTCGTGTTTTGAGTTGACTCAAAACACGGCTCTTGTTGCATGTGACGCCAAGGTGAGCATGGCCTGGATGATCTTTCTCCAACCTGGCTATAGGATGATGTCAAACTCCAGTTTGTTTATTTTCAGCTTACCCTCCTTCCTTTTGGCTAGTGCTGCTTTGAATGGTAAGGCAAGATTCTCCCCTCCCTCATTCTCTCGCTACAGTGAGGAAAAGTGAAAATTCTAAAATGTCATCAATCAATCCACTCAGTTGTGTTGCAAATCTATCCCTTTGTCTCTGTTACGATCAATTGCCAATCAGCTGCGACTGTGAAATTGCCGCCACATAGTTCCTTCCACCATCACCCCCACCCCCACCTCCTCTTCCTCCTACTTCTATTTAACGGGCAGCTCTGAAATAGATTGATCTGCTGTATGCTTTTTGTTTCCCATTCCAATCAGCTGCGACTGTGGGATTGCCGCCACATAGTTCCTTCCACCATCACCCCCACCACCACCTCCTCATCCTCCTCCTCTTCCTCCCCTTGCATCGGCACGTATCGCACTCCCACAGCCCCCTTCGCTCTCCTCCCGCTCCCACCTCACCGATCCCATGCATTGTGCCTCGTGGTGGGCAGAGGAGGCATAGCGGCCGTGGATCTTCTTTCAATGAAACAGGTATGGTACGGTCCAGTACGATATGGTAGGGTAGGGTAGGGTAGGGTAGGGTAGGGTAGGGTAGGGTATGGTAGGGTAGGGTATGGTAGGGTAGGGTATGGTAGGGTAGGGTAGGGTAGGGTATGGTAGGGTAGGGTATGGTAGGGTAGGGTATGGTAGGGTAGGGTAGGGTATGGTAGGTTAGGGTAGGGTATGGTAGGTAGGGTAGGGTATGGTTTGGTATGGTATGGTATGGTATTGGTATGGTATTGGTATGGTATTGGTATGCTGTGGTATGGTATGCTATGGTATGCAATGGTATGCCATGCTATGCTATGCTATGTTATGCTATGCTATGCTATGCTATGCTATGCTATGCTATGCTATGCTACGGTACGGTACGGTAGGGTATGGTATGGTATGGCATGGTATGGCATGGCATGGTATGGTACTGTACGGTACGGTACAGTATGGAATGGTACAGTACGGTATGGTATGCTTGTTTGTATGCCTGTATACCAAGCCGAGTTCTGGGGCGTCTCAATTCTCGCATAACCCTTAACATCCCGAATCCCTCGGTTCTTTTCCCCTCCACCTTACTTCCTCCCTTCTCGTCCGCCCTTCAGGTTCTAGCCCTCCCATGCGGGTCCTCCCCCCTCTCCTCCTTCGCCTCCTCGCCATCACGCTGCATCGTTGCAGCGGGTTCCGAGGATGGCTGTGTCAGGCTGTGGCGCATGGGGCAGGCACGCAATGGAGAAGCAGCGGGTACGGTCCATATGGCCTCGGAGTTTGGGCCAGGAGGGCAGGTATCAGCAGGCATGCGAGAATCTAAAGTGCTCTCAAACTGCCAGGCAGGCGTGGCTGAGTTCAGGCTGCTCGCCTGCTCAAAAGCGCACAACAGTACAGTGGATTTACTGTACGTGGACGGTTATAAGTGCATCAGTGGGAGCCGAGGGGACGGAGTGTTGTGTGTGTGGGATGTGGAGACTGGGGAGGAGATTCGCACGTTGGACGCTACTGTTCTCCCCCCCTGGCTGGTGGAAACCGATGATGCTAGTAACGAGGGTCATGGTGATGGTGGTGGTGGTGGTGGTGATGCTGCTGCTGGTGGTAACCTTACAAATGCTGGTAACCGCAGCGATTCAACAGCGGATGTTGACCTTATAGGGGAAGGTGGCGCTACAGCTGATGTTGCGACTGCTGGCGAAAGTAGGGGCAATGCTCCCGAGACGGTGAGGCGAGTTCTAGTGGAGAGTATGCATGCATGTGGGGGTGTGGTAGTTGCTGCCTTGGTGGGCTATCGCAGGAGGGCTGTGCTCGGGAGGAGGATGCAACAACATGTGGTGGAGGAGGTTGAAGGCAGATGGATGCGATTGTGGGATTTCACATGTGGTAAAGATTTATTGTTTGATGATGGTATTTTTTTCAGGGAAGACGATGAGGCTTTGATAGTGGGTGGCGGAAAATTCTGGTAGTACTGGTATTAGAGCCTGATGTATATGCCCTTTTGGTGATGATTAACTTGGGTTGTCATGGATATTGATCATTAACTTAGGTTGTCTGGAGGTACCTATGTGCTTCGTGGTTATAGCGGAATACTATAATTCGCGCCACAGCCTGTCCTGGACTTTCGTCAACGCTTCACCACCAAAACCAATGAAAATTCTGTCGTAGACTGGACGAAAACGCTGCCGCGCCGTAACCATGCCCTGCGACTGCGACACAAGCATCAAGACTTGCCATGTTCATCTCTTCCATCAAGAGGGCAATCTAGCATTTCATAAATGTGGGTATGTCTTTAAAGTTGTGGAAAATCAGGCAATCTAGCATTTCCTAAATGTGGGCTTTTTGTGTCGCATTTTGATATGAAAGACGATCCTACAATAGTTCATGCTGGGAAGTATTTGGTTGACGATCCGTCATGCCCTTGCAGACCCATTTTGCCCGCATGCTCTCGATATGGCTTCGATGTATCTACCTGCCATCAAAGACGTGAGTAATTTACATTTTAGACCTGAAAAATGTTGATTACCATAAATAATTAGAATTTAAAAGGTTCAGGGCATTCAGGGCATTTTACCTCGTATCAACAGCCCTTCTCCTCACCACTTTTTTCGTTGCTTTCGTGCGGGGCTGCGGATTGACCGCAACGAGATGACTCTCGTGGATTTCATTCCAAGCCACACAGCTCCCCCAACGCTGTAGAGAAAATGAACCGCATTCGACCTCTTTTTTCACTGTACACGTAGCTGATGCTCTCTCTGTCGTGCTTGGGGGAACAGTCCACCCACCCCCTTGCTCGTCTCATCCAGTCCAAGCCGGACTGATCATCAGCAGTGGTACATGTGAGGGGAATGGAACTAGTGGATGGGTGAGGTGAGGGGAAGTTGACATTTGTGTGATGTCGAAGTGAACACAGTGGTTTTATTCCTAGTGTACTGTCCTGGACCCTGCAGGGCTGCACTCCTCGCTCTAGTCTAGGTCTTTCTCTAGCTCCAAGCATCGGTGACGGTAGTTATTGCGAGAAGATGCACGACTGACGTTCTTTTCCGCGGCTGTGTTGCTTGCGGTGTCTCACCCCCTTTGTCCCCCACGTCTGCCAGCTTATTATCCCTTGCGCTGCGACGCAACATTATCACGCGCCGATGTTGTCACTATCCGGCATTAATTAACCCAACAGGGTAGCGTCTGTCATCGCCATGGCCTTCATCTATTTATTAGCCGGGTTTTGAAGTAATTTCGCGCGAGACGATTCACCATACTACACTTGCAACCCTAATGCGGGGGTACCACGCGTCGGTGTCTCCATCTTCGTGTTTCGGGTACCAAGCAGCAACGAATATTTTTGTTTCAAGAATCCACTGAAACTCGCCCGGTGACAGCAACGATCCGCTATCGCACATCTCGCTGCTACAAATAGTCCTCACCGCGTCGTCTGATGCCTCGAGGGAGACTCCAGGCATCGTCGGTGCGTATATTCCGCGCATTGTCCCGCCCCTTATCTTCTCTTAATCCGCTCGTGTTCCCATTCCACCTCGGAACTACAAATATAATATGCTTCCGCATTCGTGTACCGGGTTATCTTTGTTTTTTGTTTTGTTTTGTTTTTTGTTTTTTGTTTTGTGTGAGGACCGCAGGTGGTGTCGTCGAAGAAGGTGCGGCAACAGCAGCAGGAGCAGCAGCATCAAATCCCGGAACCTCCGTCATTCTACCGCACCGCTCAGAACACCTCAAAAAACGCCCGACCCCAGCTCCCCGCCTCCTCCGTGCCTCCAGCCTACCCTTTCGAACCTCGCGATTCCTCTTTTGATCATCTCGCTTCATCTCCCGAGCCTCCTCGGCCGACGCTTCGTTCACACGGTCCGCACGACGAGCCTCCTTACAGTCATATTGTCGAGTCACGTTATAGCGAGTCTTCCCACCCAGCACGATCACAGCAGAGTGAAGATCGGCAAACCCAAGGCCGTACTTCGAGGGTTGATAAGGTCGGATATTACAATGATTCAGCACCACAGCGGGATTACATGCCACAATCGAAGCAGAGTATACCGGAGGGAGCGAACGGCACGAGCTACAGGAGTCATGGAAACAGCAGCGGTGGTAGCAGCAGCGGGTTTCAAACTCCGCCGTCCGATATTAGTCCCGGTTCTGCATCCCCGTCATTAGCTCAGCGTCCATCTCAATCTACGGCTCACCGCATCTCTGAAACGGAATCCGGCCGTCAGAATGGTAACGGCCGCGAATCAGAACGGAACGACGGCCGTCGGGGAATAAACGGTCACCGTCTTCATGACGCTGACCATCATTACCAGCCCGCCGCTGCGGCTGAACCCGCAGAAATCTCTTTCCGAATGCACTCCCCTTCGCATCCAAACAGAACCGTGTCTCCCCCCGGTCCAGAAACAGCCATTCGCAACCCATTAAGGCCGTCCTCGCGAAGGGCTTCCTCGGAAAACACGTTCCCCGGCCCCATTGCTTCCCCCTCAGGTGGACCGTCCGATTCCGTTCTCACCGATCTCTCCTCCGCTATTGCTCTCTGCAACCGCATCGTCCATCTATCAGGCCCTTACTCTACCTCTACTTCCCCTCACCGGCACTCCGCCTCCCTCCCCAGTTCCCCCTCCGCCTCCCCTTTCCGCGCGACCGGCCCCCCTCTTCCCCCGATTCGAAACGCCGCCCTCCGTATAGCTGCCGAACGTGTTTCGAAACGAACCAAGCAGCTCCTGCCGATCCTGATTCAGCTGCAAGGTCCGGCAGCAGTGAACCTCGCTTCCGATCCTCGTGCGTTGTTTATCATCCAACGGCTGTTAACGGAGCTAGAAACCACTGTAACTGCCCTCGAGGCATGTAACAGATCGAGCAAATCTCCATTCGCAGGTCTGTTCCGCTTCTTTGGCAGGCAGCATTTGTCTTTATCCGCCTTCTCTTCCAAAACCCGTACTGGTAGCCATGCCAAACCTCTTGCCGGACCCAACCCGGTTGCTTTGGACGACCCGCCTCCGCTTTCCCGAGCCTTATCCTCAGCCTCGATCTGCTCGATCCATTTCACCTCCTCCTCCGGTTCCTCCTCCTCCGCTCTTGCCTCTCAGCTAAAAGCGTGCTTAGCTGAGATTCGCCAGTGCCACACGGAGTGCCTACTCCTGCTCGGACAGGGTTCCACAGTTTATAGGCGCACTCAGAGCGTTGGAGGGAGGAGCTCATTGGGAGGGGAGGAAGACGGCGGAGGAGTCAGAGCAGGGGGAGGCGGAACAGGGGAAGGCGGGTATGGAGTGGGAGGAATGGGAGGGGGCGCACTAGGAGGGGAAGATTTTGGAGGAGGACCAGGAGAAACAGGTGAAGGGTATGGGTATCAGCAGCAGCAGGAGCAAGAGCAGCAGCAGCAGCAGCAACAGCGCAGGCGGAGGAGCTTAGAGGACGTTCCATTTCCTTCAAGTTCCATGGTTGATAAGTCTTTATTTCTGGCTGGTGGCCGAGGCACTGCGGGGGCTACTGGGGTGGGTAGAGGTGAGCAGAGTGATACCAGGGGCGCTAGCAGCTCTGCTGGTACTGCACGCACCTCATCTCTTAACTCCTCTGCCGCCGCCGCCGCCGCCGCCGCCGCCGCCGCCGCTGCTGCTGCTGCTGCGGTTGGCGCTAGTGATGATGCTGGTAGGGGTCGCGCTTCCGCCACAGCCTCACCGCCTGCTGCGGCGACTTCTTCCTTAGCTCCCAGTAAGCAAACTCCCAGTAGGCAAGGTTCCAGGAACAACCGCACTCACAGCGGCACCAGAGCCTCCAATCCCGCCCTAGCAACCGCCCACCCAGGGACGCTTCCCCCTCGCTCCCCTCCTACCCCTCTCACCACCTCCCTCCCACCGACCCCCCCACACCAGCCCACCCGCCTTCCCCTCTCAGCCGCCTCTTCCCCTCGTAGTTCCACCGCCACTGGCACTTCTGTCTTTTCTGCCGGCCCAGCTGCCGCCCGCCAGCTGGTCGTCTCACTCTCCCGGGGATCTGCGCTGGAAAAGCGGACGGCGCTAGCGGCGCTTTTGGACTTATCTGAGTCGTCGGATGCGGGGAAGCTGCACGTGACTGCAGCAGGGGTGGTTCCTGTGATTGCTGTGCTGCTCAGTCATCCGGACCTGGGAGCCAGCTTCGGCAGCAGCAGCTTCGGAAGCAGCGGGGGCGCAGCGGGGATAGGTGGTGCAGGTGGTCCTGTTGGCGTAAGCAGGACCGGGAGTGGTACCAGGAGTTCTAGAACGTCGAGCATAGGGGAAGAGCTTAAGCTAGTCTCCCTGCAACTGCTCCTATCGCTCGTTTCTCTTGACGAGAACCGAGCCGTGGTGGTGAAGGCTGGGTGCGTCGCGATCCTAGTCAGCATCCTCCGAACCGGATCGCTGGGCCTGCGCGCCGTGGTTGCGCGGGTGCTTTGGAAGGTGGCAGTGGGGGGAGGGGGAGGGGGAGGGGGAGGATTAGTGGGAGGGGGAGGGGGAGGGGGAGGGGGAGGGGGAGGGGGAGGGGGGGGGCGGCGATAGCTCCAGGGCGGCGATCGTGGCGAGTGAGGCGATTCTGTCGCTGGTGGCGATTCTGCAGTCGCAGACAGACGGTGCGGTGAAGCAGGATGCTGCTGATGCCATTGCGCACCTCACAGCCAACAACGAGAAGAACCAGGTGAGGCGGAGAAGGGGGGTGGGTGGGCTGGGGCGGGGGTGCGTGAAGGGGTTTTAGGCAGTGTGCAGATGCGATCATGCACCCCACAGCCAACAATGAGAAGAATGAGGGCGAGAGAGGAGGGAGGGTTGGGCATTTGTGGGGGGGGTGTGAGAGTGCGTGCGTGGAGGGGTTTTAGGCAGTGTGCAGATGCGATTGCGCACCTCACAGCCAACAACGAGAAGAACCAGGTGAGGTGGAGAAGGGGGGAGAGCTGTGCTGGGTAATGAGTGCGTGGAGGGGTTATGGGCTGTGCGGCTAACGCGATTGCGCACCTCACAGCCAACAACGGGAAGAACCAGGTGAGGATGAGAGAGGAGGGAGGGTTGGGCAGTTGTGGAGGGGGTTGTGACAGTGTGTGCGTGGAGGGGGTTTGGGCAGTGCAGCTGACGCGATTGCTCACCTCACAGCCAACAACGGGAAGAACCAGGTGAGGTGGAGAAGGGGAGAAGGACTGGGCTGGGTAATGAGTGCGTGGAGGGGTTTTGGGCTGTGCGGCTGACGTGATTGCTCACCTCACAGCCAACAACGAGAAGAACCAGGTGGGGCTGAGATAGAGAGGGGGAGGGTGGGGGGTGGGGCGGTGTGGGAGGGCTGGGCTGTGCTGTGAATGGAAGAAGCAGATGCGATATCACACCTGACAGTTGAGGGAAAATTTTGTCACGGCCGTGCAGCTGCCACAAGTAGCAACGAACAAGTTTGGGTCTTACAGGTGATCGAATCTTTGTTTGAGTCAAAAGTGGAGTTGAGGGGAAGTATTTGTCACGGCCGGCTTTGCAGCTGTCACAAGTAGCAATGTACAAGTTTGGGTCTTTCAGGTGAGCAACTCACCCGACAGCGAGTGTGTGCGTGTTTCAGCGAGACGGCAGCACAGGCGAGCAGTCAGCATAGGCGAGCAGGCAGCACAGGCGAGCAGGCAGCATAGGCGAGCAGGCAGCACAGGCGAGCAGGCAGCACAGGCGAGCAGGCAGCACAGGCGAGCAGGCAGCACAGGAGGGGCGGCTCTGGCGCTGGGCATGGTGGCAGTGAACAGCAGAGACAACAAGCTCGTGATCTCCCCTCCCTTCCTCCCTTCCACTGATACTACCCTCTTTCCCACCCTTCCATGCACATACCCTCTCTCGTCTCTCCCTACCTCCCCCTCTCCCCTCGTCCCCACTTCAGATGGCAGTGGTGGAAGCGGGTGCAATCCCAGCGCTGGTAACCATGCTACGAGACGGCAGCACGGGCGAGCAGGAGAGGGCGGCTCTGGCGGTGGGCACGCTGGCAGTGAACAGCAGCGACAACAAGCTCGCAATCGCTGCTGCCGGCGCCGTGCCTCTGCTGCTCGACCTCCTCTTCCACTCAGTTGCTGCTGCTGCTGCTGCTAACTCTGCTTCTTCAGGGCGCTCAGGGCGAACAGGGCGATCAGGACAAGAAGGTCAAGAAGGGCAAGCAGAGCAAGCCTCCTCTGTGGAACCTTCTCCTCGAGCTGCCACAGCATCGGTCTCTCTCCCGCCCTTCCACTCCGCTTCCTCCTCCTCCTCGCATCCTTCCCCTGCCGCCACCGCCAAGACCTGCGCCTGGACGCTCTACGTCCTCTCCTCCGACTCTGTCTCCGCCTCGTTCATCCTCGCTAATGACGGGCTCGAGATAGTGTATAAGGTGTACAAGGAAGGGCCGTCGGAAGCGCAGTTCTGGGCGGGGCACATGCTGCAGCTGCTGGATCCCACGTTCCGGCGCCCTGAGAAGCAGGCTAGCTCTAGGAGGTATGCCTGGACCTCTCCTTCCTCTTCCTTTGTCCAGAAGCAGCAGCAGGTGCAGCAGCAGGCTGTGGTGCCACCGGCGCCGGTGCAGCAGTTTCCAAGAAACTTCTCAACTGATAGTCTTCAGCAGTCGCTCGCAGCACAGCAGCAGCAGCAGCAGAGCCAGAACCAGAATCAGAATCAGAATCAGCAGCAGCTGGTGGCACGGGGTGCTCCCCTGCGGCCGAAAGTCCCGCTGCAGCATTCGCTTTCGAAGATTGGGGCAATGAAACAGCCAAAGTCGCGATTTGTAACGCAGTGGTAACGTCATGAGCCACGGTTCTTGCAAGAGGCGCCTCAGAAGCATGTGCAGTCGAGGATCAGGGCACTGCGGAAGCCAAGGTCAATTTTTTAGGCGCCAAAAAAATCGTCACAGTTGCGTCGGATAAAAAAGTATGTGCGGCATTCACAGTCGAGGATGGGGCATGAGGGCTCTGCGGTAGCCAAGGTCGCAATTCAAACGGCAGCAGTAACGCTGCGAGCGAGCCATGATCCGAGACGGGGGAGAGCTTTGCAGCGCTTTTAGACATCTCAAACCTCGATTTGCAGTGCCGAGTGGCATCATGAGATGGGGAGACGGCTGCAATGGGAAGGCTGTGGGGAGTGGGGGGAAAGGGGGGGTGGGGGGGAGGGGGGAGTGAGGGGAGTTTGTTGGAGAGCCAGGGGAGGAGGGGGGAGTGAGGGGAGCTTGTGGGAGGAACTGTGGCTGTGGGAGGAACGCTTGGGAGAGAATTGTGGAGAAATGTAGGGGGGGTTATGAGGGGGAGTGTGGGTGTGACAGTGAGTGAATGTGCAGTGGAAACATGGTCTTCTATGCATGTCAACATGCAATCATGCGGGCATGCAGTTTCAAGGGCTGGCTTGTCTCTTCTGGCAGGGACTGCACTGATAGGCAGGTAGGTAGATATGTGTATGCTGCACTTATGGTTCATCTGTGACACAGACTGAGTTGGCAACTGTAGGGTTTGCTTTCGTGAAGGTGTCTAAAGAATGGTACAAGCGATAGGCTGGATGTTGTTGGGCTGAGAAAAGCCCGTAGGATCTTTTCAGGACTAAGATCGGGTATTGACGTAGAGATGTGATAGCGGAAGCGTTTAATGAAGAATTACTTGAACCACCTTGTACTGGTGTGTGAGAACAAGATAAGTTGATAATAGCAGGGAAGTACAAGGTTTTTATATGATTACAAAGGAATATGAGAAGTTCTATTTTAACTGTTTTTGCTGTTGCGGTTCGATACAGTGCCGACTCGGGTAACTGCTCTGTAACGAGTCAGTTATGTGTCCTTGCTGTCGCACTGTACGTTTCGTCAGGTCAAATGTCGGAGACCTTTGGCCTTCGCGCAACCTCTGACGGTTGCCTTGGTTGACTCGAGTGCTTCTTCGCTGTAGTCAGTTCCGTTTTGTGTCGAAGCTTCGATACGACAGAAGCGTTATAAATCACTTGTTTCCAACAGATGTTACGGTAGGCTTGTGTGTGCTGGCTGATAGGCTGGCACTTCAGTGTGGCAGAAGCTGTTGTGGCATGACAGCTGTAGTTTGTAGTCTGTAGGGCTTTGCTAGTTTCTTTTGCTGCAGCTGGGCACAATTGCTGGTTGTTTACTTACATGTAGCTTGGATAATAAATATCTTAAGGTGAATACCTTAGTGTAGACAGTTAGAGTTTGGCAACTCATTTTCTAGTAATTTCTTTATCAATGCTCTATTCCATCCATGCACATCTACGGTTCTAACTTCTTAGGGTGTCTTCCTGAGATGCCATGTCACACAAATACCCCGCACCACAAACGGGTGCCACTGCTGTTGTTGGCACTCCTGCTGCTGCTTCCCAACCCAGCGCCCTTCTCCTCCCCCTTCTCTTCACCCTTCTCCTGGTCCACACATCCGTTTCACCTGCCCAGCACCACTCACACCCTCACTCGTGACCGCACCGCCAGTAGCCATAACCCCACCAGTGCTGCCCATAACCCCAGTGACCCCACTCCCGCCTCCACACTCCACACCTTTCCTCTTCTTTCCCCTCTGCTCTTGATCGCCTTCCCTTCGTTCCCCTTGCCCCTTTCCATCCATACGCATCACGCCACTGTCACTGCCCACCCCACCACCCATGACACCACCCACCCCACTGCTTATGCCACCATCCATACCACCGCCCACTCCACTCCCCACCCTACCACCCATCACCACCCCACTCCCAACCCTGCCACCCAATATCACCGCACTGCCTACCGCACTGCCCACCCCACTGCCTGTGTTAGCAGGTTCAGCTCCACCCACTCCTCCACTCGTCCCTTCCACCACCCCTCCCCGTCTCCCTCCTCTCCTCCCCCTTCCCACTCCCCCCTGCGCGCTTCTCCTTCCACCCCTGCCTCTTCCGCCCGTCGCCCTCCCATCCTCCGCAACAACCACTCCCATCCCTTCAGCCCTTGCACTCTGCAAGCCCTGTATCCCCTGAATTCCCTGTATCCCCTGTATCCCCTGCATCCCCTGCATCCCCTGAGTCCCCTGCATCCCCTGCTGAGCGCCATTCTCGCCCTGCGCCCCTACAAACCGTGCATCCTGCAAGCCTTGCAGCCCCTGCACGCCCTGCATCTCGTGCGTACCTTCACCCCTTGCACCCTGCAACCCCAGCATCCCCTGTGCTCCCACAAGCCTCGAACCCTGCTCCCTCTTCTCCCTCTGCTCCCTCTGCCCCGCCTCGCTCTGCACTACAGGCGATGCGTCCCGCTGCATGACCGGTGACGTGGCTAGCTGTGCTGAGAGCATGGGAGCCCGCTGGGATAGCAACAACACACTGCCTTGCTGCGGTAACGGAAACCACGTTTGAGGGGGCTGAGCTGGAAGCGCCTTGGTCTGCTGTGTTGGATTTGCTCCCAGAATATCCCTCTGCTGCATATACAAGGGCGTGGGAGGCCGGTTTAATGAGGCAGGCGTGTTGCTGATACCGATGCTGTTGCTGATGCTGTTGCTAATGCTGCTACTGGCGGTCTGGTTACCAGTAGGAGGGTTACTGTTGCTGGTGTTGCTGGCGAGCTGGTTACCAGCACGGCTAGTGTTACCAGGCGGGATGGTGTTACTCTTAGTTCCGCGCCCCCCACCCCCTCTACCACGACTGCGCCCCCTCTTACCCTCCCCACCTGCTCCTCTCCCCCTTCCACCCGCTCCTCCACTGCCTTCTGACCCTCTCTTACCGTCCCCAACCGCTTCTCTGCCTCTTCCAACCCCTCCCTCACTGCCATCTGACACTTGGCTGAGTGATTCTTGGTTCCCAAGAGAATTGGAGATACGGTTCAAAGGAGTGGGATTTAGAGGGGTAATTAGTGGTTGGTTAGGGATAAGAGGGAAGCGGTTAGTGGGAAGAGGAGGGTGCTGGGGAAAATGAAGGGAAGCGGTTGGTACAACTTTAGAGCCAGCAGCACCACCACCACCACCAGCAGCAACCCCAAATGCAGTACTTGATCCGTTAGTGACTGCTCCATCATTAATAATCGCACCCAAACCCGGACCTGGATCCGAGCCTGACCCCAGGGCACGAACCAGAGGTCCAGGTGCCGAACCTACTGCAGGAGGCGGTTCAGGTTTGGCATGAGGGTCTGGCTTTTTGGCGGGAAGAAGAAAATAGAACCGTTTATCCCCCACCTGCAGCAGCTGCTGGGATTTTAGCGGAATCGGGTCGGATCCAGAAGATTTCGACTGCCCGTCCACGTACACGCCGTTCTTGCCGAGCACCTCCAGGCGAAATTCGCGAGCGGCGAAATCGTAGAAGATCCTCGCATGGTTTCGCGAAACGTTCATTCCGCCGCCGAGCGCGGAGAGATCGAGATCGACGGAGGACTTTTTGCTGTTGCGACCGAGCACGACGGAATACGACTGCATGAAATACTCGAAATCTTCGCCATGGAGCTTCGCGAAACCCGCGCGAATCTGCGTCGCGAACGGCTGCGACGGCGCCGGCGACGGCGACGGCGACTGCGACTTCGCCTTAGGCGGCGCTGGCGGCGGCGGAGGAAGCGGCGCTGGATGCGGTGACGCGGCCTGCTGATCGCCGTGCGTTGGCCGTTGTTGCGGCTGCGAGAGCGACGGTTCCGCCGGTAGCAGATTAGATGGGGGAACGGATTGTTGCGGGAGGAGCGGGAGCTGCAGCGAAGGCGGACGGAGGAGCGGATGCGGCTGCGGATGCGGCTGTTGCTGCAGTTGCGGCATGATGCAAGGGTCAAAGGCGGCTCCCGAACCTGACGTTACGGCTTGGAAGAATATTGGTGAAAAATATTCTTGAAACCTGCACCACATTTGTACTCTCCAGGCTCTAGCTGCAGAGTTCCGATCAAATTCAAATTCTGCAATTCACATGGGGGTTTGCTGGGATATCGGGGACTAGGTGGGGAAAGCGGAAGAGACGCAAGATGAAGCGCAATAGCGAGGATCGGTATATGAGGACCGTTATAGATTGTTGTTACGGGTGCAATGAATCTAGGTAGCGAGGATTGCACTACAAAATATGAGCGAAGGCATGAGCGAATACTTATACGCGAAAATATGCAAACGGTAACGTGGTGCGTGCGAGCTAGCTAGTGCTACGCTGGCGTGAGGTTCGGGCTAGTCCCGAAGCGTAGGCCGGCTCGGCTGCTCCAGCAGTACGGGGTTTGGTGAAACAGTGCGTGCGAAGTTGGCGAAGCCCCGTTAGCAATAACGGACGAACAATGGCTGCTGCTGTACGCGATGTGAACGGTCGCGGTAAGGAATAGTGAGAAAATTCCTTACACTACCCCCCCCCTCAAGAAGCCCCCTCCGCTACGCGAGTGCGTGTATATCGCGAAAACCCCGGCTCCTCAAGTACACTTGCAGGGCAGGGTGGTTTTCGATGTTGGCCAGGGGCACCCAGCTATCCTTAGTTGGCGTGCGGTCCTTCCAGCGAACGAGGAACTAGATGTTGAATAGAAAGAGTAGGGCCTAGGCTTAGTAGCCTAGGCCAAAGGGAGTCGAGAGAGTTTAGGCAAAAGAGTGGTGAGTTCACTATGGAGCGAGGTACAAATAACAAACAAAGCATGCAAAGAAGGTGCACCACCAACAAGTTTATAATAACTACACTAACTACAGCTACAGGCAGTTACAGATATATTCTAACACTAGATCCTCTTGATGCCTGTGGGGTGGCGAATCCGATGGCTCGGAATTTTTTCGGGCTCGATGATCGGCTCCGATGCTGGGCGAGTCATGGATGGCGGGCAGTGACGAGGCAGTTGGCTCGTGCTTGGGATGTAAGGGCTGTTGAAATATATTTACATATATTCTTTATAATTGTCAGCAATGTAGAGTGTAGTATATTTCATTTGCTGTAGGTGGTGCACCATGCTTCTCCTTGCTATATCTTAGTCAGAGGTCCACTGGTGATCTCCGATTGATCCTAGGGAAGGGTTACAGGCTCGTTGTCCTGGGGGGTTATGGGCGCACTGATCCGCTACTTAACAAGCCCTTTTATCCCAATGGTCTAGTGGTTGGGATTCTGACATGGTATCAGAGCGAAGGTCCCGGGTTCGAATCCCAGTGTGTGCACTTCGAGCATCCCAGTGCGGGGGGGTGTCAGAGGTCCACTGGTGATCCCCGATTGATCCTAGGGAAGGGTTACAGGCTCGTTGTTCTGGGGGGTTATGGGCGCACTGATCCGCTACTTAACAAACCCTTTTATCCCAATGGTCTAGTGGTTGGGATTCTGACAATCTTGTACTGCCCTTTCTTAGTAAACGATTCCTTCTCGACTTTTCCCTCGACATTCACCTTACGACCCTTGGGCCCACCACATGCTGTCCTGCGCGCCGCCCTCGTGCGGCCCTACTCCCGACGTTCGGCACCAGGAAAAAAACCCTGAAATTCCTGATTTTGGCAGTCCTTTTTTTACCTGCACTGAAAAACCAGTGTCGAGATTTTGTGGGACTGATCTTTCAGCCTTTTTTGTTAGGCCATACTGAAATTTCAGACTTTTTTTCCCAAGTATACTGATTCCACAGCGTTGTAACGAAACTAACACTGAAACCAATTCTTACTTGTTCCGTGTAGATTTGCCCGCAATTACAGGGAATCTCAGATTCCTGCGGTGCCAGCACTCCATTGGGCAGTTTCGCTGCAGCATAAAGCGTTGGCTAATCGGAATGAGGCAACCATGTGGTGCTTGAGGGCTGTGAGGGTTCCTACATGTCAGAATTATATTATAACTGCATGTAGTTATAGCCTTAGTGTAGTCATCCTAACTTCCTGCTTGGTGATGTACTCGCCTTTCCTACCCTAATTGTACTCCACTTTCTATAGTGAAATCATTCTCCTTCTCGACTTTTTCCCTCGACATTCATGCTAGCACCTAGAACCCAAGCCATGGTTCCTAATTCAACTAGCTATTCCGACATGCTATCGGAGTAGGTCGTTCCTAGGACCTAACATTCATGGGCCCACCACCTACTGCCCTGCTAGCTTAGGCCCCGGCCCGTCGCCCCTAGGCCCCGTCGCTCACGGCCCCTCGGCCCCGTCGCTCACGTGGCCCGTCGGCCCCTAGCCCCGTGCCCGGCCCCGTCGGCCCTTAGCCCCGCGCCCGGCCCCGTACCTAGCCCGCGACCGGCCCGTACCTAGCCCGCGACTGGCCTGTACCTAGCCCGCGCCCGGCCCCGTCTCTAGCCCGCGCCTTGCCCCGTACCTAGCCCGCGCCCGGCCCGTATCTCGCCCAGCGCCTGGCCCGTACCTAGCCCGCGCCCGGCCCGTACCTAGCCCGCGACCAGCCCGTACCTAGCCCGCGACCGGCCCGTACCTAGCCCGCGCCCGGCCCCGTCTCTCGCCCGCGCCTGGCCCCGTACCTAGCCCGCGCCCGGCCCGTATCACGCCCGCGTCTGGCCCCGTACCTAGCCCGCGCCCGGCCCGTACCTAGCCCGCGCCCAGCCCGTACCAAGCCCGCGCCTGGCCCCGTCCCTCGCCCAGCGCCCGGCCCCGTCTCTCGCCCGCGCCCGGCCCGTACCTAGCCCGCGCCTGGCCGCGTCCCTCGCCCAGCGCACGGCCCCGTCTTTCGCCCGCGCCCGGCTCCGTATCTAGCCCGCGCCCGGCCCGTACCTAGCCCGCGCCCGGCCCGTACCTAACCCGCGCCCGGCCCCGTCCCTCACCCAGCGCCCGGCCCCGTACCTAGCCCGCGCCCGGCCCGGTCCCTAGCCCAGCGCCCGGCCCCGTACCTAGCCCGCGCCCGGCCCTGTCCCTAGCCCAGCGCCCGGCCCCGTACGTAGCCCAACGCCCGGCCCGGTCCCTAGCCGCGCCCGGCCCCGTACCAAGCCTGCGCCCGGCCCCGTACCTCGCCCGCGCCCGGCCCCGTCCATAGCCAGCGCCCGGCCCCGTACCTAGGCCCCGTCGCCTTGGCCCCGTCGCCCCTAGCCGCGGCCCTCGTCGACCCGTCGCCCCGTCGCCCCTAGCTATGGCCCCTCACGACCTGCAGCCCCTAACCGCGGCCCCGTCGCCTCTAGCCTCGGCCCCTCGCGACCTGTCGCCCCTAGCCGCGGCCCCGGTGCCCTGTCGCATCATGGTGGGTAAGGGGGTGGCAAGAGGGGGTTCTTCCTGCCCGCATGCCCTGCAGTCGCACGCGCAGCTCCCCCCCCGCCCCCCTCCTACCCCTCCCCCCCCTCCATGGGGACGGGGGGGAGAGGGTGTGAGGGGGTGGCGGATGTGCCTCAGCAGCAGCAGCTGCCGCCACGCCTCCTCCTCTCTCTCTCCCTGCCGCACCTTGTGTTGGGAGGGGGGGGGGGGAGCTTGGAGGTCCAGGGGGAGGCAGGAGGGGATCTGCAGCACCAGCCCCCCTCGCCCCCCCTTTCTCCTCCATCCCCCTGCTGCGGATGCGGCAGTGGGGGGGAGGGGATCTGCAGCACCAGCCCCCCCCCCGCCCCCCCTTCTCCTCCCTCCCCCTGCTGCGGGTGCAGCAGTGGGGGGGAGGGGATCTGCAGCACCAGCCCCCACCCCGCCCCCCCTTCTCCTCCATCCCCCTGCTGCAGGTGCAGCAGTGGGGGGAGGGTATGGGGGTGGCGGGTGTGGGTGACCTGCTGCCGCCTCTCCTCCTCTCTCTCCCTGCCGCACCTTGTGTTGGGAAGGGGGGGGGAGCTTGGAGGTTCAGGGGGAGGCAGGAGGGGATCTGCAGCACCAGCCCCCCCCGCCCCCCCCCCCCTTCTCCTACCTCCCCCTACTGCGGGTGCAGCAGTGGGGGGAGGGGATCTGCAGCACCCGCCCCCCCCCCCCCCCCCCCCCCCCTTCTCCTCCATCACTCTGCTGCGGGTGCAGCAGTTGGGGGGAGGGGATCTGCAGCACCAGCCCCCCCCCGCCCCCCCCCCCCTTCTCCTCCATTCCCCTGCTGCGGGTGCAGCAGTGGGGGGGAGGGGATCTGCAGCACCAGTCCCCCCTGCCACCCCCCCCCCTTCTCCTCCATCCCCCTGCTGCAGGTGCAGCAGTTGGGGGAGGGTATGGGGGTGGAGGGTGTGGGTGACCTGCTGCCGCCTCTCCTCCTCTCTCTCCCACTGCTGCACATGTTGCTGTGTGGGGGGGGGGGGAGCGAGGTGTAGGGGGGATGAGAGCGGTTAAGGGGGACGACAGAGTGTGGCGGACGAAGCAGGCCCCCCCCCCCCCCCCCCCCCCCCTCATCTGCAACTGCCATCCTCTGCTCCCGTGGTACCTCCAGCTGCAGCCCTGGTCGCCACTTTGCTTGTCTTGACTTTCTGTTGCTGTTGTGCGGCAGGTGCTGCCGTTGAGCCCAGCTGTGCCGCCACCGCTTGTGCCGCACGCTCCTGCTCTCCAGGCGGCCTGCCACCACATGCACCTACTGCTGCTGTGCCGCCGCCCTTGCCGCCGCACGCTCCTGTTTCTGCTGCTTCTACCTTGGCTGCTGGGTTGCTGCAACTGTATCTGCCACTATTGCACTGGTTGTCACTGCTCTTGCGTGCTGCTGCTTTGTTCTACTTGGTGTACCCCTGCAGGTTGTGTCTAGCACTTGACTCATCCTGCATGCAGTTAAGGGGGGATGTCAGAATTATATTATAACTGCATGTAGTTCTAGCCTTAGTGTAGTCATCCTAACTTCATGCTTGGTGGTGTACTCACCTTTCCTACCCTATTTGTACTCCACTTTCTATAGTGAAATCATTCTCCTTCTCGACTTTTTTCCCTCGACATTCATGCTAGCACCTAGAACCCAAGCCATGGTTCCTAAGTTCAACTAGCTATTTCGACACTACACCGTTGGCTGTGCTGGCAAGCACTGATGCTCCTATTCCCTCCAATCCAATCTCTCGTGTTACTTTTCCTCCTGTTTCTCTCTCCCTCCCTCTCAGCCCAATTCCTCTCGTGCTTTCTCATCAGCACTAATACATGGCGCCATCAGCACCAGAAACGGCGGGATGTTGGGAATCGAACCCATCGCGAGTGCCGCCGAACCTCCTCTTGTCTTGCCGAACACATCGCTCCCGTTCGACGCGATCCGCAGCACATGCTGCGAGATGGTCGTCGGCCACTTGGCAATTCCCGTCGGTGTCGTAGTTTTCCATGCTAATGGCGACGACCGAAGGCTGCCTCGTTGCCAGCACGAACCGCAGTTGAAAGGCCATCTGCGCCGCGGGCGGTGCGCAGAGCGTCGTGTTGCGCGACGGCATGACCCACGCATGACCCGCACGCCCGCCGTCCATTCCCCCGCTCCCTTTACCCCGCACTCCGTCCACTCCCTCTCTCCCCCGGTCGTCTCCCCCCCAACCGTGCTACGGTAGTCTTCCCTCTTCTCTCCCTCCTTTTCTCTCTTTCCCTGCCTCACCCTGCCTGTCAATCCGGTTCCTCCCCCAAACCCTGCCCCTGCAGCTTCAACGTGTATGTGTCGCAAGCAGAAGTGAAGCCGAGCTGTGTGTGTCAAAAAGCACTATCACGTACTGGTGTCCCAAGCTGAGGAGGAGAGAGAAGAACCAAAGGCTTAAGGGCAGTGATGATAGCATGGCTGGTGATGATTCATGAGGCATGTTAGCTTAGCAATGTTTCGGAAGGCTGCTACTGACTTAGTACATAAAATAGAGATTTCTAATTATAACAACCTTTTATATTATTGAACACTGATGCATCAGCCTTTTTTCAAAGGCAACATTGATATTTCAGGCTTTTTTTTTAGGAACACTGTCAATCAGGGTTTCCACACAGGGGTACCCTGATGGGTCGACGACCCTAAAAGTGAATCTGAGGCCCTGGGCACGGCCCGTCGCCCGTCGCCCCTCGGCCCGTCGCCCCTAGGCCCCGGCCCCGTGGCCCGTCGCTCGCGCCCGTCGCCCCTAGGCCCGTCGCCCCTCGGCCCGTCGCCCCTAGGCCTGTCGCCACGGCCCGTCGCTCCTAGCCCGGCCCGTCGCCCCTAGCCTCCGGCCCCCGGCCCGTCGCTCGCGCCCGCCGCCCTCAGGCCCGTCGGCCCCATCGTCCGTCACTCCCTTCGGCTCGGCCCGTCGCCCGACGCCCCTAGGCCCGTCGGCCCCATAGATTTTCTGCCCGATGCGCGCCCTGGCCGCGCGTCGGTTTCTGCCCGTCGCACACCCCGGGTGCGCGACGGTTTCTGCCCGATGCGCGCCCCGGCTGCGCGTTGGTTCCTGCCCGTCGCACGCCCCGGGCGCGCGTCGGTTTCTACCCGTCGCACGCCTCGAGCGCACGACGGTTTCTTCCTGCCCGCGCGCCCTGCAGTCGCACGCGTAGCTCATTTCCCGCCCCCGCCCCCCTCCCCCCCCCCCAATGGGAAAGGGTGGGAGAGGGTGTGAGGGGGTGGCGGATGTGCCTCAGTAGCAGCAGCTGCCGCCACGCCTCCTACTCTCTCACGGTCGCGTCCGCTGCTGCGGGGAGAGGGTGTGAGGGGGTGGCGAATGTGCCTCAGCAGCAGCAGCTGCTGCCACGCCTCCTCCCCTCTCACGGCTGCGCCTGCTGCTGTGGGGGGAGTGGGGGAGAGGGTGTGAGGGGGTGGCGAATGTTTTTCATGCGACCTCCGGTCGTCCACGCAGCCCCAACACCGCCCCCCCCCCCCCCGCCCTTCTCCTCCGTCCCCCTGCTGGTCGTACAGCAGGGGGGGGAGGGTATGGGGGTGACGGGGGTGGATGAAGCAGCGGCTCCCGCCACTTCTGCTCGTGCAACCGAAGAGGGGGAGGGGGGAGGGTGTGAGGGTGGCGGGTGTAACCAGCCAGCAGCCGTCCCTCCACCTCTTCTTTCTTCCCCCCCTGTTGCTCCTATTGCAGTGGGGTAAGGGGAGAGGGTGAGGAGGTGGCGGAAGGGGTGTAGTTTGGGGGGTGGCTGAAAGAGGGGTGCGGTTTTGGGGGGTGGTTGAACAGAGGGGGGGTGAGGTTTAGGGGGGTGGCTGAAAGAGGGTGTGGACTTGGAGGTTCGTAAGAGGGACTTGCCACGCTTGGCTCCCCCCCACCTCCTCTCCTCCCTCTCTCACCCCCCCCCCCCCCCTTTGTAAAAAGGGGGTTCATAAGAGGGGCTCGCCGTGCTTGGCTCCCCCTCACCTCCTCTCCTCATCTTTCTCTCTCCCTCCTCCTCCTCGCATGCCCTCTACTACTTGTGCTGCACCTTGGTGTACCCCTTCAAGGAATGTTCTGTACATGGTTCTCACTGCAATCAATTAGGGGGTGTGTTGAAATATATTTACATATATTCTTTATAATTGTCAGCAGTGTAGAGTGTAGTACATTTCATTTGCTGTAGGTGGTGCACCATGCTTCTCCTTGTTATATCTTGTACTGCCCTTTCTTAGTAAACGATTCCTTCTCGACTTTTCCCTCGACATTCACCTTGGCTACGGTTTCTCCTAAGCCTCGGTTCACCTATTATTTTGACAAGGGCGAAGCAGGCTGACGTGGAATGATGGGCTGATGTACCAGCCTGTCGGCAACAGTAAGTGGGCACTAACTGGGGTGATCATGTGGCTTATTTGAAATGGTCCACAGTAGCGCTGTCGTAATTTTGGTACGATGGGCAGTCTTAAGTTCTGTGTGTCGAGCAGTATGTAATCCCCTGACTGGTACGTAACTGGGCGGCGGTGGCGTTCAGCGCTGCGTTTAGCGATGACGTTGGCTTTTTAATTTCTTTTACGGCTCTGGTGCGGGCAGCTTGCAGAATCTTTGCGAATTGTTGTGCTCGTGGCGTTGGGTTGTCCGGACTCGGCGTCATGGGCACTGTTGGGTTTTGCCCGTAGTTCAGGTAAAATGGGGACTGCTGCGTCTTCGCTGACGTGGCGTTGTTGTAGGCGAACTCGATCAGCGGCAGCTGCTGCTCCCAAGTTGTCGGGTCGTTGCACGTGGCCAGAATCAACTGCTCCATCGTCTGATTGGTCCACTCCGTTTGACCGTCAGTCTCGGGGTGGTACGATGAACTGAACTGTAGCCTGGTCCCGAACTGCTCCCAGAGGTTATTCCAGAAGTTGCTGGTAAACTTCGTGTCGCGATCGCTGATTATCGCGGCTGGTATCCGGTGCAGTCGAACGACGGCTGCAATGAACAGGCAAGCGTTTTCTTCGGCAGAGATCGATTTCTTGCACGCAGCGAAGTCAGCCATTTTCGTCAGTCTGTCAACAACGACCATAACCGCGTCGTTACCCCTAGGGTTCAAAGGTAACCCCGTGACGAAATCCATGGTAACTTGCTGCCAGGCGTGCTCGGGCGGTGGAATCGGCTGCAATTGACCCGCCTTTCTCTTTCGCGAGCTCTTCATCACCTGACACGTAGGACACGAGCCCACGTGGTGCTGTACGTCGGTCAATAGCTCCGGCCAGTAGTAATACCGCTGCAGTTGCTGTCGCATTTTTTCTACCCCGAAGTGGTCCGAGGTAATCCCATAGTGTGCCTCTTGCAGTAACAGTTCCCTCAGTAGTGAGTACGCGGGTACCCAAATGCGGTTGGTGCCTGTTTTTACGTAATAGACTCCCTTAGCTTCTGCCAGATGCTGTGAATTTCCGATCGTGAAAAATGGGTCGGTACTGTATCCGTGGGTGGATAGGCCAGTTAATAGTGGGTTGGTTTGGGCGAGTAGGATGGCGTGGAGCTGGGCGATAGGACGTGTGAGTGCGTCGGCGAAGTCTGATGCGCCTTTTTTATACGTAACTGTGTAGTGGAAGTTGGACTCCAAATATTTCAACCAGCGGATATGTCGCGGGTTGAGATTCGGTTGGGCGCGGAGGTACTGTAGTGATCGGTGATCTGTCCGTACTGTCACGTCGGCGCCAGTCAAGTAGCATCGCCACACTTTGAACGCGTGCACGATCGCCAGCATTTCGTGGTCGTGTATCGGGTAGTTGCGTTCGGGCGGGTGCAACTTGCGGGACTCGTATGCGATTGGCTGGAGACCGTTCCCGAAGTCCTGCATCAGTACAGCTCCCACGGCGATGTCACTTGCGTTGGTGACGAGCTCGAACGGACGGTGCGGATCTGCGATGTGAAGCACGGGCGTCGAGCACAAAATTTGTTTGAGGGACGAGAAGGCAGCTTACTCTTTCTCCCCCCACGTGTACTCAACCCCCTTCCTCAGCAGGTCGGTCAACGGAGCAGTCAACTTCGCCATGTCGGGGACGAACCGGCGCACGTAGTTGACGAACCCCCAAAATCTCTGCAACTCTGTCAAGTTTAAGACGCGTGCCACGCTTGAATTGTCGCGATCTTCTTCGGGTCTATTTCCACTCCTTCAGCTGAAATAATGTGTCCCAAAAACTCCAGTCTGTCCTGTAAAAACTCACACTTAGATGCTTTCGTCAGTAGGCGGTTCTCACTAAGTATTTTAAAAACTGATTCAATATCCTGTAGGTGCTGTGCTCTGTCTGGGCTGTAAATTAGTATGTCGTCGAGGTACACGATGACTCACTTATCTAAAAGCGGGCGGAAGGCTTCGTTCATGGTCATTTGAAAGGTTGCAGGGGCGTTGGTCAGTTCGAAGGGCATGACGGTGTATTCGAAGGATCCGTAACGTGTTTGGAAAGCTATTTTTGGGCAGTCGGGTGGGTTGACTCGGATCTGGTGGCAACCTCCTCGAAGGTCAATTTTCGAGAAAACCCGGTCTGTGCGCAGTTGGTCGATCAGTTCATCGGCTCATGGGATGGGGTAACGAGATTTGATGGTAACCCTGTTCAGTGCACGGTAATCGATGCACATGCGAAAACCCCCGTCCTTTTTCGGTCTGAACAGTATCGGTGCTGCGAAGGGTGACGAACTCGGGCGAATGAATTCCTTCTCGAGCAGGTAATCTAGTTGGTTCCTTAGTTCGTCCAGTTCGGGTTGGGTCAGTCGGAACTGTCGCTGTAGTGTCGGCTGTGCCCCCGGTTCTAACTCTATCCTGTGGTCGTGCGGTCGCTGATGTGGCAGTCCTGTCGGCAGGTCATCCGGGAAAATCCCACTGTACTGCTTCAATAGTGCTGCCAAGTTATCCGGTACGTCGGCTAGCAGTTTCTGTAAATCCCCCCCTTTGTCTGCTGCCTCGGCTTCCCGAATGTCGACTTCGTACACGTCAGCTCCTGCCGCTACGGCGCGTTTCATCGTGATCGCGTTGACATGCACCGACGAAGACTCAGGCGAGCCCCAGCGAGGTAAGGTGATGTTGTTACCGTTCACTCGCACGGTGCAATCACCCGTCGTCCAGTCGATTCGCGGATTGTGTCGTCGCAGCCAATCACGGCCGAGTAAAATGTCGGTTCTGTCGAGGGTTGTCATGAGCATTTCCTGGCTAAACATGAGGTTACCCCCGCATCGAATCCGAACCCGGTCTGCGCATTCCCGTATCGCCAGTGGCGTGCCGTCAACCAGTCTTGTGTCAATCTCAGGTAAACATCTGTCCAGTGGCAGTCTCAGTTTTCGTGTCGTGGCGGTGTTGATCAGGCAGTGGTTAGCTCCCCCGTCTACGAATATTTTAACTAAGTCTGTCCCAATTTTCCCGCTAAGCAGTATGGGGCTGCCTACCATAGTACCCTCCTTTATTCGGCCCGGTGTGGTCGATTGCGTGACTCGACACAATCACTCGGTGAGGGTCGGTTGGGTCGGGCGAGCGGTGTGACCTGTCAGTAGAGGGCCCGTCTGCTACTGACTCCCAGTGTTTCCCTGCTGCTTGGTCTGTTTCTGCTGCTGAGCTTCCCCCTTTCCCTTAGCGTTTTCCCTGCTGCGGTGTCCCGGCCGATTGCACGTGAAGCAGCGCCCTTTGAACGGTGCGGCAGCGGCATTCGCGGCGACGGCACGTATCGTGGTGCCCTCGTTCGTCCCACAAGATCGATGTCCCGAGTTGCTGTTGCTTCAGTAGGACCCCGGCCTCGGTCGGCGAAAGAAGTCGAGCTTCTCCGCCATGGCGAGAATTTCCTGGAAGTCGGTGACGCCGCGGAGCTGAATTTCTTGGGCGATATCAAGCTTCAGGTCGATGATGTAGTGGTCGATGCGCTCACTTTCGTGCATGTATCCCACTTGCTCACACAGGGCCAGGAACTCGCTAGTGTAGTCTTGGACGGAACCGAGTTGGCGCCAAGTGCGGAGCTTCTGACGCGCCGCGATCGAAGCCGCAATTGGCTCAAATCGAGCACGCAGACCTGCGCACCACGCGTCCCACGTGCGATATTGGGGCACCTCTACAAAATATGATGGCGCCCAGGGTCCGGTTTGTCCTTCTCGTGTCGGTAGAGTTGCGTAGTCCATCGGCTTCGTGACGATGACGCGCCACCAGTCCATGGTGGGTCCTCGCAGTGAGAAAAGGAGAAAGCGAATGAATGAACTATGAATGAAGTGAGTACATATAGGAAACCCTAATTGGGTTGTACCCCCTATGGGATACCCCACTATAGCCTACACAACAGCATAAGCTATATATATGTTCTGACACACCCCCATAGGCAAAGTGGGGGAGAACAAGGGGTCACAAGACCAGTCACGCAAAGCACAGCAAGCTCAGGGTGGATCACAAAGTCACCACACAGTCCGAGCACAACGACAAGGCCACAAGGCCAGTTCACATGCAGGAGTGCACACATATATATATAGAGCTAGACAAGCAAGAGCAGGTATATATATGTGACAGTACAAGCAAGGTCAAGAGGAGAGCAAGTGAGGCAAGACAGGTACAAGACCCAGCTGAGTGCAGAAGCGCTGATGGTCACAAGGCGCAAGTGCCTTGGTGAACACATCAGCAGTGTTGGCCTCAGAGGCCACGTACGCAAGTCGCAACTGACCACGCTGCTGCAGCTCACGAGCAAGAAAGTAACGGAGAGCAATGTGCTTCGTTCTGTGCTCCAAGCGCTGCTCTCGACACAAGGCCAGCATGGCCTTGTTGTCTACGTACAGCACTGGAGGAGAACGAGGCGGCTCTCCAAGGTCAGTCAGCAGGTAGGTGAGCCAGCGAAGCTCCTGTGCAGCCATGGCCCCGGCGTAGATCTCAGCCTCACAACTGGAGCCGAGAACAGAGGACGAGCGTGTAGCCCGCCACGAGACAGAGCCGGAACCAAGACTGAAGGTGTAACCCTGCGACGACCGCTGCGTAGCCTGGTCGTCAGCCCAAGAAGCGTCCGCGTGCCCAGTGAGGACCACTGGACTCCGCCCTCCAAGCACTAGCCCCATGCCCGACGTACTGCACAAGTAGCGCAACACCCTCTTCGCTGCAGCCATGTGCTCTGGTCGGTGTCTCCCAGGAGCAACATAGCGTGCAAGAATGCTAAGAGGGTATGCAAGGTCAGGTCGTGTGCAGGTCATCAGGTACATGAGGCAACCAACAAGCTCTGGGTACGGGCCACTCGACTCTACGGACTCATCCGAAGGCAGAGCTGAGAGCGAGTGGCGAGTAGACAGAGGAGTGGCCTGAGGCGAGGAGTACGTGAAGCCGAAGCGCTGAAGGACCTGCTGCACCATGTGTGACTGAGTCAAGGTAATGGTGCGGCGTGCTCTGTCCCGAGTGATCTGCAAGCCAAGGTAGCTGCGCAGTTCACCCAGGTCTGTGCACGTGTGTCTCTTCTGCAGCTCGGACTTCACGTAGGCTAGTCCAGCAGTGTCAGCTGTGGCAAAGACCAAGTCGTCGACGTACACGAGGATGTAGAACGGCGGCAAAGAAGTGTCGGTGCGCAGAAACAACGACGGGTCAGCAGTAGAGGGAGCAAACCCAAGAGCCGCAAGCGTAGTCCTCAGTGTGTCGTGCCACTCACGCGGTGCCTGGCGGAGACCGTAGACTGGCCGTCGGAGGCTCCACTGGGTGCCAGGAGGGAAAGTCCCAGTGAAGCCAGGTGGACGGCGCAGCCAGATCTCCTCGTGCAGGCTACCCTGCAAGAAAGCAGTGCTGAAGTCAAGAGAGTGGAGCTCGTAGTCGCGCTGAGCGGCTATGTGCAGTAGCACCCGAAGAGTGGTCATCTTCGGGGTGGGAGAGAAGGTCTGAAAGTAGTCAACTCCCTGCCGCTGACTGAAGCCACGAGCGACGTACCGCGCCTTGAAGACAGGTGGAGAGCCCGGCGGCCGCTTCACCCTGAAGATCCACATGCCACTGACGATGTTCGCCCCAGGAGGGGGAACCGCGTCAACGTAGGTGCCTGTGGACTTCCAGGACGCCATCTCTGCATCCATAGCTGCCTGCCACTGAGAGGAGTAGGGACCCTCTACGGCCTCCGCGTAAGAGCGCGGAGTCGGGATGTCTAGTGCATCCGGGTCTCCCACAGGGGCAAGTAGTACGGACGCGAGATGAGGTGAAGCAGCAGCCAGACACTGGAACTCCTCCTGCCTGTCCTCAAGGACGTCCGTGCCAAGAGCACACTCACCCCCAACGGACGGAGGACAGACAGACGCAGACTCAGCAACAAGACCGGCAGCGTAGTCTAGACGACAGCGAGCAGCAAAGTCGACGAGCTTAGCAACAAGCGCAGACGCAGCAGTGGACTCAAAAGAGGGGTCAGTGACGACAGTAGCAAGGAGACGTGTGACAGTAGGACTAGCAGCACGAAGAGAGTCGGACTCTGGGTCGGTAAGTGCAGGAAGGGAGGACTCAGGAGGAGAAGGCAAAGGGGCACGCAGAGGAGCAGTGGACGGACGCAAAGACATCCGGTGCGTGCCAGGGACAGGAGGAGGACGCTGACGCGAACCGCGACCACTAGCGCGAGCAGCACGAACAGGCGACGCAGGACGAGACGCAGGCTCACGACGCTCAGCAAGACCTCCAGTGGGACCAGTGTAAGGAGAGGGAGCAGGAAGTGGGGAGGCGGGCTCTAACTGGGACTGTGACTGAACAGGCGGTGGACACGCTGCAGGAGGAGAAAGACCAAGAACCTGCTGTAGGAGGGGAACGAAGTACGGCCGAGGCCGCGCGGCGACTCCAGACACAGCAGGGACAGCACCCTCAGCAGCAGCACCAGCGCCAACCGCACCTCCAGCGGGAGGACCTCCAGCAGCACCAGCAGCACCCGCAGCAGGACCACCGCTAGGAAGGACAGCAGCAGTCTCAGCACCAACACCCGCAGCAGCTCCAGCTCCAGGCGAACCCGAAGGCCCAGCAGCTCCGGGACCAGCGGCACAAGTACCCTCAGCAGCCGAAGGAGCTCCAGCTCCAGCAGTACGTCTCCAGCGGCGAGCAAACCACTCGCGCAGCTCCTGTGGAGAGAGGGGCTCCCGCCGAGGCGAAGCACCCGGAGAACCGCCAGGTCCCGCACCGCCAGACACCACAAGGGGAGGTCCAGTGGCCGCAGGCTCCGCAGCTCCAGGCTCAGCAGCTCCAGACGCAGCACCCCCTGGCTCAGCACCCCCAGTCGCAGCACCCCCAGGCTCAGCACCCCCAGACTCCGCACCCCCAGGCTCAGCACCCCCAGTCGCAGTACCCCCAGGCTCAGCACCCCCAGACTCAGCACCCCCAGGCTCAGCACCCCCAGGCTCAGCACCCACGCGCGTAGCACCCCCAGAGTCAGCACCCCCAGGCTCAGCACCCGCAGCAGGTGCAGAGTCACCAGCAACCTCGACCGGCTCGACTGCGTCTACCTGGGACACACCTGAAGGGGCAGGACCCTGAGGGGGAAGGGGGTCTACCGGGGGGGGACCTGGCACAAGGAAGTGCGGTGGCGGGGGGAGGGAAGGAGTGCGGTAGGGGAAGAGGCGGTAGAAGGGGACTGACTCGTCGAACGTGACGTCCTGGGAGGACAGAACACGACGAGAGGAGGGGTGGTAGAACTGCCACCCTGGGGCGTCAGGGGGGGAAGCCGAGGAAGACACAGGGAGCAGCACGAGGGGACAGCTTGTCCGCAGACAAGTCGCGGACAAACGCCCGAGATCCCCAGACACGGAACGCAGACGCATCGCCGACCTTCCCCGTCCACAGCAGAGCTGGGGAGGTCTCCGGCCGGGAGACCCTGGGGTGAAGGTTGATCTGATGCGCCGCGTACCGAATCGCAAACGGCCACAGAAAATGGGGGGCAGCCGCATGCATCATGGACGTACGAGCGACGTCCATGACCATGCCAATGCGGCGCTCAGCAATCCCATTTTGCTGTGGAGAGTCCGGAAGCGTAAAGGTCTGGCGGATGCCTCGTGCACGACAGTAGGCTCGCAGAAGGCCAGAGGAGAACTCTCCACCTCGGTCAGAGTGCAGACGCAGAACAGGAAAGTCCGAGCCGAAGCTCCTCCTGAGCTGGAGACGAGCTGCGCGGATCCAGTCGATCAACACCTCAGTGACATCACCCTTGCTGCGCAAGGGGAAGACTGTGGTGTAACGCGAGTAGTCGTCAACCACCAGCAGGAAGTAGCGCTCGTGACCCTGCCCACGGACGCGGGCCGGGCCCCACACGTCCATGTGAAGCGTCTGCAGAGGAGCCTCTGTCGGGGGAAACTGGGAGGAGTGAGGGGCAGCCCGGAGCCGCCCCTCGACACAGGGGACACAGGAAGGTCCGGGTCCCGAAGGAAGGGGAGGGAGAGACCGGGGAAGACCAGAGACAAGGACACGGGAAGCCATGCCCCGAAGACGAGGCAAGGAGGGGTGGCCAAGACGGTGGTGCCACAGGAGAGTCTCCTGAGACAGGCGGCGACACGAGCAGGGGGCAGACTCAGGACCAGACCTGGACGCAGCAGCAAACACCTGACCCGACGCAGCTACCTGGCCAGACGCATGGACAGGAGGAGACTCAGTGGTCAGGGTGTAGAGACTCGACCCCGGCCGACGCGAAAACGTGGCCAGGTGTCGGCCTGTGCGGGCGTCCGAGCAGTGGGTCACCCGCTGACTCGCAGGAGTAAACTGGTGAACCCCCGCATCCTGCAGGTCAGCACCACTCACCAAGTTCGTCGAGAACGAGGGGAGGTACAGACCAGACAAGGTGCCCGAGGGGGCAGCCGGACACGGGAGGACAGTGGAGAAGTGAGAGAGGACAGGACCCCCAGAGGGGTCAGCCAGGGAGACTGCAACCGGCCGGCCAAGCGGCGTGAGTGTGGTGCGGTCTCGAAAGAAGGAGCGAGAAGCCCCTGAGTCAAGCGTGAAGGTGAGGGAGGCCGAAGCCGACGCAGTACCTGAGAGCGCAGCCTCACCAGTACCTGAGAGTGCAGACGCACTGGCACCTAGAGCAGCAGCCGCAGAAGTACCTAGCGCAGCAGTACCAATGCCCGGGTCGGGCGGGAAACACCGGTAACAGTCACCCTCCTCACTAATAGTCACAGCATACATGGCAGCAAGGATAGCATCAAAGTCAAGATCAAAGATAGCTACGCCAGCCCTAGACAGCTCTCCCCAACGGGGAATCTCACTAGCCTCGGGGAACTGTTGACGCCAAGCGTCCGTCAGGCGGCCAAAGCAGCGCTGGGTGGGGTGGGCACCCCCACACTGCTCACCCGCGCGGTCGCCGGAACGAAGGACGTAGGTGCACGGACCAAAACCCCCACCCCGCTGACGCTGCGTGTACCACTCACGGAGCTGCTGGGGCGGGGGGATGTCCCGCGAACGCTGCTGCTGCTGCTGACGCTGGCCACCACCAGAGCCGCTACGCTGCGGGGCACCACCCCGACCAGCTCCACCCCCTCCGCCACCGCCGCCTCCACCTCCACCACCACCGCTGCCTCCGCTCCCACCGCTGCCGCCACCACCGCCTCCTCCTCCGCTGCTGCCACCGCCACCACCGCCCCCGCCACCACTCCCACCGCCACTCCCACTCCCTCCGCCGCCTCCACCGCCACCTCCACCGCCCCCTCCAGTTCCACCCGCGCCCTTGCCCCCCTTGCCCCTGCCAGGGCGGCGTCTCCCGCTAGGGGCAGACGCCGCGCAGACCGACTCAAGACCAAGCAGGTCGGCAGCAGCAGCAGCAGAGGCAACAGAGGGCAGCAGGGGGGAAGGAGAACACCCCTCAAAGATGGGGGTGCGAGGGTCACCACGAGAGGCTCCTACAGCGACGATGCTCTTCTCCGCCGCCAGGAGGGACTTCTCGAGGAGATCGACAGTGAGAGTGGTGGGACAGACTGAGAGGAAGTGGTCCCTGACTACGTGAAGGGAGTCAGGGAGGCGTGTGACTATGTAATAGAGAGTGATGTACATGGGGGGGGGGTTCTTGGCGCAGAACTCAGCAGGAAGGGCGGCGCGGTAGCGAGTGTCACTAGTGCGGAGGTGCGTAATGAGGTCAGCGACAGTGGGAAAGGCAGCAAGGTCAGGAAAGAGGTACGGTAGCATGAGGCGGCTCAGGGCAGCAGTGGCAGGGGAAGAGTAGCGCGCAACTACAGCGTCGTACAAGGTCTGAGCACTCTTGTACTGACTAAAGTGCGCGCGCTCAGTGGTAGGCAGGTGGCGACGCACAGCAAGACGTGCAGCAGCATCGCGGGTGGCCCACTGAGAGCGAACAGTGGGGTCAGCATCAGCAGCAGGGGCAGGAGAGGCGCCAGAGGTGAGGTCAAAGAGGGAAAGACCGTCCGTCCTATCGCACTGTAAGAACAGCTGCAGGTCGTCGACCCAGACCTCAAAGTCAATGGCTCGACCCTCAGCGTCAAAAGCGAGGACACTAGGGGTAGCCATGACGACGACAGTGTAGCAGTGCAAGCAGTAGGGGAGGGGCACGCAGTAACAGTGGTGCTGTGCTCACCAGGCAGGGCAGGTCGGGCGGCTCGGCAGTAGGGCGGCCCGGCGGCTGGGCGGCTCGGCGGCTCGGCTGCTGGGCGGCTCGGCTCCCGGGCGGCTCGGCGGCAGGGCGGCTCGGCGGCAGGGCGGCTCGGCGGCTCGGCTCCCGGGCGACTCGGCGGCAGGGCGGCTCGGCAGCAGGGCGGCTCGGCTCCCGGGCGGCTCGGCTGCTGGGCGGCTCGGCGGCAGGGCGGCTCGGCGGTCGTAGGCGGCGGGGCCGGTGAGGATAGGCGGCGGGGCCGGTGAGGATAGGCGGCTGGGCCGCGAAGTGGGGCGGCGGGGCCGCGTAGGTGAGGGCGGCGAGGCCGCGAAGGCAAGGGCGGCGAGGCCGCGTAGGTGAGGGCGGCGGGGCCGCGAAGTGAGGGCGGCGGGGCCGCGTAGGCAAGGGCGGCGAGGCCGCGACGTGAGGGCGGCGAGGCCGCGAAGGCAAGGGCGGCGAGGCCGCGAAGGCAAGGGCGGCGAGGCCGCGTAGGTGAGGGCGGCTGGGCCGCGAAGGTGAGGGCGGCGGGGCCGCGTAGGTGAGGGCGGCGGGGCCGCGAAGTGAGGGCGGCGGGGCCGCAACGTGAGGGCGGCGGGGCCGCGCAGGTGAGGGCGGCGGGGCCGCGTAGGCAAGGGCGGCGAGGCCGCGACGTGAGGGCGGCGGGGCCGCGACGTGAGGGCGGTGGGGCCGCGTAGGTGAGGGCGGCGCAACGGGCCGCTAGGGGCGACACGGAGGGTCGCTAAAAAAAAGAAAGCGCGCCTCGGGGCGCGCTTCGGTGGGCCCTAGAAACAGTCCCTAGGAGGGGACCTGCTCTGATACCATGAGAAAAGGAGAAAGCGAATGAATGAACTATGAATGAAGTGAGTACATATAGGAAACCCTAATTGGGTTGTACCCCCTATGGGATACCCCACTATAGCCTACACAACAGCATAAGCTATATATATGTTCTGACACGCAGCAGCGACACGGCGTAGCGAATCTTCGCCGTATCCTCCGAGACGTAGTTGGCGTAAAAAAATACGTTCAACGTGAACAACCACGCCTGAACGGAAGGACCACCCCGTTGACTCGGGTCAAAGCATGGCGGACGCTGCGGCTTCAGCGGCATCGGTGACGGTAGTGCCGAATCATTGGTCGGTGCCGAAATCGTGACGCGAGGCTGGCTCCTGGCCGCATTCGTCGCTTCGGGGTGTGTCGTGCCGTGGTCGTCGTCTCCGTCGTGGCGGACGATGCCATCACTGGCCGCGCTCGCGGGTTGCCCCACACTTCCGTGCTGCGATGCCTGTGGTGCAGGTTGTCCCGGAGTGCCATGTGCTTGTGATTGTGCTTGGTGTGCTCGTGCGACGTCATTTTGCATGGACGTGCGTTCGACCGTCAGTGCTGCGATTTCTTCAGAACTTTCGTGGAGTTGTCGCAGCAACTCGTTCAAACGGTCCTGCGTGAGCGTCGTGACGTCGATATGTTCAGCCATAACGAAGGGCGTCGGCTCAGTTTAGTCTAGGCGCAGTCGTGGCTGCACGCGTTTACGAGAGAACGCGAGGACAGCGGCTCCTAGGTGCTAAGGGGCGTGAGTCCCTTCGAGTGAAAAATCAAAAGTTTATTTTCTGGGGTGCGGAGATGCACGGTCCGAAAGAAAGTGGCTCTGTTAACCAAGTGTTGCGGGTGCAATGAATCGAGGTAGCGAGGATGAGCGAGTACAAAATATGAGCAAAGGCATGAGCGAATACTTATACGCGAAAATGTGCAAACGGTAACGCGGTGCGTGCGAGCTAGCTAGTGCCAGGGCGTGTGCTAGGATTTTGGGCATCCTGAGCCCTCAGGGCAATTTTTGAAAAATCTCAAGAATGCCCTGATTTTTCAGGGCAAAATTGTATGGCCATCCTGAAATTTCAGGGCACCATCAGGAGTTCATCCTGATCTCTCAGGGCAAAAAAATCACAAGACATGAGAGAGGTGGAGGGGAAGGCACGATATGAGTGGGATGGGAAGCCCGGCGCGTGCATAGTACGGTACGACGAGGAAGCGGCAAAATCCTCGGGAGGAGGCAAAACCAATACACACACCCCCCCCCCCCCCCCGCCCCTTCCCCCCTCTTCCCCATCCCCCCCACACCCCTTCCCCTTCTGCATATGCGTCAGGGCAGTCCTCGACCTTCGTCCTGATGCTTCAGGGCAAAATCTCACAGACTTCCTGAATTTTCAGGGCTCAACACGAAAATTATCCTGAAGTCACAGGGTAAAATATACCATCATCCTGAAATTGCCGGGAAAACTCCTGACACTATCCTGAAATCAGGGTAATCATGATGTTTTACCCTGATATCGTGGGGCCTGGCTAGTGCTACGCTGGCGCGAGGTTCGGGCTAGTCCCAAAGCGTAGGCAGACTCGGCTGCTCCAGTAGTGCGAGGTTTGGTGAAACAGTGCGCGCGAAGTTGGCGAAGCCCCGTTAGTAGTAATGGGCGAACAACGGCTGCTGCTGTACGCGATGTGGACGGTCGCGGTAAGGAATAGCGAGAAAATTCCTTACAATTGTGCAAATCTTACGCTTTCAGTGTCTGTTTAGGGCTTCAAGTTGCAAATGCAAACTTCACAACGGCCAAAGCAAACAAATATAATATCATGGGTAAGAGAAGCCATTATCCTTTTCGAGGCCCCCAAACGATTTTTCACACAGTAGCCGGCCGTTGCGGCAGCAGCAGGTTGTAAAACGCATCGCGGACGAAAAAATCCGCCCCGCCGTCCGTCTTGGCCTTTCGCCAAGCAACCCAACCGCCGCTCCTTATCGCCTTCAAATCCTCCCCTCCCGTATAATGCGGATCGAGAATCAGAAACGCGCACTCCCCCGTCGCCTCGTCATAGTCTACACCTAATAGAGTGTACGCTAGAACCCCACCTCCTATCATCACCGGGGTGCCTTGGGTGGAAAAATGGTGGGCTAGTTGTCGACCCTTAGAAGGCATGTCTGCTCCGGATGAGACTGTGAGGACTTTACATGTGACCTGGGAGGGAGGGGGGCGGGTGGGAGCAGGTGGGTTGAGAGGGGAGCTCAAGAGAGGGTTCGTTCAGGGGTGGAGTGGTGGGCTAGTTGCCGGCCCTTAGAGGGCATGTCGGCTCCAGATGAGATTGTGAGGACTTTACATGTGACCTGGTGGGGGGGGGAGGGGAAGATAAGGGAGAGGGGGGGGAGCGAGGGGACGATAAGGGAGAGGGGGGGGGGGGGGGGGGGAGGGGAGGGGAGGAGGAGGTGGGAGCAGGTGGGTTGAGTGGGGAAGTGGTGGCTAGCTGCCGGCCCTTATAAGGCATGTCTGCTCTGGGTGAGACTGTGAGGACGTTGCATGTGAGCTGAGGGAATGGGAACATGTGAGCTGAGGGAATGGGAACATGTGAGCTGAGGGAATGGGAACATGTGAGCTGAGGGAATGGGAACATGTGAGGTAAGAAGGGGGCACGCAGAGGCATGAGTTGAGTGGTGAAATGGTGGCTAGTTGTCAGACCTTGAAGAGCTTGTCTGCTCTGGAAGAGACTCTTCCAGAGGACTTTACAGGGGATCTGGGAGTATGGGTGCATGAGGGGTAAGAGGGGCGTGTCATGTCAAATGGTGAGTTGTATGTCGGCCCTTGGAAGGCATGTCTGCTGCGGATGAGACTGTGAGGACGTTGCATGTGACATAAGGGGGTATGGGTACGTGCGGGGCAAGAGGGGAGGGGAACACGATTAGGGGTGCCTTGCGTGGAAAATTGGTGGGCTAACTGTCGGCCCTAAGAGGGCATGTCTGCTCCGGACGAGACTGTGAGGACTTGACATGTGACCTGGCAAAATGGGTGCAGGCGGGCTAAGAGTGACGCAGGAGAAGAGGTGCGTTGAGTGGTGTATAGTGCACTCAACCTTCCAGATCATATTGTATTACATAACGCCCTCTCCTCTTCTCCCCTCCCCTCCCCTCCCCTCCCCTCCCCTCCCCTCCCCTCCCCTCCTCTCCTCCCCTCTCCATCGCACAACGAGCTATCTCAATGTGCGGTAGAGAGGAGAGTGGAGGAGAGGAGGAGGATAGAGACGAGAGGGGGTAGGACGGTCTTGAATGGGGGTGTGGTAGTGAGTTGGTGCCATTGAGATCAACTTCATCCTGGGGGTGTGGTCCAGGATGAAGCTCAGCTCAATCGCGCCGATCCACTGGCGTGCTCTCACCCCACTGACCCACTTTCTCTCCTCCCCTTGCCTATTAGACTACTCCCTCTCCCCCTCAAGCTCACCCCCAGCAGGTGTTCCAGGATGAAGCTCAGCTCGATGGCGCCGAATCGCCGATCCACTGGCTCAACCCCACCAGGGATTGATTACGCCGATCCACTGCTGTGCTCTCACACCCACTTCCCACCCGTATCCCACACACCTGCTCCTCCCCTCTCCCTTTCAAGCTCACCCCCAGCAGGTGGTCCAGGATGAAGCTGAGCTCGATGGCGCCGATCCACTGGCTGGACCCCACAAACGCCGCCTCTTTGTCCCCTATCTCCACTAGCGCCTGCTGAATGCGCCTGGGGGCATGGGTGGGGGGCGTGCATGGGTCGGAGGGTGTGGGACAGGATATGCTAAGGGCATGCAACGTGGCTCGTTGCCTTGTCCCCCACCTCCACCAGCGCCTCATGAATACGCCTGGGAGAGATTGAAAAAGAGGGAAGGTGGTGATGGGGAAGGGGGGAAGAGAGGGGAGCTGCTGTGTGGTGGCAAGGTTGTGTGATCCAAGCGAGTAGATCGAGAAAGCCATGGAGGAGGAGGGAGAAACGCAAGCCACGTAGTGTCCTGGAGCGCCTAGAATATACATCTTTTGAGGCGCCTCAGAACACGTCCCAAGGGAGGAGAGGCGCCTCAGAACACGTCCCAAGGGAGGAGAAAGGAGGGAGAAACCGTGTAGTCGATTTTTGAGTGGACTCAAAAACCAAGGGAGGAGATCGAGAAAGCCATGGAGGACGAGGGAGAAACGCAAGCCACGTAGTGTCCCGATGAGCCTAAAAAATGCATGTTTTGAGGCGCCTCAGAACACGTCCCAAGGGAAGAGATCGAGAAAGTCATCCAGGAGGAGGGAGAAACGCAAGCCAGCCATGCAGTGTTTCACAAGGTCAGAGAGTTCGCAATAAGTGCCTCAAAAATCGAATTGAAGAGTTGACGGATGGGAGGTGAGACGGAACAAGTGGACGATACAAGCTGAAATCTAGAGAGAAAAAAGTTCCAACTTCTCGGTTTGGCACGGTGCCTTTGGGATGGAACGGCTAACGAGGTGTATTGTTGAATGCGGAACCATGACACGATGGTTTTCAGAGAGCGATAGGCGCAGCGTGAGGTGAGGTGTATTGATGATGCATGCGCTTTGAGTTGGTTAAGAACACAATGTACCTGTGAGTTGGCACGGGTAGTGAGGTGTACCTGTGGGTTGGCACAGGTATAGAGGTGTACTGCTGAATGCGGAACCATGACACGATGGTCTGCAGCGAGCGATAGGCACAGCCCCACCCCTGTAAGGCAGCAAGGGGAAAGCAGAGGTGAAGCAGAGGAGAAGGGGAAGGTGAAGGTTGAAGTGAAGGGGGAGGGAAGGTGAGAAGACAGAGCTGTAGTACCGAACTTTGAACGGGAAAAGGGAAGAGGGGTGAGGACACGAGACAATCGGTGAAGGTTAGGGGACAAGGAGGAGAGGTGGAGGGAAGGAGGGGTGGCCAAAAGCTGGAAAGGTTGAGAAAGAAAGGAGTGAAGGGTAAAGGCAAGAGATGAAAAGGAGCAGAGCGAAGGGAAGGGTAAGAGAAGCAACCTCATACAGTTGGGGATTCAGTCATTTGAGTCGACTCAAAAGTCACACGAGGAAGATGAGAAGAGAGCAGTGAGGGATGATCAAGTACAACTCACACTGTCGTTGACCCTTGAGTCGACTCAAAACGAGGTGACTTTTGAGTCGACTCAAAAGTCACTTTTGAGTCGACTCACAAGTACAACTCACACTGTCGTTGACCCTGTCTTGCATGTAATGGTCATACTCGTATGAGCCCTGCACCAGGTACTGCCTAGCCTAGGTGCCTCATGAGTGAACCCAACAGTCATCTCGCTTATATGTCCTACAACTCACACTGTCGTTGACCCTGTCTTGCATGTAATGGTAATACTCGTAGGAGCCCTGCACCAGGTATTGCTTAGACCCTGCGTGAAGAGGGAGAGGGAGGGGAGGTGGAGATGGTGGGAGAAGGGGGGATAAGGAGAGATGAGCACTCGAGTTTAAAACAAGCGTGCTGAGCTGAAGACATGCATACAGGAATAAATTTTGCAATAACTCTCCCTAGGCATCATACGAAAATACGCACACATACACATGTAAATTTACATACATGATACAGAGACACTCAATACTGAGGGTGGATCTTATACCTGCAGAATGCGGCAGACGGGGAAGGCTCACGTGCACATCCCAGAGGCGCAGACCTGTCAGAGGCAGAGAGGTGGGAATGGCAAGGGAGCGTGGAGAGGGGTGGAGAGGGGTGGAGAGGGGTGGGAGGAGTGAGTTGGGGGCAATGTGAGGTCATTCCACCTGCAGAATGCAGCAGACGGGGAAGGCCCACGTGCACATCCCAGAGGCGCAACCCTGACAGAGGAAGGGAGGGGTTCGGGAGGGGGGATGCGGCATGGGACATCAGCATAAGCTTCAGAGGCTTTTCAGATCAGAGGTGACATAACAAGGCTTGAGACGTCTCAAAACTTTTCAGAGGTGACATAACAAGGCAGAACAAGAAACGGCCGGGCACCCACCTTTTGAGGATGCGTGGGTGGCGTGCGGTGCTGCAGCGTGGGTTAGCGAGGGAGAGAGACGAGATGACATGAGCAGGCACGGCATGGCAAAACAAGAAACGGACGGGTACCCACCTTTTGAGGATGCTTGGGTGGCGTCCGGTGCCGCAGGGGGGGTAGCGAGGGAGAGAGACGAGGCAATGCGCAGCATGGGGCGGTCGAGGGGCAGGCCCAGGCGGTGGTGCAGTGTCAAGCGCATGTCCACTGCGGTGAGGGTTTATGGGAGGGATGAGGGTGGGGAGGGGGTATAAACAGTAGGGAAGAGGCATTGAGCAGCATAGGCAGGCCCAGACGGTGCTGCAGGGTGATGTGCATGTCCACTGCGGTTGGGGGGGGTTCAGAGGGTTGTCGGGGGAGAGAAAAAGATGGGAAGGGGTTAGGAGGGGAGGTGATAAATTATAGTGAAGAGGCAGTGCGCAGCATGGGGCCTGCCCTTGGACCGCCATGCGCATAGCATATCCATAGCAGTGGTGCTGGGCCATGCGCATAGCATATCCATAGCAGTGGTGCTGGGCCATGCGCATAGCATATCCATAGCAGTGGTGCTGGGCCATGCGCATAGCATATCCACTGGCGGGAAGGTTGAGGTTGAGAAGAACTGTCTTGGGAAAGGAAAAAGATGGGGAGGAGGGAAACGGTAAGGAGGGGAGGAGAGGCAATCCACACAGCATGGGATGGGACAGCCCCAAGGGAAGGGAAGGCCCTGGTGCTGATTTTGTTTGTGGTTCACTTTGAGAATTCTCAAAATCAACCTCAAACAAAATGGGACAGCCCCAAGGGAAGGGAAGGCCCTGGTGCTGCAGGGAATGCGCATGTCCACTGACATTAAGGGGAAGGTTAAGAGGGTTGCTGGGGGAAAGAACAAACAAGGTGGGAAGGGGTACAGAGGCGAGGGGATCGACTATGGTGATGTGGGGCAGTCTGGAGGGGGGCTAAGCTGTGGTGCAGGGTCAAGCGCATGCCAACGATGCTGCAGGGTGTTTTCAAGAACACCCTGACTTTTGAGACGTCTCAAAAGAACACCCTTCAGCAGTGAATCCTCAAGAACACCCTTCTGTGGTGCAGGGTCAAGAGCATGCCAACTGGAGGAAAAGTGCTTGGGGAAGGATACAAGTGGTGAGGACGATAAAGGTAAGGCGGGGAGGGGATAGACAGTAGTGACAAGGCGGTATGAAGCATGAGACGACCCAGGGGCAGGTCCAATTTTTGAGATCTTATGCAATCTCAAAAATCTACTTTCTACAGGGGCAGGTCCAAGAGGTGGTTGCATGCAGGCAGGTTTTGAGGCGCCTCAAAAGTCGTCTAAGTTCACGCGGTTTTTATATGCGGTATGAAGCATGAGACGACCTACTTGGTCCAAGAGGGGCAGGTCCAAGAGGTGGTGCAGGCAGGTCAAGCGCATGTCCACTCGAGGGTACGGGGTGGGGTGGTGGAACGAGGGGGATAATGTAAGAAAAAGACAGATAATAGTGATCCCTCACTCACACACGCCCTGCTGCCCCTCACTCACGCAGGCTCTGCTGCCCCTCCCCATACGTGAGAGGGTAGATGACAGTGAAAGGGTGTGGGCAGGCCGGCAGCAAGAAGTGGTGTGCTCCAAACTGAACCATGTGGGGGAGGGGAGAGAGGGGGCGGGAAGGGAGGGAGAGGGATAGGAGGAAGGATGGATGACAGGAACAATGCAGGGAGAGGGTGTGGGAAAGATGACAGCAGGAAGTGGTGTGCTCCAAACTGAACCATGTGGGGGAGGGGAGAGAGGGGGCGGGAAGGGAGGGAGAGGGATAGGAGGAAGGATGGATGACAGGAACAACGGAGAGAGAGGGTGTGGGAAAGATGACAGCAGGAAGTGGTGTGCTCCAAACTGAACCATGTGGGGGAGGGGAGAGAGGGGGGGGGGGGAGGGGAGAGAGGGGTTGGGAAGGGAGGAACGCAGGAGAGGGGGAGAAGAGGGAGGGGAAGGCGGAATGGGGGTGTGAGAATGAGAAGTGCATCTGTGAGCAAACGGAGGAGGAAGAGAAGAAGAATGAGAAGAGAAATGGAATGCGGGAGTGGGGCGACCTTGGTTCCTGGCTGAAAGGAAACTGCTTTGGTTTTGAAAGAAAGGATTTGGTGCAAGAAACGAAGGGAGGGGACACGGGGAGGGAAGGGGTGGGAGTGCTGGGGAGAGGAGGAGAGGTGGGAGGCATGAGGGATGGTTGAGTTGGGGGAATGAGCTGCTCACTCTCAGTCCTAGCTGGAAAGGGAAAGAAACGGCTGAAGCTGCTTCCTTTGCTGCTTCCCCTGTTACTTCTCTCCCATCCGCACTTATTGCTCCTGCCCCCTTCTCCCTCTTCCCCTCCTCCTTGCCTCCCTTCCCCCCTTCACCCTCCTGTCTTTCTTCTCTCTCACTGCCCACCATCCACTCTATCGCCTTGACTTGCCGCAGCAGCCCCGGCACTACGAGACGACGCACTGCCGCCCGGAGAGACAGCTGCTGAGGGGCGAAGACTAGGCTGCTTAGGGACAGGCTTATCTGGTGCAGGTGGATGCTGGGGGCGGCTGGAGAAGGGGAAAAGAGTGGGGAAGGAGAAAAGGGAGGGTGAGAATATTTTTTTTATTCATCTCAAAGCTCAAGGACAGGCTTATCTGGTGGCGGTGGATGCTGGGGTGGGGGCGCCTGGGGAGGGGTGCACGGGGTAAGTCTAAACAGGAGTACGATTTAATATGTCTCAACAGCTCATGTACAGGCTTATCTGGTACAGATGGATACTGGGGTCAGCGCTCATTTTGAGGCGCCTCAAAATACACCTCACTGCAGGTGGATACTGGGGTCAGCTGGGGAGGAGATTGGGAAAGTGTGCGGTCCTCACCTGGGGTGTAGCTGAGGCCAACAGGTGCACCATTCTGCCCCGCGGATGCTGACGTGGCGGGTGGCGATTGGTTGAGCAGCAAAGAGACACGTGTGGTTGATGCAAGCTGTGAGAAATCAGCGAGTTCGGAGCACGTGAGGGGGAAGAGGAGGAAGGGAGGGTGGCATGGTGGCAGGGCAAGAGAGAAGGGTGTAAGCCCAAAACAAACCAGCATCAGAAGCATACTCCTCGCGTGGGTTAACTCTTGAGTCAACTCAAAAGTCAACAGAGCCAGCATCAGCACCAACTGCAGCAGCAACGCCAGCAACAATATCAGAACCAGAAGCACCATCAACACCACCATCAACAGCACCATCAACACCAGCACAACACCAGCAGCACCATCAACACCACCATCAACACCACCACCAACACCACCATCAACACCACCATCAACACCACCATCAACACCAGCACAACACCAGCAGCACCATCAACAGCACCATCAACAGCACCATCAACAGCACCATCAACAGCACCATCAACAGCACCATCAACAGCACCATCAACACCACCATCAACAGCACCATCAACACCACCATCAACACCACCATCAACACCACCATCAACACCACCATCAACAGCACCATCAACAGCACCATCAACAGCACCATCAACACCAGCACAACACCAGCAGCACCATCAACAGCACCATCAACAGCACCATCAACACCACCATCAACACCACCATCAACAGCACCATCAACATCACCATCAACACCACCATCAACACCACCATCAACACCACCATCAACAGCACCATCAACAGCACCATCAACACCACCATCAACATCACCATCAACACCACCATCAACAGCACCATCAACATCACCATCAACACCACCATCAACAGCACCATCAACAGCACCATCAACACCAGCACAACACCAGCAGCAACATACTCTTTTCGAAGCTACCGTTTCTCCTCTTCCTCCCCCTCCTCCCCCACCACCAGCGACCCCTTTTCCCCCTTTCCCTCTCGCACCTCCCCCTTTTCCTCCCCCCTCTCCTCCTCCTCCCTTTCCCCCTCCACCTTCTGCGGACGTCAGCAGATCACCACACACCATCTCCTCTGAGGTCCCCCCACCATTCCTGCCACGTGTCATGCTGCCATTGGCTGCTGGGGCTCTTCCGTTTGGCAGAGAGCCAATCAGGATCGGCCGCACGGCTCCTGCAGCAGCGCTGGCAGCTGACGCTGAGCTGGCAGCTGCTGACGTGGCAGCGGAAGGCGGTTGTGGTGGGTGCAGCAACCAGAGGGCGTGAGGGCTGATGACGTCAGCTTGAATGGCTGAGAGAGATGCGGATATTGATGATGATAGGGCTGGCGAGTAGTTTATATGGAGGGGATGGGGGGGAGAGAAAGGAAAGGGAGGGAGGAGGAGGGGGGTTGGGGAGAAGTTTGAGTCAACTCAAAAATCACCTGAAAGAGATGCAGATATTAACGATTATAGGGCTGGCGAGTAGTGCATATAGAGGGGATGGGGAGAGAGAAAGACGATGGGGGGGAAGGAGGGGACGGTGGGAGGAAGGGAGGTGGGCAGGGGAAAAGGTGAAACCGGGAGAGGGGGAAGGGGAGAAAGGGGGAAGAATGGGGGGAATTGGAATGAATTGGAGTGTGCAGCTAGGTGGAGTGAGTGACGAAGCGGCACGGAGGGCATGGCATAGGGAAGGGGGATGAGGGACGGAGGAGAGGCGGGAGTGGAGGAGAGTAGAAACAGTGGGTTGAAAGAATGAGACCGAGAAAACGTGTGGGAAAACCGAGGGAGGAAGGAATGGTGAAAGAATGTGTCCGCTGAGTAATGGGATGAAGAGCAGCAGGGCGAAGCTCACTCACTCTGCTTGTCGTGGGTGAACAGTGGCAAGGTGGCTGCCACGTCACACACCAGCGGGCAATGCGCCGCCCAAAACTCTTCCTCCAGCCTATTATTCTCCCCACCAGTAGCACCACCAGCACCACCAGCAGCACTAGCAGCACCATCTCCCTTACCCCCTTGACCCGCCACCACCTCTACCTCCACTTCAGCACTCTCATCCTCCTCCTCCGCTTTAATCTCCCATGCCACGTCAGCCTCATTCTCTCCTGTTTGCTTGTCGTCTCTCCTTCCCTCCTCGCCGCCGTCCTCTTCGTCTCCCTCACTCTGTTCCCGTTCCTCATCTTTCCACGTATTTTCTGTAATATCCTGACCCCACCAATCAGCAACTGCCACGCCACCTCTTCTCAACTCAATTCCCGCCAACATGGATATCCTCGGAGGGATTTCACCCGACGCGAAAGCGTCATTCGTCCACGTCACAATGAACGACCGGCGCGCCAATGCCACGTCGTGAAAGATTCGCCGAAATTCGGCGATCGACTCCCTTATAAGTGCCTGATTTTCCAGGGTAAACTCCCCTCTCACCGCAACTCCGACGACTGTAAGTCCTCCAGGAAGCAGCGGCAAAAGAGCTCGCGCCTCGGACTTGGCGACGCCGCCTTTGTCGCCACGCTGCTGGACTGCGACGTCCCTGAATTGCGGGTCTACGAGGATGCAAGAGAGAACGGAGCAGGAGGGGCGTGGGTCGCGACATGGGAAGTAAGACGCGGAGGAGCCAACTAACCAGCCGAGAATCACGGGTGCGGACGAATCGCTCGGCGAATCAGAGACGGAACGAGGTTGCCTTGAAATGGCGGATCGGAGCGACGTGATCACCTGCTCGTGCAGGCGAACTACAGCAGACATGGCGGCAGCACTTGTGCTGTGCTTGTTTGCAGGTGGATTATTCGTGAGTTGAGAATGTTGCATATTTTGGGTGTCAAAGTTGTTCGATGCGGCTTGATGAGACGCTTTGCGTGGCAGAACGGTTCGTCTACATTCTAAGCGGTATTCTGACTCCGCTCCAGCCAAGACTCATCCCTGATCAACTGCACGATGGATACCGTAATGGTAACCGAATTTGTACGACGGTTACACGGCTATAAATGGCGAAGACGAATACGTCTGCGACCGCAAGTGCGAAAAGGGGTGCAATCTTGGTTCACACAATCCGCACACCTGCAAGTTTTCATATGACAATCTAGGCGGCTCGAATGACAAGATCAAGGTGGGCAAAAGTGCTGATGTGCCAGCCGGGAATCGAACCTGGGTCTGCACCGAGCTGACTTGGCAAGGTGCTATTCTACCTCTTCATTGACACTATAGTAAATGTACAATGGATACAAGACAAATTCAAGCATCTAGTGTATGGAAAGACATGCAGGCTAATCCTATTGTGAGGCCTACAAATAGGCCTCTGAGATGTCTCAGTGGTCCTCTCCAAAGTAGGCAAAGTCAGCTGCAGAAAGAGAAGTCACCTCGGGTGGTGCGTGGTTGACGCCCTCGGTAAAACGAATTTGTGCACGACGACAAACAGTGCGAGACTGCTCACGTTGATGGACCAGAGAAATCCGTTTGTAGAAGTTGGTCTCAAACAGCAGGGGAAGGAAATCTGTAGCACCACTCAAGTCACGGAGTTGTGAAGCCCCTTTGCGGCTGCATTGGCGTAGGAAATTGTTGAACGATGAGCCAAAGCAACCGAAGGTTTCAATGACAAGGGGAAACAGTTTGACGTCTGGACGGTCACGAAGTGCTGCAGCATAGTGGGTGGTCTTCTCACTTTCACGAGTGGCTGCTGCTGAACCAATCACCGTAGCTGCGTTGGAGTGTGGAAACCCCTTTTGTGGATCAGCAATAGAAACATCCAAGGCCCAGGTGGTACCAGAGCTAATGTCGCGGCACGTGATGTCTGTGCGGCGGCCAGGCAGGAGATGCTGGTCTTCCATCTGCGCAGAGAACCCAAGCTCCAAGGCAATGCGATGAACTTCTCGTTTGATTGCGTCGTGCACCTTAGTAGGCTCGTTGTTGCTAGGGCAGCGAAGGACATGAGAATGGATGGAAGGATCGGTGAACGGGGAGTTGCAGGTGCAGGTGAGTGAAGATGAAAGGTGAGGAAGAGGAAGGCCTAAGCGGATAGCTGCTGCAATGCGCCACTCGGTCTCTGAAAGCTGCATGTGCGGGGAGGATGGAGCCACAGTGAGCCAGTCACCTGCATGCGGGCCCTGCAAAGAGGTTAGACGAGCAAGTGTCAGAACATTGTAGCTTATGCTGTTGTGTAGGCTATAGTGGGGTATCCCATAGGGGGTACAACCAATTAGGGTTTCATATTTGTACTCACTTCATTTCATAGTTCATCCATTCTTGATCAAATGTTCTCATGGTATCGAGCAGGTTCCCCCTTGGGAACTGTGCTTAGGGCCCACCACATCGATTTTTTTTTCCTGCCCGAAGCGCGCTCAGCCCGAGTCGCGCTCCGGGCCCTCACTTCGTCGAGCTGCCCTAGCGGCCCTTCACTGCGGCCCCGCCACCCGTCTCAGCGGCCCCGCCGCCCGTCTTCGCGGCCCCGCCGCCTCTCTCCTAGCGGCCCCGTCGCCCTACCTAGCGGCCCCGCCGCCCTACCTCGCGGCCTCGCTGCCCTATCGCACGACCCCGCCGCCCTACCTAGCGGCCCCGCCGCCCCATCGCGGCCCCGCCGCCCCATCGCGCGGCCCCGCCGCCCTACCTAGCGGCCCCGCCGCCCTTCCTCGCGGCCCCGCCGCCCCATCGCGCGGCCCCGCCGCCCTACCTAGCGGCCCCGCCGCCCTTCCTCGCGGCCCCGCCGCCCCATCGCGCGGCCCCGCCGCCCTACCTAGCGGCCCCGCCGCCCTTCCTCGCGGCCCCGCTGCCCCATCGCGCGGCCCCGCCACTCTACCACGCGGCCCCGCTGCCCTATCTCGCGGCCCCGCCGCCCTACTCAGCGGCCCCGCCGCTTCTCTGCAGCGGCCCTGCCGCCCTATCAAGCGGCCCCGCTGCCACTCCTCTACAGCGGCCGAGCCGCCCAGCAGCAGAGCAGCCGAGCCGCCCCGCCGCCGAGCCGCGCTGCAGCCGAGCCGCCCGGCCGCCCACCAGCCGAGCCGCCCGACAGCAGAGCAGCCGAGCCGCCCAGCAGCCGAGCCGCCCTGCAGCCGAGCCGCCCTGCAGCCGAGCCGCCCAGCAGCCGAGCCGCCCAGCAGCCGAGCCGCCCAGCAGCCGAGCCGCCCAGCAGCCGAGCCGCCCAGCAGCTGAGCCGCCGAGCCGCCGCGCCGCCCTCCTTCCGGGCCGCCCGACCTGCCCTGTCTGGTGAGCACAGCGCCTTTCCACTGCACTGCCCTCACCCTACTGTTTGCGCTGCTAGTCGTCTAGGGTCATGGCCACCCCTAGTGTTCTCGTCTTTGACGGTGAGGGTCGGGCCGTTGACTTTGAGGTCTGGATAGATGACCTGCAGCTGTTCTTACAGTGCGATAGGGCAGACGGCCTCTCTCTCTTTGACCTCACCTCTGGCGCCTCCACTGCCCCTGCTGCTGATGCTGACGCCACTGTTCGCTCCCAGTGGGCCACGCGCGACGCTGCTGCACGTCTTGCTGTGCGTCGCCACCTCCCTACCTCCGAGCGTGCGCACTTTAGTCAGTACAAGAGTGCTCAGACCTTGTACGACGCTGTAGTTGCGCGCTACTCCTCCCCTGCCACTGCTGCACTGAGCCGTCTCATGCTACCGTACCTCTTTCCTGACCTTGCTGCCTTTCCCACAGTCGCTGACCTCATTACGCACCTCCGCACTAGTGACACTCGCTACCGAGCTGCACTCCCTCCTGACTTCTGCGCCAAGAACCCCCCCCCCATGTACATCACTCTTTACTACATAGTCACTCGCCTTCCTGACTCCCTTCGCGTAGTCAGGGACCACTTTCTCTCTGTCTGTCCCACCACTCTCACTGTTGACCTCCTCGAGAAGTCCCTCCTAGCGGCCGAGAAGAGCATAGTCGCTGTAGGGGCCTCTCGTGGTGACCCGCGCACCCCCATCTTTGAGGGGTGTTCCCCCTCCCCCCTTCTGCCCTCTGTTGCCTCTGCTGCTGCGGCCGACCTCCTTGGTCTTGAGTCGGTCGGTGTGGCGTCTGCCCCTAGCGGGAGACGCCGCTCTGGCAAGGGCAAGGGGGGCAAGGGCGCTGGAGGAGCGAGCGGGGGCGGTGGAGGTGGAGGTGGCGGCAGTGGGGGGAGTGGGGGTGGTGGTGGGGGTGGAGGGGTCGGTGGCGGCAGTGGAGGCGGAGGTGGCGGCGGCGGTGGCGGTGGGAGCGGAGGTGGCGGAGGAGGCGGCGGTGGAGGCGGAGGCGGAGGCGGCGGCAGTAGCGGAGGCGGCGGAGGCGGCGGAGGCAGCGGGGGTGGCGGTGGTGCTGGTCGCGGGTCTTCGCAGAGGAGTGGCTCCGGTGGTGGCTCGCGCCAGCAGCTGCAGCGTGGTCGTGACACCCTGTCCCCTCAGCAGCTTCGTGAGTGGTACACTGCGCGTCAGCGGGGTGGGGGTTTTGGTCCGTGCTCCTACGTTTTGCGCACCGGCGACCGTGCGGGTGAGCAGTGTGGGGGTGCCCACCTCACCCAGCGCTGCTTTGGCCGCCTGACGGACGCGTGGCGTCACCAGTTCCCGGAGGCCTCAGAGATCCCTCGCTGGGGCGAGCTGTCCAGGGCGGGTGTTGCCATCTATGATCTTGACTTTGATGCTATTCTCTCTGCCATGTATGCTGTGTCTATTAGTGATGAGGGTGACTGTTACCGGTGTTTCCCGCCCGATCCGGGCATTGAGACTGCTGCGCTAGGTCCTGGTGAGGCTGCTGCCCTAGGTGCTTGCGACGCTGCTGCTCTAGGTGCCCGTGTGTCTGCGTCCTCAGGTACTGGTGAGTCTGCGCTCTCAGGTACTACGTCGGCTTCGGCCTCCCTCACCTTCACCCTTGACTCTGGGGCGTCTCGCTCCTTCTTTCGGGACTGCACCACACTCACACCGCTGAGTCGGCCGGTTGCAGTGTCTCTGGCTGACCCCTCTGGGGGTCCTGTCCTGTCTCGCTTCTCCACAGTCCTCCCGTGTCCGGCGGCTCCCTCTGGCACCCTGTCTGGTCTCTACCTCCCCTCGTTCTCTACGAACCTGGTGAGTGGTGCTGACCTCCAGGATGCGGGTGTACACCAGTTCACTCCTGCGCGTCAGCGGGTGACGCACTGTACAGAGGCTAGCACAGGCCGACACCTGGCTACGTTTACTCGTCAGCCGGGGTCGAGCCTGTACACTCTGACCACTGCGTCTCCTCCAGTTGCTGAGTCTGGTAGGGTAGCTACGTCGGGTCAGGTGTTTGCTGCGGCGTCCAGGTCTGGTCCTGAGTCTGCCCCCTGTTCGTGTCGTCTCCTGTCTCACGAGACTCTCCTCTGGCACCACCGCCTTGGCCACCCCTCTCTGCTTCGGCTCAGAGGTATGGCCTCCCGTCTTCTTGTGTCCGGTCTCCCCCGGTCCCTCCCTCCCCTTCCTCAGGGCCCTGGCCCTGCCTGTGTCCCCTGTGTCGAGGGGCGCCAGCGTGCTGCCCCTCACTCCTCCCAGTTCCCTCCGACAGAGGCCCCGTTGCAGACACTTCACATGGATGTGTGGGGCCCAGCCCGCGTCCGTGGACAGGGTCACGAGCGCTACTTCCTGCTCGTTGTTGACGACTACTCGCGTTACACCACAGTCTTCCCCTTGCGCAGCAAGGGTGATGTCACTGAGGTGCTGATCGACTGGATCCGCGCAGCTCGTCTCCAGCTCAGGCAGAGCTTCGGCTCGGACTTTCCTGTTCTGCGTCTGCACTCGGACAGAGGCGGAGAGTTCTCCTCTGGCCTTCTGCGTGCCTACTGTCGTGCACGGGGCATCCGTCAGACCTTCACGCTTCCGGACTCACCGCAGCAAAATGGGATTGCTGAGCGCCGCATTGGCATGGTCATGGACGTCGCTCGTACGTCTATGATGCATGCGGCTGCCCCCCATTTTCTGTGGCCGTTTGCGGTGAGGTACGCGGCGCATCAGATCAACCTCCACCCCAGGGTCTCCAGGCCGGAGACCTCCCCAGCCTTGCTGTGGACGGGGAAGGTTGGCGATGCGTCGGCGTTCCGGGTCTGGGGATCTCGGGCGTTTGTCCGCGACCTGTCTGCGGACAAACTATCCCCTCGTGCTGCTCCTTGCGTCTTCCTGGGGTTCCCCCTTGACGCGCCTGGGTGGCAGTTTTACCACCCCACCTCTCGCCGTGTTCTGTCCTCCCAGGACGTCACGTTTGACGAGTCGGTCCCCTACTACCGCCTCTTCCCCTACCGCACTCCGTCCCTCCCCCCACCCCCACTCTTCCTGGTACCAGGTCCCCCCCAGGTAGACCCCCTCCCCCCTCAGGGTCCTGCCCCTTCAGGTGTGTCCCAGGTAGACGCAGTCGAGCCTGTCGAGGTCACTGGTGACTCTGGTGCTGCTGAGGGTGCTGAGGCTGGGGGTGCTGTGCCTGGGGGTGCGGAGCCTAGGGGTGCTGGGCCTGGGGGTGCTACGTCTGGGGGTGCTGAGCCTAGGGGTGCTGAGCCTGGGGGTGCTGAGCCTGGGGGTGCTGAGCCTGGGGGTGCTGAGTCTGGGGGTGCTCAGCCTAGGGGTGCTGAGCCTGGGGGTGCTGAGCCTAGGGGTGCTACGTCTGGGGGTGCTGAGCCTAGGGGTGCTACGCCTGGGGGTGCTGAGCCTGGAGGTGCTCCGCCTGGAGGTTCTCCGAGTGCTTCGTCTCGCCGGGAGCCACTTTCTCCACAGGAGCTGCGTGAGTGGTTTGCCCGGCGCTGGAGGCGTGCTGCTGGTGCTGGAGGTCATTCGGCTGCTGAGGGGGCTGCGGTCGCGGGTCCCGGAGGTGCTCGTCCTGGGTGCACTGGAGCTGGTGCTGCTGAGGGTGTTGGCGCTGAGACTACCGCTGGCAGTCCTGCTGGGGGTGCTCCTGGTGCTGCTGGAGGTTCTGGAGCTACTGGTGGTACTGCTGGAGCGGGTGCTCCTGCTGAGGGTTCTGGTGCTGTCCCTGCTGCTTCTAGCGTCGCCGCGCGGCCTCGACCGTACTTCGTTCCACTCCTGCAGCAGGTTCTTGGTCTTCCACCTTCTACTGGTCCTCCTCCTCCCTTAGAGTGTCCACAGCCTGTCTCGTCCCAGCTACAGTTGCAGCCTACCTACCCTTTGCCTGCTCCTTCTCCCTACACTGGTCCTACTGGAGGTCTGGCTGAGCGTCGTGAGCCTGCGTCTCGCCCTGCGTCGCCTGTCCGTACTGCTCGCACTAGTGGTCGCGGTTCCCGTCAGCGTCCTCCTCCTGTCCCTGGCACGCACCGGATGTCTCTGCGTCCGTCCACTGCTCCTCTGCGTGCCCCTTTGCCTTCTCCTCCTGAGTCCTCTCTTCCTGCTCTTCCTGACCCGGAGTCGGACTCCCTTCGTGCTGCCAGTCCTACTGTCACGCGTCTCCTTGCTACTGTTGTCACTGACCCTTCTTTCGAGTCTACTGCTGCGTCTGCTCTCGTTACTGAGCTCGTCGACTTTGCTGCTCGCTGTCGCTTAGACTAGCTGCTAGTCTTGTCGCTGAGTCTGAGTCTGTCTGTCCTCCGTCCGTCGGGGGTGAGTGTGCCCTTGGCACGGACGTCCTTGAGGACAGGCAGGAGGAGTTCCAGTGTCTGGCAGCTGCCTCACCTCATCTCGTGTCCGTACTGCTTACCCCTGAGGGAGACCCGGATGCACTTGACATCCCGACTCCGCGCTCTTACGCGGAGGCGATAGAGGGTCCCTACTCCTCTCAGTGGCAGGCAGCTATGGATGCAGAGATGGCTTCCTGGAAGTCTACAGGCACCTACGTTGACGCTGTCCCCCCTCCTGGGGCGAACATCGTCAGTGGCATGTGGATCTTCAGGGTGAAGCGGCCGCCGGGTTCTCCGCCTGTCTTCAAGGCGCGTTACGTGGCTCGTGGCTTCAGTCAGCGGCAGGGAGTTGACTACTTTCAGACCTTCTCCCCCACCCCGAAGATGACCACTCTTCGGGTACTGCTGCACGTTGCTGCTCACCGTGACTACGAGCTGCACTCTCTTGACTTCAGCACAGCTTTCTTGCAGGGCAGCCTGCACGAGGAGATCTGGCTGCGTCGCCCACCTGGCTTCACTGGGTCTTTCCCTCCTGGTACCCAGTGGAGTCTCCGGCGTCCAGTCTACGGTCTCCGCCAGGCGCCACGTGAGTGGCACGACACACTGAGGACTACGCTTGCGGCTCTTGGGTTTGCTCCTTCTACTGCCGACCCGTCGCTGTTTCTACGCACCGACACCTCTCTGCCGCCGTTCTACATCCTCGTGTACGTCGACGACTTGATCTTTGCCACAGCTGACACTGCTGGACTCGCCTACGTGAAGTCCGAGCTGCAGAAGAGACACACGTGCACAGACCTGGGTGAACTGCGCAGCTACCTTGGCTTGCAGATCACCCGGGACAGAGCACGCCGCACCATTACCCTGACTCAGTCACACATGGTGCAGCAGGTCCTTCAGCGCTTCGGCTTCACGTACTCCTCGCCTCAGGCCACTCCTCTGTCTACTCGCCACTCGCTCTCAGCTCTGCCTTCGGATGAGTCCGTAGAGTCGAGTGGCCCGTACCCAGAGCTTGTTGGCTGCCTCATGTACCTGATGACCTGCACACGACCTGACCTTGCATACCCTCTTAGCATTCTTGCACGCTATGTTGCTCCTGGGAGACACAGACCAGAGCACATGGCTGCAGCGAAGAGGGTGTTGCACTACTTGTGCAGTACGTCGGGCATGGGGCTAGTGCTTGGAGGGCGGAGTCCAGTGGTCCTCACTGGGCACGCGGACGCTTCTTGGGCTGACGACCAGGCTACGCAGCGGTCGTCACAGGGTTACACCTTCAGCCTTGGTTCCGGCTCTGTTTCGTGGCGGGCTACTCGCTCGTCTTCTGTTCTTGGCTCGAGTTGTGAGGCTGAGATCTACGCCGGGGCCATGGCTGCACAGGAGCTTCGCTGGCTCACCTACCTGCTGACCGACCTTGGAGAGCCGCCTCGTTCTCCTCCAGTCCTGTACGTAGACAACAAGGCCATGCTGGCCTTGTGTCGAGAGCAGCGACTGGAGCACAGAACAAAGCACATTGCTCTCCGCTACTTCCTTGCTCGTGAGCTACAGCAACGTGGACAGTTGCGGCTTGCGTACGTGGCCTCTGAGGCCAACACTGCTGATGTCTTCACCAAGGCACTTCTGCCTTGTGATCATCAGCGCTTCTGCACTCAGCTAGGTCTTGTGCCCGTCTTGCCTCACTTGCTCTCCTCTTGACCTTGCTTGTACTCTCACATATATATATACCTGCTCTTGCTTGTCTAGCTTTATATATATGTGTGTACTCTTGCATGTGAACTGGCCGTGTGGCCTTGACCCTGTGCTCGGACTGTGTGGTGACCTTGTGATCCACCCTGAGCTTGCTTTACTTTGCTTTGCTTGACTGGTCTTGTGACCCCTTGTTCTCCCCCACTTTGCCTATGGGGGTGTGTCAGAACATTGTAGCTTATGCTGTTGTGTAGGCTATAGTGGGGTATCCCATAGGGGGTACAACCAATTAGGGTTTCATATTTGTACTCACTTCATTTCATAGTTCATCCATTCTTGATCAAATGTTCTCAGCAAGGCGAAGCGGGGACGTTACTGTGGCTCGAACCTTCTCCAGCAAATCGGCTTCGAGGTGTTGGGAGAGGTGAGTAAAGAGTTTAGGAGGGTAGCCCGATTGAAGCACAGGCCATGATGGGAAGCGGTCACGAATGTCTTGGGGAAGCATGGTCATGGTAGATGAGATTGAAGGGTCGAGGAGGTTAATGGAGTCCGTGGTGACGTAAGGGCGGAAAAGAGGAGCACCATCAGTGATGAAGTGGGTGGATAGGGTCGAAACTGCCTGCGCCCAGCTGCAAAGGTAACTGAGGGGGGCGATGGATGCAGAGCTGCGAATGCCGAAGCCACCTAAGCGGATAGGGAGCGAGGCTTGGAGGCGGGCCGATGTGGACTGTTCAGAGGTGGGATTCCAGTACTCGGAGCCCAGGAGCTGAGAGAAGTGGCTGAAAATCGTGCTGTCCCATGAAGAGAGTAGCTCTTGGATTTCGGGAAAAGGTGCGACAGTTCTGAGGAGGAAAGAAGGTCGGACAGTGATGCATAAGGAAAGGATCCGTGAGGCAATCTGTGGGTCCTGCAGTTGATGCAGTAAAGGGAGGGAGGTAGTGAAAGAATCGAGCTTGTCACGAACTGTAGAGATGATGAAACCGTCTGAGCCGGTGGGAACTCCAGCCACAGTGAGACCGTTTGCAGCGATGGAAATACCCGGGGGCGGAATGCAGTGTTCGGGCAAGTCCATAGGGGCCCATAGAGAGCACTTAGAGGGTTGGACAGTAAGGCCAAGAGAGAGAAGGCGGGAGGTAAGGTCATTGTATGCGGAAAAGACGTCTGAGGGAGGGCCGACCAAGTAGGTATCGTCTGCGTATGAGGTAACGAAAATTGAGGGAGACTGTTGCTGGGTTGGTTGGATGGCTAGCTGCTGTGTTAGGGCGTAAAGAAAAGGGCCACAAGGGTCGCCTTGACAAACACCAGAAGCTGACTGGAATGTGTGGAGAAGGGGGCCGCTGCGGTAGTGGAGAGGTGAAGGGGTGGAGTAGAATAGGCGGAAGAATGGAATGAGACTAGAGAATGGGGAGCGCCTTAATGCCTCAAACATGGAAACCCGGTTGAATGAGTTGAACGCGTTTGCAACGTCCAGCTGAAGCACCACCCAGTCTGGATGAAGGGAGAAGGCGGAGCACACTGCGTGCGACATAATCTCGATCCCGGCCGGAACTGCTACGCCAAATTGAAGGTGAGGAAGGAATGTCTCTCGCATCTGCTGCTTGAAAAGGAGAGTGATGCAGCGTGAAAGGAGGCGTGGTAGCACTTCTCCAATGGCGATGGGACGTACACCACCATGCGGTTTCTGTAGGGCCACGAGGTTCGAAGCGGTGTAGAAAGGCCTGACTGCAAGTGGAAGATCACCCTGCAGCCAGTTCTAGAATACGTGGAGGAGAGAAGGGAGATGCTGCTGGTGAGAGAGAAACGTGTCCCTGAGGTGCTCAATGAACCACCCAGAAGGTCCAGCAGCTGTGCCACGGGGGGCGGACTGTAGAGCGGCCTGGAGAACAGGGACAGTAAGCTGTGGTGCGGCTGTAGGAGTGAAGCTGTGTAACCAGTCAGGAATTTCTGCTGCAGCAGGTGGGTGCTTGGAGCTGAGGGCAGCAACCGTTTCTGATGATGGAGGAGCTAGCTCGCCAGCTTCCAGTGCTGCCAGTGAACGTGACCAGTCCCCGCATTTCGCAAACCGTTTCGCACGGTTGAGACGAGCCTGCAGCGCCGAAGAACGTGCCGATGCCATGTGCAGAGGTCTGGCGGCTGGAGTGGCTGCAGCTACGGCTTCACTGAAAAGAGACTGCCAGTCACCATTGATGAAGCGGTGCGCTAAGGAGGCACATGAAGAGGTAAGGGACTGCGTGGGAGCAGCGGCGGATGGTAGGCGCAGCAAGAGACGCGGAAATGTCAAGAGAATGAGGTGTGCAGCGTCGTCAGAAGGATGCTGTGCAAGGCGGCGCAGTGGAATGAGAAGTGCATCGAGAATGAGGAGTCGGATGCGGGAGGGGATTCGGCGGAGAATAGGGCCAGGTGAGACTGCTGGGCTGAAGAAGGAAGGCCAATCCCAGGAAGGAACGGCCTCCCAAGTGGCTTGAGGAATTGCAGGTCGATCTACGGCTGCAGGCGCCGAGGTTGGGGCTGATGAGCGGGGAGGAGGAGGCCGAGCAGCTTGCTGACGTGTGGCGGTGTTGCGAGAGCAGGCTGGAAGGTGACGGGCCAGCGAACCTGAGTTGGCAAAGGTGCGTCGACATGTGGGGCAAGAATTAGGAGGTAGTGGGTTATCGGAGGTTGATGAGGGCGGGCAGGGTTGCGGGCATGGCTGCGTAGCGTGAGGGGTAGGGGAAGGAGGAGGGGGATCTCGAGAAGGTGAAGCAGCAGTTTCATAGTGTGATAGTGGGTGCGTGTTGTCGGCAGGGGCTGTGGGATCAGGAGCATCTGCTGTAGTCGTCGGTGGAGGTGTTGAGGTAGATGAAAGATGGGCACGGGAAGTCGAGGGCTGAGGGTGAGAGGTTTGAGGCCGTGATGGAGACGGAGAATCAGGAAGGGTGGCTTTAAGGACCTGCTGGAGAATCTCCTTTTGTTTCTCCGAGACAAATTTTGGCGCTGCTGTTGGCTGAGGTTGCTGGGAGGGAGTAGAAGATGATTGAGGCTTAGGAGTAGGGGGTGGTGCAAGGTTTGATGAGGAGGTCGAAAGAATCGCGAAGGCTGGAGTTTGTCGCGAACGGGCAGGCGGACGAGGAGAAATGGGTTCAGAGTCTTGGGCAGCACGGCCCCTTTTGCGGCCTGTCATTCTGTAAGGTATTGGGCTGGTGGCATGCAAAATGATGTTGGAGGTAAAGGAAGCATAACAAATGAGGTGGAAAGTGTAGTCTTTGTTTCAAGGAAGAAGTTGGTGTAGCGAGGAAGGTCACAAAAAGTGGCTGGGGAGAAGCACAAGCGCGGATGTGAGGTTGGCAAAGTGGCGGGAAGTTGGCTTGGTGGGGGGAGGCGAAAATGCACGTCGGGGGAAGGGGGGGGGTCGCAAATCTGTTGTTCGTGCAGCAGGAGGTAGAAACTGATGACGGCACCGTGCTATCCACTGCTGCTCAACACAAAGCTCAAGCCACGCCGTTGCAAGGAAGACTCCACACTGCGCCGTGCGCTAATTGCTTGCCAGATAAGCCCTAGTTTCGTATCAACGTGCGCCAACACCAACACGGTAGATCCACGATTGTAGTTTCAATCGGCTCGTCGCGTCAAGGGTGTCGCGGATTGCTAGCAAGTCGTGGCTCAAATGTACGAGTATAAAAGAAGATGCAAGGTTGCTGATTTCGCCCTTTAGCGGAGAGTAGTGAGCTTAGCAGCTTTACTTGAGCGAGCAGCTTAGCGAACTACTACGAGGAGCGTACTAGCGCTTTTTATAGGAGCTGCAGCGAGCTTGAGTGACAACGAAGCAAACTACTACGAGGAGCGTACTAGCGCTTTTTATAGGAGCTGCAGCGAGCTTGAGTGACAACGAAGCAAACTACTACGAGGAGCGTACTAGCGCTTTTTATAGGAGCTGCAGCGAGCTTGAGTGACAACGAAGCAAACTACTACGAGGAGCGTACTAGCGCTTTTTATAGGAGCTGCAGCGAGCTTGAGTGACAACGAAGCAAACTACTACGAGGAGCGTACTAGCGCTTTTTATAGGAGCTGCAGCGAGCTTGAGTGACAACGAAGCAAACTACTACGAGGAGCGTACTAGCGCTTTTTATAGGAGCTGCAGCGAGCTTGAGTGACAACGAAGCAAACTACTACGAGGAGCGTACTAGCGCTTTTTATAGGAGCTGCAGCGAGCTTGAGTGACAACGAAGCAAACTACTACGAGGAGCGTACTAGCGCTTTTTATAGGAGCTGCAGCGAGCTTGAGTGACAACGAAGCAAACTACTACGAGGAGCGTACTAGCGCTTTTTATAGGAGCTGCAGCGAGCTTGAGTGACAACGAAGCAAACTACTACGAGGAGCGTACTAGCGCTTTTTATAGGAGCTGCAGCGAGCTTGAGTGACAACGAAGCAAACTACTACGAGGAGCGTACTAGCGCTTTTTATAGGAGCTGCAGCGAGCTTGAGTGACAACGAAGCAAACTACTACGAGGAGCGTACTAGCGCTTTTTATAGGAGCTGCAGCGAGCTTGAGTGACAACGAAGCAAACTACTACGAGGAGCGTACTAGCGCTTTTTATAGGAGCTGCAGCGAGCTTGAGTGACAACGAAGCAAACTACTACGAGGAGCGTACTAGCGCTTTTTATAGGAGCTGCAGCGAGCTTGAGTGACAACGAAGCAAAAAATTGATGTTAACGGCCAGAAATGCAATTTACTATTGTCTATACTTACACACACTGCTTTCGTCTTGTTCCAGTCGAAGCCGTTCGGTGGCTTCTTTCAGACGTTTCCAGGGCTCCGCATTAGTTCCATCTGGCTTGTCTTAGCTCCTTGGCTCCTTAGCTTCAACTGACTTGACACGCACGGTTAGCCATGGCACGTCGCGACGAAAAGAAGCGACGAAAGCGAGACGATTCAGACAGCGAGGATTCAGATGAGCGCAGGAGACGGAGCAGGAAGAGCCGGAAATCCCGTAAAGACAGTGACGATGACGATTCTAACGAGGATCCCTCCGCGTCAGACTCTGACGGTGATCGCGGCCGCAATCGCAAACGCCGAAGCCGCGGTAGCCGGAAAAAGAAGCAGCGGGGAGGTGTCTCTAGCGAGAGTGACGATAGCAGTCGGAGCCGAAGCCGCAGCAGGAGCAGAAGCAGGGGACGGAGCAAAAAGGGCAAAAAGGACAAAAAAGAACGGAGAGAGAAGAGCAAGCGGGATTCGCGCCGGCGACGCCGGGAACGCTCGGACTCAGAGGGATCGGAGAGTTCTGGTGGTAGTATCGGGAGTGATAGTAGCGAGGGGAGTCCGTCGCGTGGCGGGAGGGGCGGGAAGAAGGTGTCGGAAGAGGAGCTGAGGGAGTTTTTGGCGAAGCGCGCGCAGAAGAAGGCGCAGAAGCTGGCGAAGAAGCTCAAGCCGAACGCGGTGTCGGGTTACACGAACGACAGTAACCCGTTCGGCGACACGAACCTCACTGAAACGTGAGTGGCGTGTTTTGAGAGCCGCTGAGAGTATGATTTTTTAGGTGACGGTTGCGTGATTTTGTTTAGTGCGACAAGGTAGGGAAGGTTATGGTGAAGGAAACCCCCAACAGGGATCTGTACGTCAGGATGGGGTTTTGAGAGGTCTCAAAACTCGTCAGGATGGGGTGAGGGGGCACGACAGAATAAGGTGAGTTTTGAGACGTCTCAAAAGGGTGACTTCACGTCAGGATGGGTTGAGAACGGCAGGATGTGGTGAGAGAGGGATATGTACTGGCACGAAAGTCGGCTGCTCATGCGTGTATCACCCCTGCCTGTCGTTTTGGCTCGCATGTTCGTGAGGCTCATGAAGGTACGCGCTACGCATCTATTCACGCGCCACTCCGTGCGCGCAGGTTTGTGAGGCGCAAGAAGATCAAGAAGGACATGCTGCGAGTCACACTTGCAGTGGTGCCGTGAGCCGCTTGCTCATCCGAGTATTCCTGCCCTGCCCTACCCCCCAATCCCCCTATTCACCTCTCCGTGCTTGCAGGTTTGTGTGGCGCAAGAAGATCAAGAAGGACGTGCTGTGAGGCACGCTGGACCCGCACCCACCCATGCCCCCCTCTTCCCCTTCCCCATCCCTCCGTCCCGCTGTGCTATGTATCCGTTTATCCATTATGACGTACCCGCAGGTTCGTGTGGCGCAAGAAGATCGAGAAGGATGTGCTGCGAGGCACGCTGGCAGTGGTGCTGTTAGAGCGCTTGCTCGTGTGTGTATTCACAACGCACCCTGCCCCCACCCCACCTACCGGTGCTGAACTTGCAGGTTCGTGTGGCGCAAGAAGATCGAGAAGGACGTGCTGCGAGGCACGCTGGACCCGCGGGAGATCACTCTGCAGAACGAGAGGAAGCGACTGGAGGCCCGCATGGTGGGTGGTCTTTGATTTTGAGACGTCTCAAAACACAACTGGAGGCCCGCATGGTGGGTGGTCTTTGATTTTGAGACGTCTCAAAACACAACTGGAGGCCCGCATGGTGGGTGGTCTTTGATTTTGAGACGTCTCAAAACACGACTGGAGGCCCGCATGGTGGGTGGTCTTTGATTTTGAGACGTCTCAAAACACAACTGGAGGCCCGCATGGTGGGTGGTCTTTGATTGCAGTCTGTGTGTAGTTGTGGCCTGGATCTGTCTCTCCTTCCTGCTTCGAGCCGTCCTGCGAGGTACGCTGCGATGTGCATTGTTCACTGAGGTACGCTGCGAGGCACGCTGGACACGTGGGAGATGAGATCACCCTGTAGAACGAAAGGAAGCGCCTTGATGCCCGCATGGGGGGACTGCTGCTGTTGCTGCCGCCGCCGCCGCCGCCGCCGCCGCCGCTGCTGCTGCTGAGTTGATTACATTCTGTTGTTTCGATTCCAGGCTGGCATCGCTCGCCCTTCCACCCATTCCGCACGAGTCAGCTGCGCTCACTCCTTTTTTTTCTTATTTTTTGCCCCACCCGCACTGCCTGCCTCCCACCTGCATTGTCTTGTCGACCCGCATGCGTGTGTGCGAGCAGGAGGAGATTGAGAAGGTGAAGAAGCGGCGTGAGGAGAGGATGCTGGAGAAGGCACAGCACGACGAGGAGATGGTGAGTGGTGGGGAGAGATGGTGCGTGGTGGAGAGAGATGGTGAGTGGTGGGGGGAGATGGTGAGTAGAGGAGAGATGGTGAGTAGAGGAGAGATGGTGAGTAGAGGAGAGATGGTGAGTAGAGGAGAGATGGTGAGTAGAGGAGAGATGGTGAGTAGAGGAGAGATGGTGAGTGGAGGAGAGATGGTGAGTAGAGGAGAGATGGTGAGTAGGGGAGAGTTGGTGAGTAGAGGAGAGATGGTGAGTAGAGGAGAGATGGTGAGTAAAGGAGAGATGGTGAGTAGAGGAGAGATGGTGAGTAGAGGAGTGATGGTGAGTAGAGGAGAGATGGTGAGTAGAGGAGTGATGGTGAGAAGAGGAGAGATGGTGAGTAGAGGAGAGATGGTGAGTAGAGGAGAAATGGTGAGCAGAGGAGAGATGGTGAGTAGGGGAGAGATGGTGAGCCGACTCAGAAGTTGCCTACTGGCTTGTTGTGTCTGTGATTCTTGTTACGATAAAACCACAGTTTTATATTTGTTTCCCCTCTCGTTCTGAGAGGTCTCAAAACTTTTCCGTCATGACCTCACCACTTATGAATATCTGTTTTTTTTCTCTCATGCGTGCGCATGTGCCTCTGTCTCTGTGCCTATTCATGTGTTTTCTGTGTGCCTCCGTGCCTGTGCCTTTGTCCGTTGCTGCTATAGGCCATGCTGGCACGTGAGAGGGCTCGAGCTGAGTTCCAAGACTGGGAAGAGAAGGAAGATGAGGTACTATGTCTTATTCACTCACTCTCGCTCACTCACTCACTCACACGCACACACTTTTCAGCACACAGCACAGAGAGAGAGAGAGAGAGAGAGAGAGAGAGAGAGAGAGAGGGAGAGAGAGAGAGAGAGAGAGAGAGAGAGAGAGAGAGAGAGAGAGAGAGAGAGAGAAGCAAGGGACTTAGTCTCTTCCCTCCTAGGCTCATCCCCTCTCTTCCCCAGCTATATAAGGGCCCCTTGGCCTTCTCTCAAGCTCATTCTTCATTTGGTGTTTCTGATTTTTCCGGTTCTCTTCGTTCAAGAGAGCGAGGGAGAGAGAAGCAAGGGACTTAGTCTCTTCCCTCCTAGGCTCATCCCCTCTCTTCCCCAGCTATATAAGGCACTGGCTTCATCTGCGGGGGGAATGCAGACGCGCGAGATCGGCGGGCCGACACTGCCAGATCACGAGGAGCAGGGAGGGGACGTGGCGGAGCGAACTGGGCCCACGGGTCCCCGCCACCCGCGCCAACAAAGCCAGTCCCCGCAGGCAGCGGACGAACTGAGCGCGCTGGGAATCCCACAGGATTATGGGGCAGGAGCGCGGCGAGAGGAGCGACTGGAGCAGCGGGAGGAGCAGATTGCGAGGACGACCCCGCATGGGAGCGGTGGAGAGCTTTCTCCACACCGTCCAATTTCTTCAGGACTTGCTCCATCGCGGATGGCGCTGGACGCGCAGCCCCGCCGCGACCGTAACCCCCCCGTCGCCCACGATGCGCACGCCCACTCGTGCTCGAACGCACAGGCGACTGTGGGCGAGACAAGCCCCGCTGACGCTGGCGGTCAGGGGAACGCTCCGCGCGACGAGGAGAATGGAGCCGCTGGCGCTTCGCAAGAGGGGGAGAACGTGGCGCCAAGGACCGATATCCAGACGCATCACGAGCAAGCGATCGCGGACGGGAGGAGCGGGGAGCGGGAGAACGGTGGCGATACGAGCGGTGGTCACGGGAACGGCTCCGTGACACCTTGCGCCGAGGCAACCGAGGAGACCGCGGTGATCGCGGAGACCGCGGCGGGCGCGAGCTAGCGCGACGGTCGACGTGGCGGCTCTCCCGCCTACCGTCGTGGGCCACCGGCGAACGATGGCGAGGCGAATGCCCCCGGTGCGCCACAGCCTCTGCGCCGGAGCGCGCGACGGACCCCGCACGCGCAGGCTCCCCCAGAGGCAATGATCCGCCTCCGAGCAGACCCAGATCCCGACGCTGATCCTCAAAGCGCCGACGGATCTCGTTCGCAGCCGCCGGCGGAGCAACAGGCACGCTCGCGGCAGGACGCGCGTGAGGAAGTGGACGGGGAGCAGGATCAACCTCCACGGCGCGGTCACAGCCCAGAGCACCGAGGAAGTCCATCGGCCTCCGCTCAAGGCGCGCCACTGGCCCGGGACGAGCCGACGACTCCGATCTCCCAGGCGCAACAGGCCGCACCAGTGGCCGCCACTCCGAGGAGCGGGCGGGGAAGCACGCGAGGAAGAGGCGGGCGTCGAGGAGCACGCGGAGTACAGCGCAGCGCAGGCCACGCGGCAAGGGGGAACCCCCGCCAGCCACCGAGCCCAATTTGGTTAGGGGAGCCGGCGGAACGAGTCACGCGCCAGTCGTTCGCCAGGCGCGGGGCGAGGGGAGGAAGGACAGCGCAAGCAGGGAGAAATGGTGATACAAATGCAGAGGGGAGTGGCGACGAATATGTACCGTCGGATCTGAGGCAACCCGACAATCCCGACTCACCCCGCGCGGAGGCAGGGGCGGAGCAGGCGCAGCTGCAGGAAAGAGGATTGGGCCGCCGACAGAACCGCAGACCCCAACCCCCCCCGGACCAGGCCCTCTCAGCATCCCAGCTGGCATCGATGGACGATCTCTTTGAGATCGCGATGAGCTGGGACTTGTCTACCCTAACATCGACCTCTCACCTGCCTATCGTCCGCCGCCTGCCACCGCAGATCCTAAGCGACTATTCCACCTGTATGCTGGCAGCGCTCCTACGGATCTCCAAGCTGCCAAACTGCGCGGGAGCTTGGCCGGTCCTCATGTTTCTGCCACGTCTGACCCTACGACTTAGCAGGAGGTCCAGCTCTAGGTGGAAGGTGCTGCGAGAACAAATGCACCTATTCAGATGTGGCCACTGGAACCAGCTGTACAGTGACTACACGGGGTCCCTGCACCAAGCCGAACCACCTCAGCACCAAAATGACCCCCTCGGAATCTGCTCACGAGTGGAGGGGCTGGTGAAACGTGGTAACCTGCGAAAAGCACTGGCAGCCCTCCAACCCTCGCCAGCAGCCCCTGCGACAACCGCGACACTACAGCAGCTGGAATCGAAACATCCCCAACCCCAAATTGACCTGCCCGACTGGGTCCACTCCTACACAACACCCACGCAATTTTCGTGCACCGCGGAAAACTTCTCAAACGTCCTTGGGGATTGCCCCAGCGGTGTTGGGGCTGGTCCATCAGGGTCAACATTTGAACATTATCGCGACCCAGCCCTAAGTAACATCGAAGTACTAGGGCACCTGCACTCCGCCGTAACCCACCTCCTCTCGACAAACCTCTCCGCCGAGGTTGCAGCACTACTCTCGCCATCCCGCCTCATTGCATTCGCGAAACCAGGGGGGGGGGTGCGCCCTATAGCGATAGGAGAATCCCTGCTCCGGCTGGCAGCAAAGGTAGCACTCTCAGAACTGCAAGGAGAGACAAGGCGATTTTTCTTACCCCAACAATTCGGCGTGGCAGTCCCAGGCGGGGCCGAGTTCGTTATCCACGCAGTCAGAGACATCACCACCTCACAACCATCAAGCCTAGTCCTCCAACTCGACATCGAAAACGCATTCAACTCCGTAGAGAGGATAGCGTTCTTTAACGCACTCACCAACACCCCGCTCGCCCCACTCATTCCCTTCACACGCTCCTTCTATGCGACGCCTTCACAGCTGCTGACCGATCCCCGCTTAAGCACAACGACACTCACCAGTGGTAGGGGAGTTAGGCAGGGGGACCCCCTCGGACCCCTTCTATTCGCGGCTTCAATCCAGCAGCACCTCAGACGCGTAGCAACAGAGCACCCCGAAGTAACGGTCCTAGCATACACAGATGACATCACCCTGATTGGACCGACGACAGCAACGCTAGACGCACTAAAAGTACTGACACCGCTGCTAGCCCAGGACGGCCTCACCTGCAACCTCCGAAAATCGTCGGCATGGTCCTCCTCGCCGATCGAAGGCAACGAGCTCCCTGAGGGCCTTCCCCTCACCCACGAGGGGGTACGGGTGCTAGGAAGCCCTGTGGGGTCAAAGCGCTTCTGCGATGACCTCGTCCGCAGTACCTTGACCGACGCGGCGGCACCCCTGGGCTCCTTAGCATCCATCCATCCACAGCATACCCTCCTACTCCTATCTCGCTGCATCAGCCGCAGAATAGGCTACCTGCTGCGCACCACTCCGGCAGACGCCCTACCTCTCTCAGAATGGCATGCGTGGTGCGCCGAACTGCTCAACACTGCCTTAACCGCCGCCAGCATCCAACCACCACGCCGTGACACAGAGTTCAACTTCCTACTGCGCCAAGCAACCCTCCCAGTAGCACTGGGTGGGCTAGGCCTCACGGACCCCACAACAGAAGCAGCACCAGCCTACCTGGCTTCGACAACAGAGGCGCTACGCCTACTCCGCTCACTTGACCTCCCAGCAACCTCGGCGCTAGGGAGCAACAGCAACGCCCTACAGCCGTCGGCAGCACACTCGGTCACCATCCAAGACATGGAGGGACGACTGCCACCACTGGCACTGCAGATCCTCCGCGGGGAACAGGAATCCCCGTCCCAAGACCAGCTGCAGCGCGCCCTTTCCCAGGAAGTACATGCGGCAAAAGCCGACGGCCTGACAGAGGAATCACGCGCAATCAGGTCTGCCCCCGAGTTGGGGCACACACTCCGCCTCGTCAGCCTGAGAGGTGAGGGAGCGGGGGCATGGCTGCAGGCCCTACCCCTGACCCCAGACCTCTGCTTTTCACCAGGGCAATTCCGAACAGCCCTGGCCTTCCGCATGGGCATCCGACAGAACGTACCCACCGTGTGCGAGTGTGGAGAGCTCGTAGCCGACTGCAGCCTCCCCAACCACCTACTCCGCTGCAGCACAGGCCCTGACAGAACACGCACACACAACCAGCTGGCTTTCGCCGTGGCTAAAATGGCGAGGGAGGCACAGCTGGTGGTATACCTGGAGAACGCGATGTACTCACCACCGGATGACCCGAAGAAGGCAGATGTGATTGTACGCGACCCAGACAGTGGTGAGACATGGATCACAGACACGACCATCACTGACCCCGTGCTACAGAACCGTGACCCAGCAGCCCGCAAACCCCCTGGATGGGCTGCAAGGGAGGCTCAGAAAAGGAAGGAACGAGACTACTACAGGCACACAGAACACGTGGTGTTCTGCGCCCTAGCTGTTGAGACCTATGGGGCAAACGCACCCCCCACAACGGCGTTCCTGAAGCTGCTGGCCACAGCAGCAGCTAGGAACCGCTTCAGGGCCAATCCCTTGGCGAAAACCGCCAAGAAAATGGCCTGCCACTTCAGCCAGCGCTGGTCAGTGGCCCTCCAGCGCTCTCAAGCGAATGCCCTGCACACCAAGGCCAGGGCAGGGATCGAGGCGGCGCACCCCCAGATGGCAGCAGACCCATGGCCGCTGCACCTGGGGGACATCCTCCACACACTGGAGGGGTAGAGGGTCACTGAGGGGGGGAGGAGGGTCAGAGGGATGGGCCAATGGGGCAGAGGGTCTAAAGGGAACCACAAATCAAACCGTATGCTTGTACCCCCGCTGAATTAATACAAAGGACCATTTGAGAGAGAACCATGCAGTACGCTGTAATCACCTGGCATGGTACATTTGGCTGTTTTATAGTCATGCCTCTCAAAACGTGCTAGCAAGGGACCGACTGGCTCCATTCAACCCCTCTTCTCCTTCCACTTAATTTAACATCAAGCAATTATCACGTCTCTCCGCTTTCTCCTTTTGATGCGCCTCAAAAGTCTCTTTCCTTCCTTCCTTCCGCCTTCATCTGACTGACACTCCTCCGTCCTCTCACCCCCCTCAACCTCGCTCACCCTCTCCCATCCCCCCTCGCCCTTTCTCACTACTTGTCACCCCTTGTAACCGCCTCTCACCCCTCTCAGTTCCACTTCGAGCAAAGCCGAGTGCGCTCGGAGATTTGCCTGAGGGAGGAACAAAGCCCATAGATGTGCTGGCGAAGACTTTTGGGACATTAAACAATATCCTCTTGCCCCTTCTCATCTTCTCGTAACCCATATCACCCTTCCCCACCGCCTCTCACCCCTCTCAGTTCCACTTTGAGCAAAGCCGAGTGCGCTCGGAGATCCGCCTGAGGGAGGGTCGAGCAAAGCCCATAGATGTGCTGGCGAGGAACCTCACGCTGTCTGGGGAGTTTGACATCGAGGTCAACGAGCCGTACAAGATCTTCAAGGTGGGTTTAAAGCCTAGGGAATGCGCAATGTCAACGGAACTGTTTGTCAACTCAAAAGCCCATTGACGTGCTGGCGAGGAACGTCACCTCATGCTCTCAGGGGACTTTGACATCGAGGTCAACGAGCCGTACAAGATCTTCAAGGTAGGTTGTTAAACATTCCACATGTTCTGGTGGGAGTGGCTCAAGAGTCGACTCAGAAGCCCATATGCGTGCTGGCAGGTAACCTCACCTCACGGTCTCAGGGGACTTTGACATTTGGGTCAACGAGCCGTACAAGATCTTCAAGGTGGGTTGGGGCTCTCTGGCGAGGAACCTCACGCTCTCAGGGGACTTTGACATTTGGGTCAACGAGCCGTACAAGATCTTCAAGGTGGGGTCTGGGTTTGGGGTCTTGGTTTGGGGTTATTTAGAAGGTGGGGTTTGTGCATGCGGTGTCGTTTTGTCACTTTTGCAGGTGGCGAGCTCGTGACACTTGGTCATCAAATCAAATCGCGACGTGTCTACTTTTGTGCATGCATGCATGTGCCATCCATGTCATCCTTGCTCCAGGGCCTGACAGTGAGGAGTTGAAGGAGGGCATCAAGATGCACCTCGAGCTCATGTGTACTTGATCCGGTCTCATTTTGTGCGTCCGCTGTGTGTTCTGTGTATGTGTGTGTTGTGTGTGCTGGGTGCGTGGTATCGTCACGTGCAGGGTCTGACTGTGAAGAAGATGGAGGAGGACATTAAGATGCACATCAAGCTAGTTTTGAGACGTCTCAAAAATAGATTACTATCAGATGGAGGAGGACATCAAGATGCACATCAAGCTAGTTTTGAGACGTCTCAAAAATAGATTACTATCAGATGGAGGAGGACATTAAGATGCACATCAACCTCATGTGTGTGTGGTTGCCCTCCTCATTGTGTGTGTGCTCTGTGTGCGTCTCTGTTGTGCCTCTGTTCTTATCGCCACCAGGGCCTGACGCTGAAGGAGGATCTGAAGGAGGATATCAAGATGCACCTCGAGCTCGCCTCGTGTGTGGTTGATCCCTGTGATTGTGTGTGTCTGCTGTGCGTGTGCGTGGTTTCATCACTCGCAGGGCCGGACGGTGAAGGAGATGGAAGTGCGGAAGGAGGATATCAAGATGCACCTCGATCTCGTCTCGTGTGTCATTGACCTTTGTTCATTGTGTGTGTGCTCTGTGTGTGTCCCTGTTGCGTGTCCATTCTTATCGCCTCCAGGGTCTAACGGTGAAGGAGATGGAGTAGCTGAAGGAGGGCATCAAGATGCACCTCGAGTGCGTCTCATGTGTGCGTGGTTGCTCCTTGTCCTTGTGTGGGTGTGCCGTCTCCTTTGTGCGCTGTGTGCAACAGGGTCTGATGGTGAAGGAGATGGAGGAGATGAAGGAGGACATCAAGATGGACCTCGAGTTCTTGTGTGTGTAATTGCTCTTCTCATTGTGTGGGCCTACTGTGTGTCTTGTGTGTGTGTGTGTGTGTGTGTGTGTGTGTGTGTGTGTGTGTGTGTGTGTGTGTGTGTGCGTGTGCGTGTGCGTGTGCGTGTGCGTGTGCGTGTGTGTGTGCGTGTGTGTGTGTGTGCGTGCGCGCAACAGGGCCTGACGGTGAAGGAGATGGAGGAGTTAAAGGAGGATATCAAGATGCACCTCGAGTTCGACCGCAACAACCCCATGCACCAGGAGTTCTGGAAGGTACAGAGGGGTTCTGGCAGGTACATGGGTTTTCTGGAAGGTACAGAGAGTTACATGTGCGGTGTGCGTGTGTGCAACGTGGGTATCTATCAGGTACCTGTTTCTCTTCCGTAATGGTTGAAATTTACTCCATGAGATTGCAAAGACCCGCCTGTTATTCCATCACACTCTTCAATCCGCCACTCTCTTGTCGCTCCCCACCCCTTATGAGATCGAGGTGACTTTTGAGTGACTTTTGAGTGACTTTTTGAGTGACTTTTGAGTCGACTCAAAAGTCACCTCGTTTCGAGTCGACTCAAAAGGCCCGCCTGTTATTCCTTACACTCTTCAATCTGCCACCCTCTTGTCTCTCCCCACCCCTTATGAAATCCGCGTGTAGTGAGGCTTTTTTGTAGGCTCTTCAAAAATAGCCCCACCTCACGCGGATCCCCTTACACCCTTCAAATCCGTCACTCTCATGTCTCTCGCCACCCTTTACCCCCCCACCTTCTGCCCGCTTGCTGTCCCGCCCTCCTGCCCTTCCTTCCCAGGCAATGATGGTGGTGTGTAATCACGGGATAGCAGAGACGACCAAAAAGGACAGTATCAATCGAGCGAGAGTGAGGGGAGAGGAGCCCCCAGAGGACGTTTTAGAGGAAGAGAGGGGGCTGCACTCAGCAGTGCTCTCCTTCCTTCGCACACTCGCCTGTTCCCTCATCTTACTGTGCCCCCCCACCTCCCCTTCCCCCTCCCCCTTCCTCCCAAACCCCCTCAGGCAATGATGGTGGCGTGCAATCATGGGATAGCAGAGACGACCAGAAGAGACATCATTGATGGAGCGAGAGTGAGAGGAGAGGAGCCACCAGAAGACGTTTTAGAGGAAGAGAGAGGCCTGCTGCACTCAGCAGTGGTGCCATTTCATCGTCTACCCCCTCCCTCCTTCCTCCACACCCTTTCCCTCCTCAGGCAATGATGGTGGTGTGCAATCACGAGATAGCAGAAACCACCAGAAGGGACATCATCGACCGGGCAAGGGTGAGAGGAGAGGAGCCACCAGAGGACGTCTTAGAAGAAGAGAGGGGCATGCACTCAGCAGTAGGGGCAGACGTGGCCGAAACTCTCGCTGTGGCGGGCAGCGAGGAACTTTCGCGCATGGAGGAGCGGATCGCCGGGCAGATGGAATCGGGCAGCGCAAAAGTTGTGGAGTACTGGGAGGCTGTGCTGAAAAAGCTGAAGGTTTTCAAGGCGAAGGCGAGACTGAGGGAGATTCATGCGGATTTGCTGCGGCAGCACTTGGCTCTGCTGGAAACGGGAGGGGTGGCGAGAGGGGAGGGAGGGGGAGATGAGGGAGAGGGAGGGGAGGGGACAGGGCGAGGGAGAGGAGGGGAGGGGCGGGGATGGGAGGAGGAAGAGGAGGAGGTGGGTGCTGGTGGTGGTGGTGGAGGAGGGGGAGGAGGAGAGGAGGGAGAGCCTGGGTCGTTTTCGCCTGAGTTGCTGACAATGGAAGAAGCAGCAAAGGAGGGGTATAAGGAGGGGGGAGAGGGAGCAGCGGGAGGAGGAGGAGAAGGGGGCGCGGAGGGAGGGTTTTCACCAGAGCTGATTCACACGTATGAGGTGGATGGGACGGACGTTGTTGACCCTGAGGCGGATAAGATTGAACTGGTGAGTGGCGGGTGAGTGGATGTTTATGCGGTGTGGTTGGAAAGGTGATGGGTGGGGGCAGGCAAGTGAGGTGGGGGAGAGCACTGAGGGGAGCTGGGAGGTGGCAGGTGGTGACACTGAAATTATGGATTCACACGTATGAGGTGGATGGGAGGGACGTGGTTGACCCTGAGGCGGATAAGAGGGAACTGGTGAGTGGCGGGTGGATGAGCTACAGAAGAAGGGTTAAACATGGGATGTGTGTCAAGGGAGGGAGGGAGGGTTTTCACCCGAGTTGATTCACACGTATGAGGTGGATGGGACTGACGTTGTTGACCCTGAGGCGAACAAGAAAGAACCGGTGAGTGGATGAGGATGCAGTGCAGTTGGAGAGGTGATGGGTGGGGTGCAGGTGAGGTGGGAGCGAGAGAGAGAGAGAGAGAGAGAGAGAGAGAGAGAGAGAGAGAGAGAGAGAGAGAGAGAGAGAGAGAGAGAGAGAGAGAGAGAGAGAGAGAGAGAGAGAGAGAGAGAGGGATGGGCCAATGGGGCAGAGGGTCTAAAGGGAACCACAAATCAAACCGTTTGCTTGTACCCCCGCTGAATTAATACAAAGGACCATTTGAGAGGGAGCACTGAGGGGAGTTGGGAGCTGGGAGGGTGTGAGTTGATCGATTCACATGTATGAGGTGGATGGGATGGGACAGACGTTGTTGATCCTGAGGCTGACAAGAAAGAACTGGTGAGTGGCATGTCAGTCACAGGTGGTTTTCAAAGGGTTATTAGGGGTTTAAAGGCATTAAACGTTCCATGGGCTGTCGCCTAAACTATTATGCTTGTGAAACTAATACACTTTACAAAAACATTACCCTCTTGTCTCTCATTCCCTCCCTCTTTGACCTCCTGCTCTCCCTCACCAGGAGCGCAAGAGGGCTCAAATTCAGGCAGACCGGCAGCGCAGCGTCTTGGAAGCTTCCGGTGCTGGTGGTGGTGACATCAGCGCAGCAGAGAGGGCTCTGGTGGTGAGGGCGCCTGCTGACGTGGCAGCAGCAGGAGAACGCCAGCTCAGCGCTGCGGAGAAGGCTGCAGCCAATAAGATGATGGGGCAGGATCCTGGTGACGTGGCGTTTGGTGCAGGGGCAGAGGTGCCTCTTGAAACTCAGGTGAGAATTCAGGTGAATATTTAGGTGCGCAATCAGGTGAGATGATACCTGGATCAGGCTTCAGGTTGGCCTTCAGGTGAAACCTCAAGTTGAATTCATGTTGAAGTGCTGGCATCTTTCACCAAGAGCAACCGCCCCTCTTCCTTGCTCCCTCCCCCCCGTTCCTGTTTGTTTCCCCCTCCCTTGTGGGTCACGTTGCGGTCATGTTTCCCCCTCCCTTGTGCATCAGGTGTACTGGTGGCATGACAAGTACCGGCCGCGCAAGCCCAAGTATTTTAACCGAGTGCACACAGGGTACGAGTGGAACAAGTACAACCAGACCCACTACGACCACGACAACCCGCCGCCCAAGATCGTGCAGGGATACAAGTTCAATATCTTCTATCCAGATTTGATTGACCGCTCCAAGCCGCCCAGCTATCATATTGACAAGGACGGCAGCGAAGACGGCGAGACTTGTCTCATTCGCTTCCATGCTGGACCACCCTATGAAGACATTGTGAGTGGCTCTATTTTTTCGTTACTTGCTTTTATGTTTCTTGTTATAAACTTTAAATTATAATCTTTTAAGCCATAATCCTCATTCTCTCCATCCAGCTGTATCCAATCTTTTGCAACTCCCACTTTTTACAATCTCACTCTTCCTCTCTCGCCTGGCAGGCGTTCCGCATAGTGAACAAGGAGTGGGAGTACTCGCACAAGAAGGGCTTTAAGTGCACGTTCGAGCGCGGCATTCTGCACGTCTACATCAACTTCAAGCGCCATCGCTACCGCCGATAGGCCCTGGCACACTGCCGAGAATCTTGGTTGTTACTTGTCCAGTTTGACTTGCCTCGTGCTCTATAACTGCCATTCTTTTACATACTGCTCCTTCACAACTGGCAATCGTCTCGAACATGCTGTGGGTGATTTTGCTTTCTTTCTTCCCTGCAGCTGTGGTGTGGCTGGTTGTGTGTTTGTGGGCTACCTGTTGTGGTGTTGTACAGTGATTCAGGCTCCAGAGGTACAGTAACAGTATACTCAGCACCCACTACAGCGGTTGCTAGTGGTTGAAGCCAGCCCTCTCACTCACAGTCAATGCAAGGCTTGTTGTCGCCCTTGTACTACGCTGCACCTGGCCTTAGTGTGAAGGTTTGATGTTGCTGCAAAGAATGATGTTTCTGAAATTATTGTAACTAATATCTGCAGAGTAACTTCGGAAAATTATTACGTGTACGATACCTACCTCTGTCTGTCAATGTCTCAGCATTTAATCCCCCATCATAAACAGCACACTTCCAAGAGGAAAGGAACAGTGCACTTGTGTACCTACACCTAAGATGTTCCTTTGATAAACGACTCCCGAAAACTCCCTAAAATAAACATCTCCCTGCTAACCTACCGGTACAATACCTCATCTTCTGGCCCTCTTTATATTCCCTCCCGACCCGCCTACCCTCCTGCTCTACTTCCCGCTTCTCCCACCCCCCTGTACCACATTCTTCTAGTCAACGCCTTACGGAAATCTGCAGCATCACCCTCACTCCTGTATTCATCTCCCGCCCGCCTTCCCTGCCTATCATGTCTGTGCACCTCACCGCGCGTCCACTGAATCCACTAAGCCTCTCCTCGCGCCTTCCGCCTCGCCTCCAGCACCTCTTCAGCAGAAGCGGCCATCCGCCAGTGAAAAGCCACCATCTCCTCCAGCTCGCTCGTATGCAGAGCCTCCAGTGCCGCATGCTTGCAGTGCCTTCTCGTACCACACCACTGCCCCATACACATGCACTACCCACCCCATGCATGTCCTACGCCTCTCCCCGTGCCTTCCGCCTCGCCTCCAGCACCTCTTCAGCAGAGGCTGCCATCCGTCGGTGGAACGCAACCATCTCATCCAGCTCTCTCGTATGCAGCGCCTCCAGTCCAGTGCCCCCCTGCCCCATATGTATGCATCACCACCCCGCTCTCACATTCACTACACCTCTCATGCACCAACTAAGCCTCTCCTCGCGCCTTCCGCCTCGCCTCCAGCACCTCTTCAGCAGAAGCAGCCATCCGCCTGTGGAAAGCCACCATCTCTTCTAGCTCACTCGTGTGCAGCGCCTCCAGTGCCGCCCGCGCCGCCGACCGCTGGTTTCGTCTCCGTTCAAGCTCCTCTTTGATGTGGGAGGCGTTGCGCACTGTAGCGCCCACCTGGGATAGCCTCTTCACCTGCTGTCCTGACAGGGGCGTGAGCTCCTGTAGTGGAGGGAGGAGGGAGAAGGGAGGAGGTAGGTGAGAGGAAGGAATATTGTACAAATACATAGGTGCTTCAAGTTGAAACGTGTAGTTTTTTCACTTCATCCAAGCCTCGCGTAGCATACCGTAGCACGAGCCTGTCCCCTAGAAGGAAAAGCCTCTCACCGTAGCACGAGCCTCTCACCTTGAGGAATGACGCCCTGATCGCCAGCTCCTGCTTCTCCTCCGGCAGCGTCGGCAGCACTCCAAACCCTCCCAGTCCACCCGCCGACCCGCCCGCCTGCTCTCTCCTGATAGCCGCAAGAGCCGACGTTCCGCCCTTCTCCGTGGCGTTGCGGCGCAGCACCACCCTCTCCTCGTACACCACCTTGGCCGCATGGTTGAATTGAAATCCTGTGGGCCCGATACCACTCACTGACGAACAAACCTTAAGGAAACACTGCTCTCACCTTGAGAAACGAGGCCCCGATCGCCAGCTCCTGCTTCTCCTCTGGCAGCGTCGGCAGCCCTCCCAACCCTCCGAACCCTCCTGCTGATCCCCCCGCCTGCTCTCTCCTGATCGCGGCAAGTGCAGACGTTCCGCCCTTCTCCGTGGCGTTACGGCGCAGCACCACCCTCTCCTCGTACACCACCTTGGCCGCATGAAAGCTCTTCTGAATGCGCAGCCGCCGCCGCTCCAGCTCCTCCTCCCACTCCCTGCCCTGCTGCTTCTTCTTCTGCCGCTGCTCTGCATCCGCTTCCGCCGCCGCCGCTGCTGCCGCTGCCGCTGCTGCTGCCGCCCCAGGGGTTTTCCTGCTGGCTGAACCCACCCCTGCCACTGCCCCTGCCCCTGCCCCTGCTGCCATGCTGCTTCCTCCTGTCGCTCCCGCCTCTCCTGCTCCTGAATGGGTTAGAGCTGCCATGCCAGTGGCTAGGCTGTCAGTCGCGTCGGCGGCAGCGTCGACTGCTGCAATGGCGGCTGCAGCAGCGGCAGCGATGCTGGTGGGAGGGGCTGTGAGGGCGGCTGGCCGGGGGATTCTCGGCCGCACCTTGCGTTCGTATGCCACCACTGCTGCCACAAACTCCTGAGTGACGGAGTGAGTGAGAGAGCGAGTGAGGAGTAATTGAGCGAGTGAGCAACGAAGTGAGCAATACTGTGAGAGCGACTGAGTGGGCGAGGGAGCTGGCATACCGTTGCAGCACACAAGACAGGCAGTTACAACCAGCGGGGTTAGATAGAACCAACGAACTGTGCTGGGAATTGGACGTAACGTTCCACTCGTCTGCTATGCCCTGGGGCACTCATCAACCCCCTCCAGATCCAGGGGCGAGCTGGGCCCTCCCCCAACCCCAGGAAAGAAAACTACGGCCCCCTCATTCGGTGGACCCCGAGGCCCAAAGGAAAGGCACCGCCAGCAGCAGCTGGGCATACAGTGGAACCAGCAGAATACTTAGCTCACCGCATCGCACCTGGTAGGCCCTGGGGCACTCGGGGTACTCAAAAGACCTCGCGTGGCGAGCTGGGGCCTCCCTCAAGGAAAGAAAACCAAAGCTGCTCTTGGCGACCCCCCAGGCCCAGAGGAAAGGCAGCACCAGCAGCAGAGCCTTCAGCCGAGCACGCAACAGGTACGCGCTGGGGCACTCGGGGTACTCAAACAAGATTCATACACCCAAGGCCCAAAAGAAAAGCAGCACCAGCCGAACCCACAGAGCGTTCAGCCGAGCACGCACCTGGTACGCTCTGGGGCGTTCGGGGTACTCAACCACCTCGCGGGGCGAGCTGGGGCCTCCCCCAGGTAGCACCTCCCCGTCCTGGAAGCGCCTCATGCGTTCAGGGTGGAACTGCAGCCCCACAAAGATGAGCCAAGGCAGCAAACTGATCACCGCAGCATTCAGTCTTCAGAACCGCATTCAACCCAGCACGCACCTGGTATGCTCTGGGGCACTCGGGGTACTCAAAGACCTCCCGCGGTGAGCTGGGCCCTCCCCCAGGCAGCACCTCCCCGTCCTGGAAGCGCCTCATGCGTTCAGGGTGGAACTGCAGCCCCACAAAGAAGCCCCCTCGCGGAGGACAGTGCACGTCCGGGTCGTAAAAGGCTTCTATCAGCCCGTCTGCTGCAAACGCCATGGGGCGGAACCGGGATGCCAGGACCCTCACGCCCTGAAGTCAGGGAGGGGAGGGGCACGGATCGTAAAAGGCCTCAATGAGCCCGTCTGCAGCGAATGCCATGGGGTGGAACCGGGAGGCCAGGACCCTCACGCCCTGGGGGGCGGCAGGGAGGGGGAGGGGAACAGGGAAGTGTTGAGACATGTCAAAGCATGGGCATGGGTTGAAACTGACAGCACACTATTTCTGAGGCGCCTCAGACTCAGAAACAGACTCCCCACAAAGAAGCCCCCTCGCGGAGGACAGTGCACGTCCGGGTCGTAAAAGGCCTCTATCAGCCCGTCTGCAGCGAACGCCATGGAGCGGAACCGAGATGCGAGCACCCGCACGCCCTGGTGTGGGGGATAGAGGGGAAGACAGGGGGTTGTCAAAGGCTGTGCGGGGATCGGGCAGTGGACGTCCGGATCGTAAAACGCCTTCATCAGCCCGTCCGCAGCAAATGCCATGGGGCGGAAACGAGATGCGAGCACCCGCGAGCCCTGAGGTGGGGGAGAAAGGGAAGGGAGAGAGTCGTCAAGTGCTGTGCAAGGAGGGCAGTGCACGTCCAGGTCGTGAAAGGCCTCTATCAGCCCGTCTGCAGTGAATGCCATGGGGCGGAACCGAGAGGCCAGGACTCTCACGCCCTGGTGTGAGCCAGGGAAGGGAAGAGGGGAAGTGGAAGGCAGACAGAGTGCTGTCAGCGTGCTGTCAAGTGCCACGTGCAGGGCGGCAGGCAGTGCGTGTACAGCCCCTATCAGCCCGTCCACAGCGAACACCACCTGGTGGTGGTAACAGCCTGAAATCTCACCTGGTGGTGGTAACAGCCTGAAATCTCACCTGGTGGCGGTAACAGCCTGAAATCTCACCTGGTGGTGGTAACAGCCTGAAATCTCACCTGGTGGTGGTAACAGCCTGAAATCTCACCTGGTGGTGGTAACAGCCTGAAATCTCACCCGGTGGTGGTAACAGCCTGAAATCTCACCCGGTGGTGGTAACAGCCTGAAATCTCACCCGGTGGTGGTAACAGCCTGAAATCTCACCTGGTGGTGGTAACAGCCTGAAATCTCACCTGGTGGTGGTAACAGCCTGAAATCTCACCTGGTGGTGGTAACAGCCTGAAATCTCACCTGGTGGTGGTAACAGCCTGAAATCTCACCTGGTGGTGGTAACAGCCTGAAATCTCACCTGGTGGCGGTAACAGCCTGAAATCTCACCTGGTGGTGGTAACAGCCTGAAATCTCACCGGGTGGTGGTAACAGCCTGAAATCTCACCCGGTGGTGGTAACAGCCTGAAATCTCACCCGGTGGTGGTAACAGCCTGAAATCTCACCCGGTGGTGGTAACAGCCTGAAATCTCACCCGGTGGTGGTAACAGCCTGAAATCTCACCTGGTGGTGGTAACAGCCTGAAATCTCACCTGGTGGTGGTAACAGCCTGAAATCTCACCTGGTGGTGGTAACAGCCTGAAATCTCACCTGGTGGTGGTAACAGCCTGAAATCTCACCCGGTGGTGGTAACAGCCTGAAATCTCACCCGGTGGTGGTAACAGCCTGAAATCTCACCTGGTGGTGGTAACAGCCTGAAATCTCACCTGGTGGTGGTAACAGCCTGAAATCTCACCTGGTGGTGGTAACAGCCTGAAATCTCACCTGGTGGTGGTAACAGCCTGAAATCTCACCTGGTGGTGGTAACAGCCTGAAATCTCACCTGGTGGTGGTAACAGCCTGAAATCTCACCTGGTGGTGGTAACAGCCTGAAATCTCACCTGGTGGTGGTAACAGCCTGAAATCTCACCTGGTGGTGGTAACAGCCTGAAATCTCACCTGGTGGTGGTAACAGCCTGAAATCTCACCTGGTGGTGGTATCAGCCTGAAATCTCACCTGGTGGTGGTAACAGCCTGAAATCTCACCTGGTGGTGGTAACAGCCTGAAATCTCACCTGGTGGTGGTAACAGCCTGAAATCTCACCTGGTGGTGGTAACAGCCTGAAATCTCACCTGGTGGTGGTAACAGCCTGAAATCTCACCTGGTGGTGGTAACAGCCTGAAATCTCACCTGGTGGTGGTAACAGCCTGAAATCTCACCTGGTGGTGGTAACAGCCTGAAATCTCACCTGGTGGTGGTAACAGCCTGAAATCTCACCTGGTGGTGGTAACAGCCTGAAATCTCACCTGGTGGTGGTAACAGCCTGAAATCTCACCTGGTGGTGGTAACAGCCTGAAATCTCACCTGGTGGTGGTAACAGCCTGAAATCTCACCCGGTGGTGGTAACAGCCTGAAATCTCACCCGGTGGTGGTAACAGCCTGAAATCTCACCCGGTGGTGGTAACAGCCTGAAATCTCACCTGGTGGTGGTAACAGCCTGAAATCTCACCTGGTGGTGGTAACAGCCTGAAATCTCACCTGGTGGTGGTAACAGCCTGAAATCTCACCCGGTGGTGGTAACAGCCTGAAATCTCACCCGGTGGTGGTAACAGCCTGAAATCTCACCCGGTGGTGGTAACAGCCTGAAATCTCACCGGTGGTGGTAACAGCCTGAAATCTCACCCGGTGGTGGTAACAGCCTGAAATCTCACCTGGTGGTGGTAACAGCCTGAAATCTCACCTGGTGGTGGTAACAGCCTGAAATCTCACCTGGTGGTGGTAACAGCCTGAAATCTCACCTGGTGGTGGTAACAGCCTGAAATCTCACCTGGTGGTGGTAACAGCCTGAAATCTCACCTGGTGGTGGTAACAGCCTGAAATCTCACCTGGTGGTGGTAACAGCCTGAAATCTCACCTGGTGGTGGTAACAGCCTGAAATCTCACCTGGTGGTGGTAACAGCCTGAAATCTCACCTGGTGGTGGTAACAGCCTGAAATCTCACCTGGTGGTGGTAACAGCCTGAAATCTCACCCGGTGGTGGTAACAGCCTGAAATCTCACCCGGTGGTGGTAACAGCCTGAAATCTCACCCGGTGGTGGTAACAGCCTGAAATCTCACCCGGTGGTGGTAACAGCCTGAAATCTCACCCGGTGGTGGTAACAGCCTGAAATCTCACCTGGTGGTGGTAACAGCCTGAAATCTCACCTGGTGGTGGTAACAGCCTGAAATCTCACCTGGTGGTGGTAACAGCCTGAAATCTCACCCGGTGGTGGTAACAGCCTGAAATCCCACCCGGTGGTGGTAACAGCCTGAAATCTCACCTGGTGGTGGTAACAGCCTGAAATCTCACCTGGTGGTGGTAACAGCCTGAAATCTCACCTGGTGGTGGTAACAGCCTGAAATCTCACCTGGTGGTGGTAACAGCCTGAAATCTCACCCGGTGGTGGTAACAGCCTGAAATCTCACCCGGTGGTGGTAACAGCCTGAAATCTCACCCGGTGGTGGTAACAGCCTGAAATCTCACCCGGTGGTGGTAACAGCCTGAAATCTCACCTGGTGGTGGTAACAGCCTGAAATCTCACCTGGTGGTGGTAACAGCCTGAAATCTCACCTGGTGGTGGTAACAGCCTGAAATCTCACCTGGTGGTGGTAACAGCCTGAAATCTCACCTGGTGGTGGTAACAGCCTGAAATCTCACCTGGTGGTGGTAACAGCCTGAAATCTCACCTGGTGGTGGTAACAGCCTGAAATCTCACCTGGTGGTGGTAACAGCCTGAAATCTCACCTGGTGGTGGTAACAGCCTGAAATCTCACCTGGTGGTGGTAACAGCCTGAAATCTCACCTGGTGGTGGTAACAGCCTGAAATCTCACCTGGTGGTGGTAACAGCCTGAAATCTCACCTGGTGGTGGTAACAGCCTGAAATCTCACCTGGTGGTGGTAACAGCCTGAAATCTCACCTGGTGGTGGTAACAGCCTGAAATCTCACCTGGTGGTGGTAACAGCCTGAAATCTCACCTGGTGGTGGTAACAGCCTGAAATCTCACCCGGTGGTGGTAACAGCCTGAAATCTCACCCGGTGGTGGTAACAGCCTGAAATCTCACCCGGTGGTGGTAACAGCCTGAAATCTCACCTGGTGGTGGTAACAGCCTGAAATCTCACCTGGTGGTGGTAACAGCCTGAAATCTCACCTGGTGGTGGTAACAGCCTGAAATCTCACCTGGTGGTGGTAACAGCCTGAAATCTCACCTGGTGGTGGTAACAGCCTGAAATCTCACCCGGTGGTGGTAACAGCCTGAAATCCCACCCGGTGGTGGTAACAGCCTGAAATCTCACCTGGTGGTGGTAACAGCCTGAAATCTCACCTGGTGGTGGTAACAGCCTGAAATCTCACCTGGTGGTGGTAACAGCCTGAAATCTCACCTGGTGGTGGTAACAGCCTGAAATCTCACCTGGTGGTGGTAACAGCCTGAAATCTCACCTGGTGGTGGTAACAGCCTGAAATCTCACCTGGTGGTGGTAACAGCCTGAAATCTCACCCAGTGGTGGTAACAGCCTGAAATCTCACCCGGTGGTGGTAACAGCCTGAAATCTCACCCGGTGGTGGTAACAGCCTGAAATCTCACCCGGTGGTGGTAACAGCCTGAAATCTCACCCGGTGGTGGTAACAGCCTGAAATCTCACCTGGTGGTGGTAACAGCCTGAAATCTCACCTGGTGGTGGTAACAGCCTGAAATCTCACCTGGTGGTGGTAACAGCCTGAAATCTCACCCGGTGGTGGTAACAGCCTGAAATCCCACCCGGTGGTGGTAACAGCCTGAAATCTCACCTGGTGGTGGTAACAGCCTGAAATCTCACCTGGTGGTGGTAACAGCCTGAAATCTCACCTGGTGGTGGTAACAGCCTGAAATCTCACCTGGTGGTGGTAACAGCCTGAAATCTCACCTGGTGGTGGTAACAGCCTGAAATCTCACCTGGTGGTGGTAACAGCCTGAAATCTCACCTGGTGGT
>CANJKZ010000383.1:245000-250000 GCA_947471745.1 Closterium sp. Naga37s-1 | reverse complement strand
GTTCTTGCGAAGCGTCCGTCGCGACACGATCAGGACACGTGGCAGGCCCTCGGACAGCTTCTCCGCGTCCTCTTTAGCCGCGTTGCCCACCTCAGGATCCACGTCATCGTCCTTGTCCTCGTCATCTACAGGACGGTTCTCGTAATAATCAGCCATGGTGTCAACTATCGCACAAATCCAACTTAATCTCCTATGTCTCCTAGATCCAAGACCAAGACCCTCTAATCCTCCTCTTATTCTTCAAGAAGCGGACTTGTCTGCACACTGATCGAATCAAGTCCGCTCAGCAATGTTATGCCTTTCTCAACCTAAAACGAATTGCTTGACTTTCTCGGTAATATCAATGAAAGTCACCACACGCAGACCACTGAAGCAGGTGGTACCTGGTCCTGCTGGCCTATCACCAAGCAGGATTGTCGGTAACTATAATGGAATGGACTGGGTATGGCTTGGCAAATGTCACCTTGAATCTGTCTTCGAAGTCTCTCTGAGATACTCTCTATGACCATCTGTAATCAGTTGAATTTGGACTCTTGGAATTCTCAAAAGGCAGCGCTGTCTGATGTGACATTGGAGCTGACGGCAGCTGAGGTGGAAAGGTCAGAGCCACGTGGACTGGATGAGGCTCTTCCTCTCGGGGATTCGCCATTACTGCGACCGCGAATCCACGTGGAAGAGTTCCATCTAATGTACATTATGTGCATGTGGGGCACAGCCAAGCTGAACTCGCCACGGGTACAAATCCTTGCTATGAAAAAACTCATTTCCACCAGTATACGAAATATGAAACAAAGTATAAGTTTACGAAACAATCATACACCATTTCCCAACCACCATTGCCTTTTCCCCTGCAACGCTGGCAGTTCCTAGGGTTTCCCACGCCACACAAACCTGATAGCTCAACCCTCACTCCACTCCCCCCCTCCCACCTTCTCCTTCACCCCAGACTCCACTCCTCTGTCCCTCCATTTCCACTCTTCCCTCCTCTCCTCCCTCCTCCCCCTCTCACGCTACCAGCAATAACAAAAGCTGCTGCTCCATAATGTTTTGGCTCTCTTTCTCCAACCAGCCTTTCTGGTTGGTATAGCTTACCGTTCCAGTGCATCCCTCTTGCCAGAGCGGAGCACCTAACCGTGCATTGTCAGAATTTTATATTCTTTCCTCTTCTCGCCTCTGTATCTCTGTGCTCTCGTGCGCGTGAGCTTGCTCCAACGCGTCGAGTCGCGTGTCCCGTTTGTTTCGTTCGTCGCGCGAGGGTTTAATCCGCCATGGGGAAGAAGCTCTTAGCCGAGAATGCGGAAATCCTAACGGGAGGCGCAATTACTGAAGCTCGAAATGCGGACGACAAGCGAGAGGCGAAGAAAGCCAAAAAGGAGAAGAAACTTAAAGCCGAGAAGAAACGGAAACAGGAAGAATTAAGCAGCGAAGCCCCCGAGGCAGCTGCGCCGGCTCCCGCGAAAGGCGAGAAGAAAAGCAAGAAGAAGCAGCGCGCCGATGGCGTGTCTTCGCCAGGCTCTTCCCCCGATTCTTCCGCCGACAGAGCCTCCTCACCCCCCGCCGTTCCTTCCGCGCCGGTCCACGCGAAGCTTGAGAGCTGGGCTGACGTGGACGTCCGCGTGGAAGGTTTGGAGATCGACGGCGATTCGTCCTCCGCGGCGTGTCAACCTCTCCGCCCGCTGACCACGTTCGCGGAAGCCGCGCCGCAAGTCCCCGCGGATCTGCTCTCCGCGTGCGCGTCGTTCGCGTCCCCCTCCCCGATTCAGCGCTGGGCGTGGCCCGTGCTGCTGCGCGGGCGCGATCTCGTCGCGGTGGCGGCGACGGGCTCGGGGAAAACGCTCGCGTTCGGAGTGCCCGGGCTGAAGCACGTTCTGGAAGTGCGCAAGGCGGGCGGCGGCGGAAAGGGGAAGCGGCGTGGGTCCGCGCAGCCGTCGATGCTGGTCGTTGCGCCAACGCGCGAGCTCGCGCAACAGGTGGGGGATATTTCGAGGGCGGGAAATTGAATTAGTAAGAATTCGCGGTGAGCCAAGCGCACTCCTTCTTCCTCCTCCGCGTCCGCTTATTGTTTTTACTTTCCGCTTTTTCCTCCCCGTTTCCCCGCCAGATCGCGGAGGTTCTAGAGGCGGCAGGGAAGCGGTGCGGCGTGGGGGTGGTGTGCGTGTTCGGCGGCGCGTCGAAAGGCGGTCAGCGGGCCGCTCTCGCGCAATCGCCGGGTGTGGTGGTGGCGACACCGGGGCGCCTCAAGGACCACATGCAGGACGGCACCATCTCTCTCGCAGCGGCATCCTTCGTGGTGAGGATCGGTACAGAGCGATGTGAAGGCGCGCAGCTTGGTCAAGTGCGGCGTGGCTCTTCGTAACAACGTCAGGTGCTGGACAAGGCAGATCACGTGCTCTCTCGGCATGGCCTGGAGCTGTTCAAGTGACCCTGATTATCTTGGACATGTGTGTGATTCACGTGTGTATCCCTTGTTTTTACTCACGTACCTCCTCCCACCAACCCCAGGTGTTGGACGAGGCGGATCGCATGCTCGATATGGGCTTCGAGCCTGTAGTTCCGTGGCTCTTGGGACGCCTCAGAAGGCAATTCTCGTAAATATCTATATGACACTGCCGTACCCTCGTGGCTCCCTGCCCCACGAACAGGTGTTGGACGAGGCGGACCGCATGCTCGACATGGGATTCGAGCCCGACATCCGCGCCATTCTCCAAGCCACGCCTTCCGGTGAGTCAGTCGTGTGTACAGTACACGCTAAAAAGCTTTGGCGGGAGGGTATATGCGCCCTAGAGAAGGAAAAGCTTGGGGGCAGGGGGGAAAGGGGAGGGGGAGTATTTACGGAGGGAGGTGATGCGTGATGCGAGCATGCACCGTTTACTCAGCTTAATTTTTGCAATAGTGCCGCGTGCCCATTCTCCCCACTCCTCTCCCCCACAACCCTATGCCCGTTCTTACTGCTGCTCTTGTGCCACGTGTCAGACCGCCAGACTGCCATGCTGAGTGCCACGTGGCCGCCGGAAATCTCCAAGCTGGCCAGTGATTTCCTCAGGAACCCTGTCAAGGTAAGCTCTTTCCCATTTCTTCAGTAGAAGCCTTTCTTGGATGTGCAACCCGATTCTCCACAATTAACCCTTTCAATCTTAGGCCACTCGGATGTGCATTTGTAGTACTGTGTTTATCATGGATTTACTTAGCTTTTTCTTGCGCACTTTCCTATCTTGCAATTGCATTGCACGGCATGGCATGGCGCGGCGGCAGGTGATGGTGGGTCGGAGCACGGGGGGCATGTCAGCCAACGACGATGTGACGCAGATAGTGGAGGTGGTGGAGCCGTGGCAGAAGAACAAGCTGCTCGTCTCGCTGCTAGAGAAATACCACAAGTCCCGGAGGTGAGGAAATTGGGAGCGGTTGAGAGCGGTTCTGCGTGGCTGTGTGCGGCTGGCATATCACGGGTATGAGAAGGCAAGGTGCGGTGGTCACAGGGGCAGAGGGTGGAAGTGGTGGAGCCGTGGCAGAAGAACAAGCTGCTCGTCTCGCTGCTCGAGAAATACCACAAGTCCCGGAGGTGAGCGGGAATGAGAAGGAGCTGCTGATGCTGCTGCTTGAAAAATAACCTCAGGTACGGTCGGTGAACGTGAGAAACGGTTGTGATGGGGGTATGGAGGGAGGGAGATTATGATTATCTGAAATCATCTTGCCATGCGTACCCCATAATGAGTTGCATATTGTAGCGAAAAGAAAGGAAGTAGAAAAATGAGGATGAATGCGATTGGAAAGGAAGATCCGATACTGAGCTTGACCTTGAAAAAACTCCATTTTGAAGGAGAAGTGTGGCAGAAACGAGAAGCTCATATATCTTATTGAGCATGTACCGGATTTCTTCCTTGAGATACGAGCTTTTTGTTGTTGGCACAACGCTCCCTCAGGGTGGAATGTTGCACAGCCAAGCTCAGGATATTTTTGTTTTCACATTTTCCTCGATTTTCTGATTTCTTTTTTTCCACACCAAGGGGACTGTTCCTTGTTCAATGGTTTTAAGCTACTACACTTTAAAGCCACATCCATCCATCCATACATGCCTTTGTGTCGATATCTCACCATCTCATCACGCAATGGGGATGGCTGGCAGCAAAGATGTTTCTCAATTTCCCGAGTCTGAACCTCCCCCTTCCTTCCACTCTTAGTGGAGGAGAAGGGAGGCAGTGCTGCTCGTTTAATGCTCCTGAGCTGCTGCCCCATGAAGCCACGCCCACGTTCTTACATACATGATACAAGCGTTTGTGTCATCCATTCACACATAAATCTCCTCGTAAATTCATCCCGCCATGCAATGGGGATGGCAGCAAAGATGCTTTTCAATTTCCCGAGTCTGAAGCTTCCCCTGTTCTTCACTCCTAGCCTAGTGAATGCAAGGGGAGGCTGTGCTGCTCGTTTAATGCTCCTGAGCTGCTACCTACCCCGCCTAACCACGTCCACATTCATACTTATATTCGTACCGATGCTCTTCACTCCTAGTAATGGGAATGGCAGCAAAGATGCGTCTCAATTTCCCGAGTCTGACGCTTCCCTTCGCTCTTCACTCCTAGTGAAGGCGAAGGAAGCCATGCTGCTCGTTTAATGCTCCTGAGCTGCTGCCACATCAAGCCACGCGAACATCCGTTCCGTCCATCCATGCATGATACACGCTTTTGATTCGAGTCATTCATACATACATGATACAAACAAGGTGACTTTTGAGTCGACTCAAAAGTCTGCCACATCAAGCCACGCGAACATCCGTCCATCCATGCATGCATATGATACACGCCTTTGATTCGAGTCATTCATCCATACATGATACATACATACAACTCATCATTTTATCCTGCAATGGGGATGACATGAAGGCAGCAAAGATGCTTCTCAATTTCCCGAGTCTGACGCTTCCCCTCGTTCTTTCACTGTTAGTGGAGGCGAAGGGAGGCTGTGCTGCTCGTTTAATGCTCCTGAGCTGCTACCCCTTGGGG